>OX104134.1:20351995-20549955 GCA_944470555.2 Heterobilharzia americana | reverse complement strand
CATTTATTTTCGAGTGACTTTAAAGGCCACCCTAACAACTACTGAAATAACCAATCAGACTACTGTATTTTATGAAAATCAGCTTTTCCAGTCGAAATGAAGAAATTTAATTCGATATTTTGACCGTTGATAGGGTGGCCTTTAAAGCTGCCCTTTATATCAAGCCTAAACTTCAAACTTGTTTGATCATAACTCTCAAAGTGTAAACTTCTATATTTTTTAATTATTTTAGCAACTTATTTTTAAAGAATGGAAATATTAAAATCGGTGACTTTGGCATTTCACGTTCCTTGTCTACAACTAATGAACTAGCCACTACATTTATTGGTACTCCGTACTATATGAGTCCAGAGATTTTGAAATATGAAGGGTACAATAATAAATCAGATATTTGGTAAGTTATTCGTTTGACTGTAGAGTCTTTGCACACTTTTATGACAGGTCTACAGCATACAGAAAACGAATGAAACTCACTGTTATGATTTGTCGCTGAGTAATGAACGGACTTGCGATGCATCCGGAACATAATATATGAGTCTTCTTATGAAGTAGGGAGAAGAGAAAGGGTGTTTAACTTTGACACTGGATATCTCAGTGGCAAACAGGGTCCACTCCCACAACATCTCAAAGTTACTTGAATCTGGTGCTGTCAACAATGTATTGAAACACCTAGATAGGGATCCATGGGCCAACATAGTCTGGCTTTAGCTCTAACTACGTTTTTACTATTGGACCTCAAACTTCTAGGTGTAGCACTACTAGGTATTGGTATGCCTTTTTAGCAGGAACAAGAAACATATGTTGCTTACTTTATGTCAGTTAATGGTGCAGTAAAACTTCAAAATTTAGGTTTTTTTAAATAACCATCTCGAATTTCGACCTATTTTGGAAAAATGACTTCTAATTTCTTCCCACCTACTGGTACTAAATTACAATAGAGTGTGTAAGACAATCTCTACCCGATATAGATGACAGTAAAACACTTTACCTACTTTAAATAAAAATATGAACAGTACAGAAGATGTGTGGCTGAGGATGAGGATGGTAATTATTTGATGTTTTCTGAGCTCTGAAATTTGTTCGTGGACGTTTCATTATCAGTCTAGGAGACCTCGTCAGTATTAACTTCATAAAACCAAAATCACTCCTATATGTAGACTGAAGTAAATTGATTTGGAAAAATATAAAAAAGCAATCCTTTACAGATATTTTTATTTGTTGATTAATATGACTAGATGTTGCCGGTTGCTGTCTGCCAGATAAATCTCAATATCTCCATTTCTGAATGAATAAATGATGGGTCTAGTTTAGTTACATCTCTTTTGTGATACAACTATTTTCTGACTAAAACAACTTACTTCTACGTAAGTAACCCTATGCTGTAAAGTAAAAAGCTTCAACCTGGTGAAACATCTAAGAAAGCCTACTTTTAGTGATCAACAAGTTATTGGAATACACCATTTCCAGAAAAATATCGTCTTATTTGATCATTATACTGCCATTTTTTCCTTATATCCACCGTCGTTTTTTGAACCAGTCTTAAAGATTATCTAGCTTACTAGTTTTCGAAAGACCTGTATATCGTGAAAATGAATGTGAATGATCGTCTTAAAGTCCCAAACTATTTGTTTGCATATTTAGTAAATGTTTCAGTATTACACTTTTATAGAAGGGAATTTACTTGTGCAGATAGTACTGTTGTTACCAAAGTTGTATGACTGTTATTGGTAACCAACATTATCATTGTAATGAATACCATCTTTTTCAATTACTTTAGGTCCATTGGAATAATTTTATATGAGTTATGCACCCAGAGAAGAGCATTCACAGGAACTAACTTAATGCGTGTGATGTGGCAAGTGATAAACGACCCATGTCCTCAACTACCTGAAATCTACTCTAAGGAACTACAAGAAGTTTTAGAACTGTATGTTATTTTTAAAAATATTTAAATTGTACAGGATACTGTTTCACTGAAAAACTACGGCATGGACTGGTATGATTACTTTTCCCAGTAATGTGTCACAATGTCACCAGGAAAGTAGACAAAATCGTCTGAACTTGTACCAACCATATCATTTTTGTCTACAGTACCAAACGAGCTGACATGCATTTTCGTAAAGTCGTTGATTAAAAAACATCACTTGGTTAAGCTTAAAGATATCACAGTCTTCTATTTTAAATTCATATCGTAGGACTAAGTGAAGAAAATAAACAATACCAGTGAGTAATTCATTGGAAAGAATATTGGCTTACGGCTTCCAAAACGAAATGCCAAAACTGATGCCGTCTGAATGAGTCAACAGCTTGACTTCAATATTGCTGGAACTATTCAATAAGTTTAGGATATATCGATATAGCTTTTATTAAGAAACTATCTTAAGTATATTTTATAAAAAGGTTAGGTGTTTTCTTATTAGATCAAAGCTTTTTAAAGTGCCAGAGCAAATTCAGCAGCATCATCGTAAAGCGTTTCTTTTCCAACAGGGTACTTCAAATTTAATAAATATACCTGAGAACATAGGATCAGTAGCCGGCAAAAGTCATCTACCGGTTAATGTTGATCCCCCTCCCTTACCACTAACTGATGAAAAGAATTAATTTTTCGAAAACATGTTCGCTTTAACATGTCTAACAAACCAAAAGCTAAATGTGTCCTAATTATTGGTTTTAGCAGACGTTTTAGTTATGAATTGAATTAGGTATATGGAATAGGATAATTAAAAAGGGATCTATTACTACAGATCCCTTATACTGTAGTAAAATTCCTCCTTTTTTACCCAGAATTGCATGAATAAAATACGATGAAGTTATTAAAACGAAAGGCGATAAATTTACCAACTCTTGTTCTCTCTAAAAGCATATTACAGAATACCATTTTCATAACAATGTCTTGTTAAGTTTCTCAATCTTTATTAGAGTATGCTGTTTCAAAGTGGTCTACTTTTTAAAAACAGTAAGTTATTTAATGCTACCTTAAAAAATTCGAAATGGTAAGTGTAGAATCTGAGCACTTTGATAGAATGTAATTCAGATGGTAGTGAAAAAAAGAAATATGATACGATGAGATCGATTTATTCTGACTTCATCCATTTCTCTTCATTGATATGAAATTAGAGACCAGTAACAGATATTCAATATTAGTCCACCTGCCATAAAGTGGCTTAGTTTTGAATTCATATCTATATTAGTAAAATCTGTGATATATATAATTTTCAGGCCGATTAAGAAGTTGTACTTATTTACTAACCAAGTGCAACAGTCATGAGTAAGTTGAATGCGTTGGCTGATGGATTCATTTAATTTAGTGTTAAAATTGATCTGTATCTTTAAAAATTGGACTTCAATAAGCTTCCAGTGCAACAAATAAATGGCTTCTTAGTGCGCACTTTGCAAACGTTTTCAAATCTCATATTACATAGTTAATTTAAATAAGTGTTTTCTATACTCAAACAACCTTGCTTGGCATACTCAGAAACATAAGGATGAGGTCAAAGTTTTCGGGAAATATAGATTGTAATGATATCTGATTTAGTTAGATTTTTCTCTTCTAAACTGTTCTGTGCAATACCAACCACAACACTCAACATAGAACCTTTTCCGCAGTACTGTTTTACCGTAGTGATAGATTACGGATAATCGTATTTGTGATAAGCATTTAAGATAAAATTTGCATACCATATGAATTATTTCCGTAACTTTCAGCATGTTAAAGAAGGTTCCTCAGGAAAGACCGTCTGCGTCTGAGCTTCTTCAACTAAATATTATTCACTCTTACTTACGAGTAGGTAGATATTTTTCGTGTCCATTAATTGCATTGAATATAAAAAGTTTAACTTTTGATCTTACTACTGACTACTCGACTGGTTGTAGGCTAAAAAGAGAGCAATATAACTACCAAAACTATGAAGACTAATCTTTTATGTTAGGGTAATGATGACCTTCAAAGTGTGCTTCAAAAAACAAGGTACCATTCAGAAGACTATTTGAGAACTAAAAAGTGATATACAGAGGGATATGTCGTTTACAGACCGTTTAGTGGTATACTTCAGCCTTTTTTCCGATATTAAGTGTCAAAGACTTATACCGCATGACGAATACGCTATGCTTAGACTGCTTGTGATACATTACGACTTATTTTTAGATATTGTGTGCGTAAATAGCGTCTTATTCAATTCTTTCAGATAAAGTACTTGCTGTATATCCTAAAGTTAATATGTTTTTTGCCTCAGTTGTAAGATATTAGACATTTTAGACGACAAGCAACTTTTATGTTACTTGATTTTGTAGGTTGTTCTGCTGACATCACCAAATAATAAAAAATTAAAGACTTTTACAAAATCTGTTTTTGGATAGAGGCATGTTTTCCTAGCGACATTCCCTCTTGTAAATACGATTGAAGGCAGTCCAATAGCAATCAGTGATGATGATGATGATAATAATAATAATAATGATTGACAATTGTAAGACGAAATTGACAGACCATTATTCACCAATACGCCATCTACTAAATGGAAAGCATTCCATGCTGTGCTGCTTAGTTCTCGAATCTAACTGCATTTTCCTTATCAAGTTTTGCAGAAAAGCGCTAAGCGTAGTGATTTGAAATTTCAACAAATAGCAGAAAGCTGAGCTTTTACAAATTTATATTGTATTAAGCAATGCTGCGGTTGATTTTAGCATTAGATCATGATTTCATTAGAAACACATGGCCTAAACCCTTATTTATATAAAGAAAGGAACTACCATCAGCAACTACTCTAATTGAAGTGTAATTATGGCTTCATTCATTTGACTAAGCAGCTTTTCATGATGAAAGATTCCAAGAAATCCGTTCGAATTCAGAAGTGATCAACAAAAGTTGAACTTCAGTGTTCTGAAATATAATCAACATTTTCTGCCCATGAAGACTTTGACTTTAAAACTCCCTTACGCATAAAATGTTCAGTAAATATATGCAGTTCCCTATTTTATCTTTTTTACCGATGAAAAATAGTTCTTTGCTTTATGACTTCCTCATTTAAGTTCCAGAAAAAGTTGAAGCACCTTTGTAAGTTTTGCATACAAAAGTAGACTAAAGTGGATGTAATACTGAGTGAGCACTACAGACCCACCTTCTGTTTAAAATGTTACGGTAGTCTTTATTATTTGTGTTTTCCTCACTTAATCACTCAATCATTCTAATCGGATCCATGACATCTATGTTTACCCTCATCTATAGCTACATCTTTATCCATTAGTATGGTTGAATAAATAATTAATGTGCATTAAACAGATAACCTTATATACGTTGAACTGTCCAAATCCCTCATTTCGTCAATAAAGATCGTGATGCTTCATGGTTAAAATTTCGTTAAATGCTTTTATGAAGTCAATTTTACCTGTCACTTACTTTACAATAACCATTTGACAAAGATTTTCTGTCCAGCTTTTGAATGAAGGAAAGTGTCTTGAAATTAATGGCTAATTAAGAATCGTACAACTAGGTAATTTAACTAGTATTGGTGACTAGCTTTGAAACTGATTTCTTTGCACTCTATTAAAGAACGGTTACCAGGTTTACTGAGTTCATTTGACCATTAGACATATGGGTGATGGTTGCACTGTATCAAGAACAAACTGAAACTGGAGAAAGTGGACTTCAAGGCTTTGACTCTATGATTAAACAAATGTATGCCCATGATGAGGTTCTGAAGTTGTGGATCGATTTCATGTGAAATGTGACTACAGAAAACATTCTAGAAACAAAAATAATGAGCCGTTAAGCAGTAAATAAATTTTCTTGCTTCTATGGCTTTTAATTCGTCCATTCCTGTCTCAATATTTTTCCATTTTCATTCAAACTCCAACTACACTGTTTAAGAAAGTTTGGTCAATGACACTGTCCGAGATAAAAGTAATTAATTCATCTTTATTTCCACATTTTTCAAAATTATCATTCCAGTATAAGATAAAAGCTATAAATCTCAGGACATTCGAACACAAGTTATTATGTACATTTTATCATAAAGAACTTCTGCTGCTTTAATGTGTGAAATTTAACTGTTCAAACAAAACCTAATGATTTACGAAATCTACCCAGTGACTTCCTAATCATGAATCTATATGCCGTCTACAATCAAAGCTGACAAACACGGTGCATTAAATATTTCCATGGTTACAGTAAGTTCTTCATGATAGACAATCGTATCCCACATAATTGCTAACTGGCCTAGTTCGATATCTACATATTAAAAAAGTGCTGAAATGAAGCTAACAAACATAAACAAAAAGTATTTATGATAGTATCAGTCAAATTAATGTGATTATAAACATGCTTAATTTCAGTATCTTATGCCACTTTTCGGAGATCCAAACATCACATAATGATGCACAGCTTATAAATAAAGAATTACAATCAAGTGGATAAAAGACTGAATTACTCTGAAAGCACTGTGGACATTCAGTATGTTGCTATGACACGACTGACGTCAGTGGTATGATATGGTACTATATCAGGATTGTTCAGTAGTTCACAAATATTTTCATTGTGACTGAGTGCTTGGCGGTCACAGTCACTAAGTTATTATTCTTCGAATCAATATTTGGAACGCTTTAGCAAACGTTTCCCTAGACGAATCAGAGAGTAGATTGTCTACAAGTCATTACATCTTCGGACTATTAAAAACCATACAACCAGTTACCATGTGGTTACATCACTACGTAAAGACAATGCATGTAGTATGAAACAGATTTTCAAGGTAGTATTCGTAATCATCATCGTCTTAGTACGGAACTCCACAGTCGTGTGCATTCTCAACCTTTCGAAGGATCAAGACTTGAACCATCCGGTCTTACTACAGGAACGTTACCATTCAGCCATGGGAACGGAACCTAATGGTCCACATTTTCCTACTTCTTCCAATTAGCGATATAGCAGGGCCATAATCCGACCCCAGTGATGAGTATTTTTCCTCAAGTCTCATGTGAAAATTAATCTGCTTTAAATTTTAGGAGCTATACAAGGAGATCATATTCAAATGAAATCTGAGACTAGTGATGAATGTGTTGTCGATAGAGATGCAAATCCAAGGTAGGATGCTAAATTTGATGCGTTTACTTATCTACTTGGTTGATAAAGATAGCTTACTTTTGTGACTTCTTTATAAATAGCAAATGAAGGATTTTACTGAAATTGATAAAAAGAGTTCTAAATGGAAATCAACATTTTGAGTCATAAGCCGCTAAGGTAGACGTTTTGGATTTTAATTTTTCTTCCATGTTACTGTGTGATCAATAAAAACTTAATTGGACTTCGGCATAGATGAAAGCCAGTTAGATTTCTGTCAAACCGATTTCAAAGGATGCCATCAAGTTATGCTTTAGGGGAATAGATGCAATACCCAATCTACCCATACTTAGACAACAAATGCCCCTTAAAATTTATAAATCATGATAAAAAGGCGGAACAAAAAAGAACAATTATTCATTTAGTTCCAAAGAAAGAGGTATGCATTACGCTCCTGTATATTGGTGTTGAAAGGTATTTCGCGAATACATCAAACTTTTTTGATAAGCTGCGTCTTCTTCGTATTCTGTCAAAATATTCAAAACAAAAGAGATTTAGTTAAAATCTAACAGTATGATGTTCGACAGTTTTTAATATGTACCTTTACAGAACTCCAGGAAATTCTTCCTGTACTTTTACCTCAGTAACAATCTTTCCAGTTTATACTCACTGGTTATAGATTTCTCTCACCTTATTTCAAAGATGAAGTTAATCGACTCTGTCTAATAAACAGTATTCTGGTCATCAAATATGAAAATATGTATTTTCGATAATTCAGTGTACCGTTTAGCTATCCAAAATAAATGTTTATGAGATAAAACAGAATCCGCTGATTCCAAGGACCGGTGTGGGACGAAGCCGCTGAGTCAGCATAGTTCGTAGAACCTGACCTTAGTTGACTCTATCGTCACTCTGCAATGCAAGGTCACAACATAATTTTGCGTACTGATCGTTTAAAAATAGAGTCACTCGGAGAAATTCCCTACATTTGGCTTCTTAGATTAGTTTAAACGAAGTAAAAACGAAGGCTTTTGTAGAGATAAATTGACTTATTTCATAATTAGTTTTTAGCTACAGTGCAGATTTGTCCATTTGAAGATAAATGAAGGCTGAAATCTCAGAGTAATAGTAAGACAAGATAGGTAGTGAACTGGTATCCTCTTTGGCTTTCAATAAACCTGTCCCATATTTTGAAGCAAGAACTATTTTTTGGTTACTTCTTGAATTGCATAATTTGTCTCTCTGTTTATTATCAACTTAGTAGCTTCCTTATAGCATAACTAGAACAACTAGTCAAAAAAACAATTATTCCTATCTACTCACTGTTGTGACAAAATTGATGGGGGAATGTTTGCAAGGACTCTAATATATTATAAACAAACAAACCATACTACCTGGCTCCAATATATCGACAAGCCACTGGTTGTCTTTCAGTGTCTTTCAAATGCTTAAGATAACCAAACATTTTCTGTTCCATAGGCACTTTTTTGAAGTAGTAACCGAATTTATTATCCACATTACACAAATGATCATCAAAATGTCATCCAGATTAGCACCAATAATCCAAGTTTGTGTCTCCCACGAGTCAGTATGCTTAGGTACTCAACAACCATTCGACTTAAAGCTATAAACATAATGTTCATCATGTTAAATCGGTGACCTAAATATTTGTAAATCGGTGTGGTATATGGATGGTTCAGAACTTCTTAAGACATCTATGCTTAATGTAATTCAAACAGTTCACGCCTTAAGATACTGAGAAACACTCAGTAGTTGCATTCATTGCCTAAAAACTATTCCAGTAAAAATAACAATTTTGTAACTGATTATTCTGGTAAATATCAATAAATAATCACGAAGCTTTAAGTAACGGAATTCTTATCACCGATGAGACAGGTAGTTGAAATTTGATCTGAAGTTAAATAGCAATTTTTTCAAATTAAGAAACAAAGTCTCTGTATAGTAAGATTTAATAAACAAGACTTACCCGCAAATACTTCAAGTTATTGAAAAAACTGTCTTTATCTTAATCTCACCACCAGCTCGTAGGGTAATTTATCAGTTCAATTTTATTGAAAAAAAAATTTTTACAAACATTTTAGGTTCATATCGTTTGAAGAGTTCATTAATTCGCCTGATTTAATTTTACAAGAACAAAAATTACTCCAATATAACGAGAATCTATCAGAAGAGGCAGATGATATGACTGAGAAAAACACAGAAAATGTAGATCAGTACTTAACACCACGTCAAAAAATCAAAGTGAACAAAGCAACCGAGTCAGATTGGACAATTGCTACTCTAAGGTACTCAAAGTGTTTGTTATGAACAGTGTAGTTTCTAATGTCATAGTTTAATGTAGCATAATCTAGTCAGTTTATTCACTTAGACAATGATCACGCTCAGATTCAGTACGATTAAGACTTATTTGGCCGGCCAATTACATAGGGAGTAGAGGACAAGCATGGTAGTTCGGGGCTCTACTTACATTGGTATTTTTTGTCACACTGAGTAAACAAGAATCTTTACTGTCTAACCTAACAAAATGTATGTTTGCTTTTCAGTCCACCTTCCAGAAGTTCCGGTTCTAGATATCCCTACCATTCACTACCTCAGATTTTCACTGATGATATTAGATGAACTGGAAAATTTATGGGATATGAGTCATTGATTTTCGATTCATATTGGCCAGAAAGCTTTTAGAATTTAAACCTACCTTTTACTTATAGCTCAGCCTATAGGGATTCGAATGAGCAATCTGAGCCTTCATATTCAAAAGAGATTTGTTCAGTCTTTATCATTGACTTGGTCAAGGGAAACTTATCGCTTGATCTTACCCATAAATTCTTAAAATATTCTTCTTCCTCTTTTTATTTTTGTCATCGCTTTCATACCTGTCATATATTCATATTCAAATTTTATTTAACTAGACTTACTCCTTCATTATTGCACATTATATTGTCCTTTACTAAGCTCTGATCTAATTTGGTTATCTTAACAACTCTATACATTATAATGCCATACTACCACGTTTTTCATTATTCTAAAGTGTATAATCCTGGTCCTTTTTTCGGTGACTAGCTAATTACATGTTAGGAGCTGTGAACATTAAAGTAAAACCCAAGGAAATCTAATTAAAAATAATGTTGTTCGTTTGACTACCCTATTATACTATGGGAAATTTTGTTATTTTGAAAAATGATTACGGTTAGAACTCGTTGTATTTCACAGTTCTGTTCTGCAAATAAACCAATAGTTCAGTTTATCTGCTTTTCACGTATAAAACATTAATTACAGGGCACATTAGAAAAACATTAGCATAGTGTGAACTCATGTAGCATCAAATTACCTATATGGAAACTAAACAAAAGTACATCTAGAGCTTCATTATTATTTGCCCAAGACAAAATATGGTCAGGGAGAATAATGAAGTGTTCATCGGTAAGTATTTCCAACTAATTGTTTCACTGTCTACATTTTCATGAATGACTGAGTTTTCTTTTTGAATAATTTATCTCAATAAATTTAGACAGTTTTAAATTATTTGGAGCTTAATTCCTTTTTTGATGTCATATTATGCAGAAATTTAGCGGAACAATTAATATGCAGTCGGAATAGCTTGAATTCTACAAAAGGAACAGATTTGTACACTTGGCAGGTAAACTGTTAATAACCCTCATTACAATTCTTGCCATCTTTACCTATTTATCTAATTATTGTACAGGGATAATTCAACATTTTTAGACCAGAACATTCTGATACCATTTTCTAACAAGTTCAGGCTGCATTTGTTACTTCCGAAGAATCTTTACCAGCCTAGTGTTGCAAAAGTGCATTGCAGCTGATGAGTCATGAGTTACAGGGAACAATTTCATTAAAGTTTTTACACTGAAATATTTGATGAGGTTGTTCAAAAACATTCAAATTGTTAGAGAAATTTCATACTGAGTAAAAGAAACAATTAAAACGACTTTGTCGCCATTAGGATTTTTCATAAAATGTCCTATAATTTTGAGTTGAAGTCAAAATAATTTGTGTTGTAGGTTTGCATATATATCATAATCTGTGAACAGCTGAAGATTTGCATTTGATGAACTTCTTGGTATTCATAAACTTGTATGAAGTGATACCAAGAACTGTGGGAGAATAATGCTGGTTGACTTGTGAATTAAATTCAAAGACAAAAAAGTTATAATATCATGATGTACTTGACAAAAGTTTACACAAACTTTCCAAGAAGGAATGATAGAAACAATAGTAATCAGCAATATGTGACTGTTTTTATTATTATTTGTCCCTTGGGTTCCTAGCTAAACATAGGGCTTCACTACCACGTCTCCATCTCACTCTGTTCTCTGTAGTCTTTTCAACATGGCTCCACAGCTGCTCACAAGCTTTTATTTCTTCCTCACATGATCTCCCCCATGTCACCCTCTCCTCGGACGCCCAACTCATCGTTTCCCATTTGTGTTCCACTAGAGGGCCTGGCCTGGTGCGTGATCCCCCCAAACGGCCTTCTCAGTGTGTGCCCAATCCATCTTCACTTTCTTTGGCATATTTGTTGGACGACAGCTTCTGGTTGGTTCGTTCCCAGAGTTCATCGTTGCTTATTCTTTCTGGCCATCTGCTCTTCAGTATGGAGTAAGCGTAGGTGGCGGCTGTTGATGAATGTCTGTAGTTTGTTGGAAATGCTTTACATGACGCGCCAGGTTTCTGAACCATCACATGGAAACACTGACTTGACTGACTTAAAGTTGAAAATCTGGATCTTGTTCACGCTTTACGCTGAGTGAAGTGCAGTAGATCTCCACAATGATTTCAGATTAGTGAAAGCCTGTCTTGTTTTCCCGATCCTGGTTTTGACATCCTTGTCTGTGCCCCCGCCTGTAGTTGAAACGATGTGGCCTGGTGGTAGGTGAAAGAGACTACTTTCTTTAGGTTTCTTCCGTTGATGGTGATTAGTGTTTATTGTTAATGTCGTTGGTTGGGTAACTTCACCGCCTCTGTCTTCTCTATGTTCAATTAGAGTCACGTCTTCGCTGCCTCTTCTGTCAACTTGTAGGTTTTCGCCTGTAGATCTTCGAGCTTGTGCGACATTAGACATAAATCATCATCGGCGGTGAAATCCAAATATTCTAGGCTCTTTCCATCGTTCCAGTCAGCGTATGCCCATCTTCTCACAGCTCCTCATGGTTTGCTGCATGATCCATTCGACCACAATCAGGAAGATCATGAGTTATAGTAAGCGGCAACCTTGTCTTACTCCTCTCTTCGCTTCAAAGGCGTCACTGAGCTTTCCATTATGAATCACTTGGTATATAGCATCACATACCATAGCATAAAGCTGCTGAATGAGGTTGATAAAGGTTTGTGGCACTAAAACCGTAATGTTGAAGCAGCTGCCCGCCAAATTACTTCTCGGTCGACGCTGTCAAAGGCCTTTTCAAAATCAATGGAGTTGAGGTAGAGATCCAGTTGACTGTCATTCTATACTCTGTGATGATGACGATGATGATGATACGTAGTGTAGCGTCGCGCTGCAATTTGATCCGCACATGATTTGTACTTCCCGAATCCAGCCAGCCAGCCTGTTCCGGTCGTAGTTTTGAATTCAGCGTATCCTTTAGTCTCTCCAGAATGATGCGGCTTAATATTTTGCTTGCTCTAGGTGAACAGGAGCATGATTCCTCGCTAGTTCTTGCAAACACTTAGATCTCCTTGTTTGGGAGTTTGACAAGGTAGCCTTTCTTCCAACCAACCTGCAGAAGTAATTCCTTCTTCCTTTGAAAGCCTTCTGAAGTAGTGGTATGAGCATGTCCACTGTTGTCTCTGCGACTTTTTCAGTGCTTTTGGAGGAATTCCATCTGGTTCTGCTACTTTCCTTGATTTCAGCAACTTTATGGCTTTCAGGAATTCACCTCGGCTTCTGTTGGAGGGCTTGTGTTCACTGGTAATTCTGTGGCTGTGCAGCTGGTAGTATTTCTGGATGAGTTGCAGGCGATGATCGAAACAAGTTTTTTGAAGTGGTCAAACCATTGTTTCCTTTGTTTCTGCTCTTTGGTAACTAGGTTTCGTTCAATATCTTTCTTTGGTTCCGTTTGCGTTGATCTCTTCCTCCCCGAAAGTAACCTGGTTATTTGATACAGCGTTGTAAGGTCTCTGTCTCTCCTACCAGCAGCCTATTCTGCTCCACTTGCCAGTGTTTCATAGAAGTGTCTTCTGACTTTGCACGCACTTTTCTTCACTTCTTTGTCCAGTGTGGTGTCTTATACGTTGCACTCAGTTCCTCTTCTCGTAGTTCATCCTTGCACTACACTGGTTTATCTTCTGCTTCACCATCCTCCTCTCCTCCATCAACTTCTAAGTGCCCGTCGAGTTCCATTCCTTATCTTCTTTCTTCTTCCTTCCTAATACGGTTATCCAGGTTTCTTTCCACACAGCTTTCAAAGACTTACAGTGCTCATCCATACAAGTTTCTTCAGGGATCTTGCTCAATGTCTCCAATTTTGTCCTGACGGTTGACGTCCTTCAATATCTGTTCTGGGTGTTGAGCTTAAACTGTAGTCTATCACCAACTTCCTTGAAGGCTTTCAACTTGGTTTCGAAGGTTTCTTGCACTAGAGAGTGAATGGTGTGGACCCACATCTGCTCCTCTTCTTGATCTTGTGTCAAGTAGGCTACATCTCCACTCTCTTCACATTGAGATGAAGTAGATCTGATTTTCAGCAAAGTATGTCCGTCCGGTGAAATCCATGTCGCTCGCTTTGTTGATATCCTTGTGCTTGAGCACACTGCCTCCAATCAACAAATCGCTGAATGCACAGAATTCTGCAAACAATTCTCCATTCTCATTCATTTCACCGAGTGCTTCTCGACCCATGGTTAGTTCTCTTCCTGTGTTGTCCCCTCCCAGTTTGGCATTCATGTCGCCCATTAGAATTTTGATATCGCCAACTGAGGTCTTGTTCAGTGTTGATTGCAGTTGACTGTAGAATTCCTCCTTCTTCTCTTCATCTGCATTATTTGTAGGTGCGTAGTGTAGTGTAGTGTTGCATTGTATGATTGTGACTTTCCTTCCTCTTGAGTTGAACCTTGCTGTCATGATCTTGATTCTGCAGGAGGAGATTTGTTCCGACTGCATGAGAGAGAGCCTTTGATGCTGTTGGGTATATGATGATAGCCACTCCGAAACTCAGTGTGCTCGTGGTTATCGTCTGGGTGACAATATCGGAGTAGATTATTGACTGTCCAGTTGACAGTTTGGAGAGTCCACTCCCATTCCACCTGCTTTCGCGAATTCCTAGCACTTCAGTGCTGTACCTTCTCATCTCCTTTGCGATCTGGACAGCCTTGCCAGCCAGCCAGCCAGCTTCAAACATTATTCTGACATTTCATGTCTCCATGTCTACTTTCGCTTTCATTGAGAGAGAGACAGAGAGAGGGGAGAAAGAGAGAGAGAGAGAAGACACATCGGCCAACTGGCTTTCCGAATGCTATCACCAACCTGCCTCATTTCGTCTCTGATTCCAGTGAGGAATAAGTTTGTTTTTATGTTTTATATTTTTGTTTGTGCTTTGGAGTTTCTGTAACGGTTGGATTGGTTTTAGTGGATAGAGTTTGTAGCCGTATGGCCAACCTTCCTCTTTATCAGGGCTTAAGACCGGCTAGTAACTAGTGACGGAGTTACCTATGCGAGGTTAATCAGCAATATAAGGAATAGTAAATTTTCAAATTATCCGTAAGATTGACTAATAGTAACTAAAGTGGTATTCCTTAAAACTGAATTGAAGCTAAGCATGCACCCGATGAAAGGTAAAATGAACGAAAATAAGATAAGAGAATTATGTTCTTAAAGAAGATGGAGTAAATTTGAAATCTACACCCTAGAAGCCGGTAAAACTTTGAAGACAGTGGTTTCTAAAAGAAAGTGAGATATACACTCATCTCTTTTACACAGACTACTTTTTAGCTTTTCATTTACGATAATCTCGGTAAAATATCATAAATTTGAGCTTCAAAAATTATTTGGAATACAAAAGTAAACAACCTTTAAACATATCAGATGTCATCAAGCCATTTCATCTTCAACTGACATTTCGGAATACGAGTTCTAATTTAAAAAGGAGAATCATTGTTCTAGAATTTACGGGTATGTCGTGTTAAAGAATAACAACAAACTTCTCTTTGAAGCTTTCGTACTCATAAGACAGAAAATTTATGTCGAATTGAAGAACTTTGATATGATATTCGTTCTTAGTCGGGTGTTCAGTGTTAAATATGTCCGTTACTGTTCAGTCCAACAGACCTTATGTGACTTTGTTACAGTCATCAGATAACTTTTCAGCTCATGTTATATTCATATTTAGCTTAAAGAAACAAACCTAAGCTCGGTTCAGAGCAGCTGTTATAAATTTTTTCACTTACTCAATCACGTCGAAGACACTTCACTTTGAGATTAGTATGGAATGCATATAATATTATTTTTATTACATTTTGATCAACACTGTAATTTAGAAACGATATCCGTCATCAAATCACTTATGGCCTACAGTTCAAACGTCTACAGAGAGGATGTTAAACGATTTGAGAAATCTTTATGTAGAAAAAATAAATGAGGATTACGGAATCACTGAAGAGACAGATAACTTTGAATACACAGAAAATCTATTATGGCCACATAGACCTCTTTTGGAAGGTGAGTAACTATGATTTCCTGTTTTAAAAGGTAGTGGTTATGCTGTTAGCGAATATTGATTTCCTTCATACAAGGGGTAGATAAGAGAGCTTAGAAAACTTATTAAATTCGAACCATAGTTTAACATGGCACTGACTTCAAGAGTTTGAAAATAGACTTTTTTCTAATCAGGTAACAGTTTCACTTTTCTACCATTTTATTCTTCTTACTGTTTATTGCATTCTTATGAAATACACATTCCTAGTAAACGCTTAATCTTAGCTAGTAGAAAGTAAGCCGTTGGTTTGGTTCAAATTTATCTGCAAACATACACTGGATTAATGAAATTTATAGATAAAGCATCTCTCTAACAGAAGTTGAATCATATGCCAACAATTCTAATTATTCCCCTTCATTTTAAACTGAAATTTCAACCGCTTACATTTGTAAGCTTTACTGTTTCATCATTCTCTCTAGTATTTTATTCAGCACATAATTTCTTTCCGTACCAATTCAATACCACAAGTAGTCTAAACTAGTGCATGACTCTGATAAATATATCAGTAACTAGGACCAACAGAAATTTAAGGTTGTTGTAAATTGTAAAAGAAAATCAAATGCCCTGTCGAGATGTAATTAGAAAGAAAAGCAGTCTATATTGTGTAATAATAGGGGTATTTTGAACATTTTTTGGGTAGAAATTGATGAAAAGTTGCTGACCGTGTTTGAGTTGGTATAACTTTGTTTTGTGGTTTGTTAATTCTACTTTCGTGATGCAAACGTGTTTGATTACGCGTTGTATGGCTAACGCAGAAAGTATAACGACTTAAAAATAACAACAACAAAAAACAAACATAAAACATATGGTAAACTGTCTTTGATCAAATTATCACTAGTTTCTACATCATACGGTAGGATATTCTCTCTGAAGATCTATAAGTAATGAATACTGATCGAAGCATTGCTTGAGTAGAAAGAGTTGACTAAAGTATACTGGTCAAAGTGTGCTGTTCAGTCACAGAACTAAATAGCACACTTTAATGCACTTTGTTTAACGTTTCGAATGTTTTGATTCAGTTGATGATTGGTGAAGTAAATGTACACAATTTGAAATCCAATTATATTGCATGGGTTCAAATTTTTAAATAAGCTTCAATTCTTAAAGACTGATAACCCCCATCAACGCTGAGACAAGAGTCAAATACAATGTCCTAATTATTCACTTCTAAAATATAATACTAAGTTAAGATGTGCTCAACATGTGAGGCAGATAAAAGACAGATTTTTGTCATTTTTATCCTTTATCGACTTCTAAATCCTTGCAAACTGTATTCAGGTTAGAGTATCTGGGATACCATAAAACCTGCTTCTTTTTCATTAATGCTCACAACTTTTCACCCCATTCTTACCAATTTTCAACATCCTAGCTTCATTTTTTGAAAATAAAACATCGGATAGTGTAGAATAGAAGGACATAAAATAAATAAGGACACTGAAAGCTAAAGACGTATCATGCTGATGGGTATTTGAAGAAATGAAATATAGGTTTAAGATTTCCTACTAATCTCCTCTGAATGCCTAATGTAAAATAATAAACAGTAATTAGACCTACTACACCAGTAGGCAGGTAAAACAAATAACACAATGATTTTAATAATTTGTGAACTCTGATATTTCCGTCGGTTTTCCTTTCTGATTAGGTAATAATATTCCGGCGGGTAAAGGTCCAGGAGCTGAAGATGAAAGTCTTGGATTTTTCTATTCCACAGACTTTGTAAAACAAATAAATAATACTCATGGACAAATTAAAGAACAAAAAGACTTCATGAATTTTACTGCGATGAGAAAATTTTCTACTTCATGTGGTCCAGTTTATGAACGTCAATGCATCGATAAACTAACAAAACAGGAAAGTATTACCAATGAAGATAATAACAACAATGTTAATGAAAAGGAACACGAAAAAATTACACAGCAGAATCTGTTCATACGCCGTAGTTTTACAATTCCAGAAGTTGCATCCAGTAATTATAACCAATCAGCAGGACAGCTAAATAAAATTAACACTTCTAGGCTGAAATGTAATGATGGTAAGTATGTAAATCATTTAGTTAACAAATGTATGAATGATATACACAGGTAATTACCCTCAAAGTACATTTTTCAAAAGTATTAATTCATATAGACCTGAGTTAATATGCTTAAATGTCTTTTTATCATAACAGTGACATTACTTTTGTCAGTTTTAACTGTCATAATTGATTAACCTGATTTTATACCGTTCAAATCACAATGTTCTTGTTTTGTGAGATATTACCTATCAGGTTTCTTATTTGAGATGACACTCGATTTTTGGAATATTAGAATAGATCCACATGAACCAATACCGACAAATAAGACCTCCAGTACGCTAAAAAAATGAAAGGCGAAATATGCAATTTACTCGGGCAGTTAAAACCGAAACCAGGGAATTCAACATGGTTTCCATAAGTAACAAAGACCGAGTCTGCCGCAAGATTTTATGAAGGATCGAAAATACACAAAGTAGACGTTCTGCTCAGACCAACTGCAGATTTTATTACTTCACTAGCATATCGTTTGTCAAAATACTTATCAAAACTATTGAAACCATTTCAATATGACATTCCCTCGAACATTAGAAACATTGAATGGTTTAAAAATAAACTGATAGATAACGCTATAAGCGAAGATGAAGTTATGGCAATTTCTGATGTGGTTTGTCTTTTTTCTAGTATTCCTATGAAAGATGCACTTAATGTGCACGTTGCATCAAACGAATATTACTAGTTAGATGTTCATTGTGGACAGACGTTGTAAAGTCGTTAAGGTTATGTCTAGAATCAACATACTTCACGTTTGGAGATAATTTATACCGTCAAGCAAATAGAGTTGCAAAGGATCACCAGGTTCTTTAATTGTGGCTTGTTTATATATGGAAGTACCGCGAGAAAGACTATTAAATAACTTTCACTGTCAGCCTAAACTATGGTACAGATATGTTGATGACACTTTTGTCATCATTGGAAAAAGAACATGAAATTTTTGTTTACAAAACTTGGACTTGATGTCGATTTGTATAAATTTCACGAAAAAAAGCCGAGTCAAATAGAAGAGTTCTGATTTTCCTTAGACTGTCTGGTCTAGAAAACATCAGAAGAGAAAGTGAAGATTAAACTGACAGGAAGCCAACTCAGTTATTTAAATTTTTAATCCGATCACCCAATGAACATGAAAACCAAACTAGTTTTAAACCGATTAAATAAGGCTAAAAATGCTATAACGGATATATAGGATACAGGCAAAACAAATCATTTCTTAGTAGAAAATGACCATCCAAAGCCTCTACTAAAAAATATTATCCACAAAAATAACAGGAAGCAAACAAATCAATAAGTGGGATTAGAAAAATCCTGAGTATTGACAGTGACAGTTTCATATAAAAAGGGTACCTCAGAACAAATGCAATGAGTTTTTGCTATGTATGGTGTTTGAGTCCATTTCAAATCTTCGAATTCTTTGGAAAAACCTTTGGCCAAAGTGAAATATGTAATTTCAAAGAGGAAAAAAACTACTGTGCGAAATGTTAGGTCAATTATTTCAATGACAATTGTTGACAGATGTAAATGAGAGTAAATAAACATAAAATGTGTCCACCAATAAATGAAGTAGAATTGAAAAGTTTAATAAAGCGATTAGGACTATCAATGCATACGAGCAAAAGTGGACAGAAGATTGATTTTGACAATGTTGACATCTAGGAAAGGATTTCCATTCACATAAAGAAAGATTAACCTCAGGAACCCTACATATTTTAAAGATATTGGATGCATTAAATAGAAGAGAAAGAGTGGACACACTAATTCGGAACAAACACTAATGGTCACCACTTAAGACTGAACTTTTAAAAAACGGATAATATCAATTACTTATTGTTCATGAGTAAGCATGCCTTCACATATTTTCATGAAAAACAACGCACTACGTACCTGAAGTTCCAATGACAAATTCATACACAGTGATAATTTGAATTTTGAATTTTCCTCGATGACAAGTGGCAGTGACTGTAAGAATTTATGATGAGTAGTCAGAAATAATCAGTCTGAACAACAAATCAGCTAAATAAGGGCTTAAAAACAGAGATTGTTATACTTTTAAGATTCTGGTTGTGTTACTGTTGCCTAGCGCTTGACCAGTCCTACATAAATCAGTGTGCGTCACTACCAAACTACTCACTACCTAACCCAAGTGTAAGTACTGATAACCAGAAACAAACTGGGAAAGGTTTTATATGGGAAAAAGTGCTCAGACGAGCAGAATATTTGTTAGTGAAAAGTAAAGAGGTTATCTTAGTGGAAGAATGTTAAGCTCTCCTATCTATTATTGGCTGAGCAAGGGACTCTGAGTGCATTGCTGCTTATCAGAACAAAGATGACGCCCAAAAATGGCTGACGCTGACGCATGGATGCCTACCTATTGAAGAAAAACAAAGCTAAAATCACCCACCGACTTCGCAGAAGATTATTCGAATATGTTATTGCTTAGATTCCAGTCTTAGTGGGGACAACATCATTCACTGGGAGGCAGGTATATCCAGCTGACAGGTTCCAAATGAGAAGATTCGCGAGTCCTGGATTCCACTGCTAGCCACTAACCATCATATTTTAAGTGTTAACTTATTTATTTCACACCTAGGAGTAGTTTCTGATGCCAAGCAAGTGCACCACATATGCATAACTTAACCATATATATTTTGATGTTTAATGAAAGTCCGAACATTGTGCTGAAGGAGCTGTGGAATATACAGCGAAAAGTCCAGAAAAATCTTGTTTCGGTTTTTCAAATGCATAACGATTATACTAAAGGTTACCCATATTATGGTTAAATCAGACTAGGTGCATAAATTCTTCCAGGACCTGTTTAGGAACTATGGCCTAGATGTTTTGCTGATTACTGTTATTTGAAGTGTTAACCAAGAAATAAAGACATAAATATGATTCTCAGATAATTGTGGCTTAAGACAAAGGTTTACATATTTGGTTATTCTTCTGAAAATTAACCTCATACGAATGATGACGGTATCTGATTTGATACTTTTATTAATATTATTGTGATATGGATTCATCTTTCTGCTGTAAAGCTGGGTCCATAGACAGTATTTTTGGACGAAATCGCCCAATGCCCACACCAACACCCTTTAGAATACCTCAGTGAAAGCCATTGCAAATTTACCAAAAGCTCTATAAAACAATAATTGGTAGAGGACACATTTCCACAAGGTTGGTCTGAAATAGTTCATAAAGCCCAAAATTATCTTCTGAATGGTTCCAGGAAGAGTTTACTATATAATCTTGAGCTGTGGTTTTATAAAAACAGAAACCAGAATTATGTATCCAAGAGCAAGCTAACCATTCACTACCTTCATTCGCTTCCTAATTTTTTATTCGCCAAACTAACGTCTTTGATTTTCATGTTCTTATTTCGTTAACGTGCTTAGTTCAATTACTAATTTCTCATTTCCTTCCATAATGATGGCTGACTACATACGTTGTTATAAATTTTTTAAATCTTCATTTCAACTCACACTTATTCGTGTTCCTCATGTAACTTCCACTTTTGCATTATCTTCCGAACCACAACCTGTTTAGAATTATTGACATTTTACCGATAAATGTGTACTCTAATTATTTCTAAATGCGACTGTAAAGCTTCTTAGAATGATCTCATCGAAAAACTTTTTTTATTTTTGACTCATTGGGAATATACAAGTTTATGTAAGCGTATTTTGATAGTTTTATGTGTAAAGACAGAGCTTAGCAACAACAGTTTAATAAATAATGGACGCTCAAAAGTACTTTTCATCTTCAGAAAAGAATAACCAACTACCAAGTTCAAAATGACAGAATTGTTAAATTAGCTCATGACCGGCTAACTCGATGTGTAGTTTTAACACAAAAGATGGATAAACTCATACTTATTTTAAGCTAAAAATTAAAATTATTCTTGCAAAAAAGAACTCTGTTAATCTAATTATCTACATTCGACGACCTGTCACTACCGTTTAAATGAACCAAAGCACTTTTTCGTTTCGTTCATTTGTTGGTCATGCCGACAACGTGAGAACAAAGTTAGCATCACCCACTCCCTGTGATAGGGAATCGGAAATTGAGAAACAGTAATTGCCAAACGTTAGAGAAGTAGGATCAGTCACATAATCAAAGCAGTTAAAGAAAGTCTTTTGCAGCGACTGAGAGATAAGTTTCGTACAGCTAGTTGCTGCCTACACTAACTTAAGACTTATGTCACCTCATGAAAATAAAATGTTACGAAATCACAGTTTTTATATCTATTCAATACACGAATTCTGTTCATTACCAACCTTTTCGCTTTCTTCACACTTATGAAAGTTTTTTGAATCAGTGCTTTCCTCTTGGTTTCTTATTTCACCTGAAGGTTATTCTGTAGCGTTCATGAAGTAGAACAGATACACCAATATGCCAAAATTCTGTTCATCCACTTATCAAATTCTCACTACAAACACTTAATCACAGTGTTTTTTTCGCAATGAAAAAAATCCAACTCAAAACTAATTCATTGACTTTTGATCTATTTTCTTCACAATTTAGATAAAAATTTATTAGTAATACAAGAACTAAATTTCTATCTAGAAATAAGTTTTTCCACTATATTTCTAAATATTTTATTTCAGTTTTTTCTGAAAATACTCAACTTTTGGAGACATGTTATACCAATTATGATGACGAACTGATGAACTATTCACAAAGGTCTATTCAAGAAAATCTGTCGAATTCAGTCGAAAATGAAAAGAATAATGTTGAAGATGATTTAGAAGACATTGAAAATCAAGATAATGAAAATACATGTGAAACGTTGGATGATGTACTTTGTTACATGAAAGCAGCTTTACGTCAGTCTGAAGGTATATATATATATATATATATATATATATATATATATATATATATATAAACAATTGTTTTTATCTCCTCAACTAACCCTACGTTTAGTAGCTTTCACTTTAAGAACCTATATAGACTTTATATTCCAATTATCCTTTCAGTAGTTTGACATCTGAGGGTGTAATCAACGCACAAAGATAAATTCAGTAAATTTTAATGTTGGATAACTTTACGGCTCTGTAGCTAGTTGTAAAACAGGTTTCACTATCAACACAAGATGTGTACTTGCTAGTTGGTTGGATTTAATCGGTAGAACGCTGTGGACCTAGTTTTTTTGCCTGTTGGAACTCGTCAACAAGGCTTATCTGCAACATCGTCTACATTTATAGATAAAAATTAGATGGAAAAACTTATTTGAATTGATAAACAATTAATGAATTATCCAAAATGAACAAGTTTACAGTAGTTTGATGATTGTTTTCTTTGACTACTAAACAGCAGAGATTTTTGCTAGAATACCACTGAAAACTGTCAAAAGTAAAATGCATCCAGATATAAATAGGAAGGAACTGGGATTGGTCACTCGAGGGTAGCTAATTTCATGTTGTCTAGTCCTAAGTGTTGATCAGACTATATCGATCGTTTTTCAGTATGGCCGCCAGGTTAGGTGGCTCAGCATCGCGATGCACTCTGATAGATGTTAGTTGGATGCAGGAAGCCTTATCACGTAGTTTTTGATTTTTTTTTTGACACTCATCAGCAAGGCGAATTTGAAACCTCTACAGAACTGATTTCCCGCTTGAGGTTTGAACCCAAGTCACCCGGTGCTGCACTCAGAAGGGGACTTTTTTAACGCAAGGGTTTAGACAGAGGTAAGAAACACCTTTTGGTCAACACCAAAATACTTGAAGCTTGTTGAATTCAGAAACGAAGATGCGTAAAAGGGTTTGAATAAATTCTCAGAACGACTTCTATGTATCATCCTTCAGTTTGTAAAATGATCGTATTCATCGAAACGTTGATTCTGAATAGAAAGTACTAACGACGGTGGACACGTACAGTAATCCTACTACTTGTAAACAAAACAGTATTTGCTACTAGTTTCTTTTGTAAAATTCGACAAAATACTAACGAAATTAAAAATTCTTACTCTCCAAGATACACATATGCGTTCTGATTTCATTTCGTTTCGGTCAGTAAGCTGCATAAGGTCTTATGGTGTATTGAAATGACTGCATCAAATTGCATTTGAAGCTATTTACATGCCATACTTACTTCGTTTTGTAGATAGTAACACTATAATTATGGACAGTGAAGCTGGAAGTAAGTATGGTCCAGAGGCCAAAGCGAAAAAGATTGAAACTTTACGAAAGTAAGTATGAGAATATGCATTTTTAGCTGCATTTTTTCCCATGTTTGGTAATAAGTAATAGTTTTCAACTGATCATTTAGTTATATGACCAAATACAATGAATTTCTGTTAACTATGCATTGCAGGTTACTTACTCATACTAGTAGAAAAATTGAAAACATTTGTTTCTGATACGAATTCGAAATATGCACCGAATGTGGAAAACAAGATTTCAGTAATTTCTTCATTTTCAGCAGTCCCTATCAGATAAATACATACTCGATCATATATATCATGATGCTATGCAGAACAGACAGATGCACAAAGCTCATACTGAAATTAAGACGTAACAACATAGAAATGAACAGTTTTAACAAATCAGGTTGTAATTTAAGAGGATGTTCACAATAAAACAGGCTAAAGATGAATCACATTCTGAATAGAGCATATAATAATCGATACTGGTACAAGGTTAAAGAATCACGTGGATAACAGGTATAAGGCAAATTAAACGAAACCGACCAAGAGTGGAGACCAATAATAACAAGATAGAATTAGTAATCGAAGACAAAGAGTAGTTAGGAAATATTAGATATGAATAAGCCACATTGCGATTACTAACATGGTAAAATCAATCAAACTACGAATTCAGTATAAGGGTTTTTATACGATACCGTCGTTGATTGGACCGAATTGATCGGTTTCTATTAGCATATGGGCTCCTGTGTGGATGCCTCGATATTGCCAGCAATCTAATTATGTCAATGATGGATTGTGGCTAGCAGTGGAATCCAGGATGCGCATTTCGTCCTATTTGGGACTCGTCGGCTGGATGTACTTGCTTTCTAGTGAGTGATGTTGTTCCCACCGGGATTCGGACTCGGGAGCTATAGCGCGCTGGCGTTTGAAGCGATCGCTCCCGAGTCCGAATCCCGGTGGGAACAACATCACTCACTAGAAAGCAAGTACATCCAGCCGACGAGTCCCAAATAGGACGAAATGCGCATCCTGGATTCCACTGCTAGCCACAATCCATCATTAACAAACTACGAATTCCTTCTGCATTCAGAACAATATATAAATAAATTCATAACTTCAAGCCAGAGGATTTTAATTAGTGAATGGTGATCCCTATATTCTGCTTCATCCAGTCCACGCTAATGAGCAACGGAAATAAACTGTGACGGGGATAATTTTTACCAAGCATTCGGAGGTACTTCGTGTATTTAGTTGCTTGCTGTAACCATGTGTATGACATTGTAAAGAATAGCACATTATCTAGTGTCAGACTAATTACTTTTTCGTTTGAACACCTGCCTTTTTCAGGAAAGTTTTAAGTTTAAATTCATAAGGACATACGGGAATGTTTGTAACCTACTAGTCATTGACTTTAAATTTAGAAATAAAATCTTACATCATTGTGACATTTGGTTTTTCTAGAGTCATAAAAAGTCAAAAACCATATTTTTATATGAAAACAAAGTGTATTATGGTTTGCAGCATTAGAAATGTAACCGAAATTTTATGTATACAAAATTAGAAAATTATGCTTGTGGTTGTAAGAGTTAGCAGTATCTAGGTTGCTCGTTTCATCTAACTGATCAGTCGTTCGCTGCAAGTAGTCGCATGTTTGGTGATTTTCCCAATAGGACTAAACTACATAGCCTAGAACACCTTCATTTTATCTGATGGGTCTCTTAAACGTAATGGTTATTTTTTATACATTGGGCGTTAGCTCTTATGAGACCAAACTGGTCAACCTTCACGACGATGATTGGGAAACAAACAACAATGAATTTCTATATTGACGGGTTTGCACAATGGATTACTATATTAACACGATTCAATTACTTTCACTCCACAAGTAAATAACAAATGATTAAATGGTTTAATGGAGATTTGAAAAAGTCATAATTTGGTGCAGCTCGAATAGAGTTATTTGACAGAGTATGGAGATACGAACTGGAAGACTATTGATGGAGGTTATTATATGACTCAGATATCTCTGGCTTCACTCACTATCTTTGTTGAAAAGTTATATTCTGCATTATTATGGTTACTGTTACTATATTTCCACTGTTGTGAGACAATGCTGCCTCCGAAACTTCTGTAGCAAATGCAGCCTGACATGAAGCAGCCAACATTTTAAAAAGTTTTCTGTTTGGTGAAATATAATTTGTAGTCAGACAGAAAAGAAGGACAAAATCCATTTAGAACCTTGCACACAAGTGGATTGGTCAAAGTTGCCACAAGTCACATTAGTATAGAAGGAAAACGTTCATGGGAAATACCGATTTCAAATTAGAAGGTGTGTGTGAAGAGAAGGAGTTCAAAAATGATGGCTGGTGAAAATATTCAAGCTTTAGAAGGAATCAAAAAGTGAATATATCTGTCGCATGATGGCCGATCTTCAGCCATTTTACTAAGCTTCCTGAGCGACTGATCCCTTTCATGTCAGTGCACAAAATCAATAGGAAGTCGTTCTTAATTCTTAGTGGTAAAAGCGAACAGATTATGACTAGAGGCTCCATTTCAAATGATCCTGGATCTGAGCAATTAAAGGAGGAGAGATTATACACAGCGTCACTAGAACTCTAGCCAAGTACACATTTTTCTCGCCAGTGTCTAAGCCAAAAATGTTTTCATAAGAGTAATGTCTCCTCCATCTTCTTAAGCCAAAGTAATTACTTTATTTCAAACCCAATGACCGACAATCAAGTTATATGACCATTGAAGAATATCTTCCTTTCCCTTCACCCCCTCCCCTTTATAAAAAAGGAAAAACAGCAGGCACCAAAGAATAGGAAAAACGATGCCTTTGTTGATTCACAGTGAATGTACGTAGAGCTCCCGATTAAATTCGTTATATACTTGATGTAGATAGTTAAAAGTACGAACTGAATTAATTTGGCAGTTTTCAATCGTTATTGCTACATATTAGAATGTAAGGAAATAAACTACTATCAATCAGTTTTCTTCACATTTCAGTTATTGTATTGAAAAGCTCGGAATACAAAGATTTCAAAATGCATACAATTATCTCTATCAAAAACGTATTACTGAAAATAATCAGTCTGGTGAATTAACAATTCTTGATGGTTTAAAAGATTATTGTTCAGATGTAACTACAGGATTTCTCCTGGACCACTTAATATTCTTAGAAAATGATACAAAGCAAACAATTAGTATACAACCACCGAATTCTGTCAATCAAGTTTTAGAAAGCAGCTTACAATTTTGTATGTGAGTTGAATTTGTACACTGTTAAGAAGAGCATTAATGACAAGATGAAATTTTCGCTTTTAACTGTTACAATGGCTGTGAAGAAGAACAGAATTATTTTTCCCGTGGATTCATTCATCTTAGACATGTTTATCATAGTATTTTTGACAAATATTTCAAAATAAGTAGCCTAGATGATGTTAATTTCGTTAAAAAAATTTAACACACTACTTCTGCCTCGTTAATTCTTGATTATCATTTCCCACTTTCTGTAGCAAAACTTTACCGTAATTTGAATCAATTTCACACTTAGAGAAATAAATCTTTTCCCCTTTTACATTCAAAGAAATAAGTGTTTCTATAGTAAACTGATACATTTTTTTGTTACCTTAAGAAGCGTTTTAATTCCAGTGATGTTTACTTTTGTTATTTAACTGGGTCAGAATACATGGGTAATAAAAACAAACTCAAGTTGTTCAGGTAGCTGAAACACCAACCTACTAAAATGGCTAACATTTTGATAGCTCTAAAGGAAACTATCACTTAAAGTGGTAATGCATACACTGGGAATCCTCAGAAGTCTTTCTTTAAAACAAAACACTCAAGAAAGGACGTTACCAAATAGTTTTGAAGTAGTAAATACATATAGCATGGTCTATGGTAGTTGGCCCATTAAAATTGACTTTTGACTAGAAATGTTGATCAAGTTAGTTCCTGACATTTTTACTTGAAGCCAACTATTATGCAGGAAATCATTCGGAGAGTAATGTCACCAAAAGTATCTTATATTGCACAGGATTTCATTGTTTCGTTTTGCAGATTGAGTATACTTTATGATCATCAAAGCTTGCTTACTACTACTCATTCCATTCGAAGTCCTACGAAATGTGCTGTTTTATTACCATCAGCTTTAGTGTAATGCCTTTTCATTGGATTAATTGAACTAGAATGATCTTAACTTCTAGGATTGTGTTCGTGATTGGACTCTTCTCATAGTATACAAATAATTATCACTTCAGTCAACAGCCATAGCCTCTGGTTGTTTGTTATGCATTGTATCCAACCCCTTCTTGTAGTTTTGACCGTAAGTACCGCTAAAGCTCTGGCCAAATATACCAAAATTTACAGCAATCCATTTTAGTTAACTCACGTATCTCACTAAGAAGCCTAAAATTTCCAGTTCGGTTCAAATATATGGTCTGATAATCGGTGGTTTTTTCACTCTCAGCTTTATAACAACTTAAGCTCGAACTAGTTAACCCAGAACTTCGGGAGTACACAGTGGGATGGCATGCATACTGCGCATTCACACTACCTCATTTTGTCACTGCTTTTAGATCTCAATAACTAGTTAAGCAACTTCACCAAATGCTCTGTTCTTATTTTCTACATTACTTACATATCTATTCAAGTTCATTTGGTGAATGTCATTGATGTAAAAGTAGTCAAACACCTGAAAATGTCACTAGTCCTGCATATATGATGGCCATGTTTCGGAAAATTATGGAAACACAGTGTACCACTGCATAGTCCAAATAGCCTTCAAAAACCATGCAAGTGTCTAACTGGTACTGTAAACGGCTTAAATTAGTCGAATCGAATCTTCTGCATCTACTTCAATATTCCATCAACCACCAAACAACCAGAGAACATGTGACTTCTTGTGTAAGAAACCTGACCATAGAAATCAGCGAAATAAATTAACGATGAAGGTAGACAACGTCTGACCGATACTATCCTAAGTCGATGTCTTACAGCAGTCTGTGACACAGTCACCAGTGAAATATCCTTCATTGAGGAACTGCCACACAAAAAGCCATCAACCGATTCTAATATCGATTTTAGATCAAGAAATATGGCTTATGTTGAGTGGCTATAACTATGCTTGCATGATAAGACCTTACCGAGAGTAATGGTCTTATTAATAAAAATACTGATATGTCTGAAAGCCGTTCAGTTCTCTTGTGTAAGCTGTCCTTAGCTTCCAACTAGATATAATAAAACTATGAACTGTAGGTAATTAAAAATTGATCATGTGAAGCGTTACGGGAAATAATGGTCACAAAGGATTTTTCTCTTTTCCAGAAACCATGCTAGTAATTAACTAGGGTTAGTCATGCATGATCATATTGAATCGTCGTACTACAATCAATACCTCATTCATTTCAACCATTACTTTTGAACCGTCATATTAAAACACTTCAGATAGGAGTCTAATAACATATATTCCCCTGGTTTAGTTCAAAATACTTACCATCTCTTCAATATTCGTAAGACCGCCAGTCACAGCAGCCTTTTCCTTCGCAAACTTCTACTGAATATCGGGCAACTGAAATTTTTTTTGGAGACAAGTCAAACTGTTCCTCGAATTTTCTACTCAACGTCACATTAACCATCCTAACGCGAAAATCAGTAACCTATTTTGTCCAGTAAAAGATTTCTTATCCTCAGATATTTTCATACTAGTCTTTATAATAATTCTGAAAGCTGTACACTGTCTGTTTTCTCCATCTCTGCTTGCCACTCATCACCTACTCATGATTATTAAATAAAACCTTTCCCAGACTCAAAGTAATCTACTTCAATTATTCATTTTGCAAAGAGCGTCCTAGAATCCCTTCTTGTGTACTCACTTATCTGGGTGGAGCTTCAAGAGCTTAACTTTAGGTCTTGCTTCGGGTTTTAATTTCATGTTGACTAAGGACAAGCAGTTATGCAAATACACTTCTACTTAGTGATCACAATAATCGCAATAATAGCCGACTTTTAGATTTTTAGACACCTTCGGAAGGGATCGTTTAGACTTACGATCCTGCTTTTGTAGGATAAAGTAAATCAACACACTTCAGTCCTTATGCGAGTCACAAAAATGCAGCATAAATTGATCTGCAGTTCAACATTTTTTCCTGTTGAAAGTTGCTGTCACTTTCGGCGCAGAGTGTTGATGTCAAATGCTCCAATCTGAATGTGTTCCTAGACACACCTAGTTTCCCATTACACTGTTCGTTAATGTCTTACAAAAGTTCATTTTCTCCCAATAATGCTTATTTTGGAAAGAACTCTGAATTCCATATCTATGGAAAAGGCATCAGAATCAAATAGATAAGCTACTTCACGACTATTATTTATTTGTATTGCTGCAAAAATACCATGTTAGTGAAGATGAGGTTTTGTAATTCATCATAAATAATACATACGTCGGAGAAAGTAACGGCTTTCTTTCTCATGTCAACCGATAAAAATTCTTCTACTTTATGATAGACAAGAAGGCCACTTGATTTCAGGGACTGAGAAAAATCAAGTAACTTTAAAGGTTCCTTAGCAACTGGTGAAATAAACAATCAGGTTTCGGTATTTTAGCTTTCAAAGTAGTTTCTCATGAAATTAGGAAATGTAATTGGTTATCTCAGCAGCTATTAGGGTGGCCTTTAAAGTCAATCAAAAAATCCTTGTCAGTTTTTTTATAAACCCACGGTTAACTCAAATCTATCTATTTCCTTTAATTAAGAATGATCTCAAAATTAATTTCAATAAAAATGTTTATGACGTTTCCAAGTGGAGGAAATCCTAAAATGCTTGATAAAAAATACACAATAAGCCAAAATAAAAGCTATTGGTTATACAGAAATATTCAGTATGTATAACATTAGATAAATTGAAATGCCAATGACTGGAAATATGAAATCTGACTGCTGAACTGGTACATTAGATGACTTAAAGTTGATGAATGTATTTCTATTCAGAAATGCTTTCTGAAAGGCTTATTATCATCAAATTTGTCTAACTATTAAAATAGTTGTTAACCCCTAGTGATGAAAAACCGGAATTCGATTTCCTGTTAGAGAGATCTGTACGTTCTTGAAGATGCTTTAAGTTGATAAAGTGCCAGTTAGTATTCATAATATCATGATCGAAACTCACGCAATAGCATCTTTAAGAAATTTGAAAATGATACCTTGATGGGACAGATTTGACTTCTTAAACTTGGTACTTTTGTACTGTGGTATATTTTAAAATAAATATCTGGTCGAGAACTGAATCGAAAAGAGAAGTTGTATATCACTAAAGGTGATAATCATCTTTTTAGTTACATGAAAGTGACTCAACAAAGTTTAAGTTAGTTACCTCTTAACATTATTGGTAATAACCGTGTTCATCCCTTGTAAATCATCCATGTAAACAATAAATAAGCTGATCAGAGTTTATGGTAGAAAAGGTGAATTTAGTACAAAGTACTTGAATTTATGTAGGTTCACTGAGTTTTAAACGGTGTAAAGCTTCATAGAGGATGTTGGCAATAGTCAAAGCAAATTAGTTATTTTGTGTACTCTGTCTTTCCTTTATAATAAAGATTATTTTTGTCATAGAAACGTAGCATTCTGAATACCATAACCGGAAGTCCAACTATCTTACATCCCTACTCACTATTACTGTGAAGAACAATCTAGTCTCTCCGATCCAGTCTACTTGTTTAAATGGATAAGAACTGGACAATCAAGGAGTTGTCAGCAGCTAGGCACTTTATGAAAATGTTTAGAACTAGACAATATGTCAAGGGCTGCTGCAAACCTACAAACCCGAATTAATTTACCTTGAACTGGTTACACGTAGTGATTAATAAATTAATTCCATTTTCGAAAATTGCAATAAGAATATACGATCATTGATTTCAGTCTGACTCAAAGCCTGAACTTGGAAAATGACCCAAGGTATTTTATTCAGTTTCTGTGTAGCTTATCACTCATCTCTTATCCCCGTATGTTATTTTTTTATACCCGTGAATCCGGTGAATTTTATTCACTTGAAGACTCGACAGGTTTATTTCTACAAGGCGAATTACCAATCAGATGTTACCGTTGTTGAAAATATTGGAATTGGTTTTTAACGCAGCTAAAGATGCCCTTCAAGGTTCTCACTACTGGTAACTACTTTCATTACTCGGGATACTATAGTGTTTGGCAAAATAATGCGTACTACACAACTTTTTGAACGTGAAAAAACACGGCCATACTTATTATGAAACGATGACATTGGTACGATAACATCAAAGAGATGCTGCCGAAAAAATGTCATGGGAAGTACCAAATACACAGTTCATCAAGTATCGTTGGTCTACCAAAGCTAGATCACTATGTTTTAAAAAACTGAAAGGAAACATTTTTCACTGTAGTCTCTCGAAATGTCATACACGAAAGGAAAATTTATTCACCGAAAAACTCCCAGCACTTTTTTAGCCAAAATGACATTTTATAAGCTCTTATAATGGTTTAAAGCATCCAAAGAAATCAAACATGAATCTGTATATTGCTTCGCTTTTGGTGTATTTTCAAAACTGTATGTAGTCTTTAGCCAACAAATGTGAATCGGTAAGTTGAAGACAACTGTGAAGAACGTGAACTTGAAATGTTGGAATCCCTAAGGTGATTCAGTGACATGTGTCTCAGTTCCAAAACACTGAAGCGACATACAGTTAATCATATTGATGCAATAGCTGTCGTCTTATCGAGTTAAGAATGAATACAACCTTCAGAAGTAATGCTTTTGTTGTAACTTATTCACTGGCGAAGGCAAACAGTTCGAGGAGTATATCTCTATTGTTGTAGAAAAACGTCTCAATCTGCCAATCTTAAACATCTTGATATTCGGAAACCAGATGAAAAGAAAAGGATTTTTCCGAATAATCTGGATAAATATGTATTTAATCATTCCTCTGACAATCTTTAGACAGTTTACGAATAAGCTCTATCGCTGGATCTGAAGTTCTGTAATAGCGTATCCATTGTAAATAGTCTGCATACTCAAGTGAGATTTGAAAACTTGATCAATCAGACTCTCGATCTTTTCCCTCCATTACCGCAGGAATTCCAGCATTTCAAGTACCCTGTTCTTGACTGTTATCATCAGTTTGCCGATTCACAACTTAACTCTGGTATTTATAAAACTTTATAAATTGAAATCGAATGATATTACCAGTGACAGACTGAAAATATAACACACTGACCCTAAACTTGGTGAGTGTTCATTAATTCCCAGCTCAATCGTAACTGAAAACTTAATGTCAATGGAAAATAGTTTGCTAACCACATTTATTTTTCCTTGTGCTTTTTTATACCGCACGTTATTCTACTTCACGCAAAGAACAAAGATATAGCTTATCTAATTTTAGTTTTCTTGATATTTCGTCTCTTTTTTCTAGCATTCTAGGATTGTCACCAAAATCTGTATTATAATATAACGTAACTATTACATCATGTTAGTGTCCATTAATAAAACTTTTGTTACTAGTGATGATAACTTTCAGATTTTTCACGTTTTTCATGTATCCCTGAATTCAACTCACGGTTCGTGCTCGATTTAAACTACTTTAATATATTAACCAGAACATTAGTCAAAAGTAACAGTCAGACTTGGGGGCTGTGTTGGAGACAGTCCCATATTGTTTGATATCGTATACAGTGAAACAGTATTATGATTAGTAGTATTAGTATGATTATCCAGTAAATAAAACCTTATCACCACGTGTTTCATGAAATCATCAGTCTAATTTAGAATTTTACTGAATAAGCAGTTATATTTTTAGCAATGGTAAACAGATTAATTTTCAAAATCAACACCATAGGATTTCGTATTTCCCAACTTACACAAAAGATTGAGGCCTGAAGCTTTAGCTTAATTTCGTTTGAAATAATCAAAGTCAATACTGGTCATATTCAATTAAATTATGTTCAACATCTACCAGTTAGCTTTAACAAATGAACTCGTGTTTCAACAAATTTACTTACAACAAAGTATTCACACTTTTTAAGTCGTTTAACAATAAGTGTGACTCATATTTCTTTATTACAATATAGTACTCATTAAGTTCCAATATAGAAAAGTGTAAGTGGTTATTAAATCTCTAAATATACTTGGATGTGCATATGCCACCCAATTAGAAGACTTGAGTTCATCTCACAAATAATCACCAAAAATAAACCAGTCACAAGTTCTTAGTATGCTTATTTTAATGACAACCAAAGTTCTCACAGGATTTTTGTTTTCCAAGGAAAACAAGGCGATTATTATGCTTATTTAAATAAATTATCAATGTAACAAAGAAGTTTATCATGCAAATCAAATTTCAAGAGCCTAAATAACTTGCAAAATTACTTAGTAATACTTTGATAAATTATAATATAAAACTATGTGAAAAACAATTCACAGTTGTGCTAAGATAGGTTTTTTTGAACAAATGTTCTGGCAAAGGATCAAAGGTATTAGAAAAACTAGCTTTATACATCAGCAAATACGCTTGAAGTATTAAGTAGTTCTGCTATAGTAATAACCTATTCAAGACAGGATATATATATATATATATATATATATATATATATATATATATATATATTGATTATGGCATGCGACTACAGGCATTACAATGAGCATGCATATATTGAAATTACATACATCTATCGTAGGTTTCTCTTCACAACACCACAAAATGATGAACATACTAGATTTTAATATCTTCCCTGTTTATCTGCCATGAGTCCATGAACGCGAACTGGACAGTAAAATCTGAAGCGGTGAACAATGGACCATATCCATTAGTTATGATTCCTGGTACAGCAGGAAGCCAAGCTTTTGCACTCTTCAAAGATGACTCCGACCGTGAACCTTTACCTTTATGGTTAAATATGAAATTCTTTGTTTTTTTAAAAAGATTTAGCGAGTACTTTATGTCAGTTTGATATTTTTTTCAATAACTTTACAAGGCAAACAACTTTTCTAGGTTGCATTATGATTCAAAAACTGGTCGTACAAGAGATACTGAAGGTGTTGAAGTCATCTTTCCAGGATGGGGAGAAACATGGTCAATAGAAAACTTAGATGAGACACCCAACGTTTTCTCGGAATATTTTGGTCCTTTAGTCTATATCCTAAAGAAGGATTCATTTTACGTATCGAATTTTACAATAAGAGGTGCACCATATGACTTCAGAAAAGCTCCAAGTATCTTCATCTTTTTATTAATTACACCTATTACTGTCTACTTTAGATGAAAATGACCAGTTTTTTGACAACTTAAAAATTTTAATCGAAGAAACCTATGAAAATGCGAAACAGCGTCCTGTTGTTCTACATCCGCATAGTATGGGATGTTTATACGCTATGGCGTTTTTGAAAAAGCGGTCTGTGTCGTGGAAAAGAAAATATATCAAATCAGTCATATTTTCTAGCTGTCCATTCGGTGGATCTGTTAAATCACTAAAAGTCGAAGCTAGTGGTAAGTGCATTTGGATTCCTTATAAAAATTAAGCATAAAAACTTAGTAATGAATCTTCTTAAAAAAGAGTAATGTCTGCTTTACAAATACTAAGACTGGGTTAGTTAAATATCTTTCACTTGTATCGACTTCATATCAAATGTAATGGTTACTAGCATTTTTCAATACCAAAAGTAAATTTTTTTTACTTCCGACCGAATTCAGAGATTTTAGTAACCTAAGACATTGAGTGAAGTATATTTTCTTACACGATGTTCAAACATTAGTTTTATGAGTAGAATATTAAGTCCACATTAATGAACATAAAACTGCTGATGAGCTTTATAGCATTAACATATGATATGATTCGTGTTTGGTATTCAGTAAATTAATTCGTAGGAAATTGTGCTGGAAAATCCATTCACAAGTTACTGGTAAATTGTACGGCTCACTGTTATAGTTCTCTCAGGTAAACAGTGTTTTAGCAGTCCAAAACCATACTGGATAAAGCATATTTAACAAAACACTATCAATTAAACAACTTTTGAAGATCAGATACCACATGAAAACTGCATCATCCTGTCCTCAAACTGATTGTAACTAAAATGGATACAAGTCAAAGAAATCAGCTTTCTTGTTGATATCCTTATGATTTTATCACTATGTCTGAACGGCTGAGTCACTAGTTCATCTACTACTATCACTTTGCGAAAGTGATTAATTGGTTCTCCCACCAACTACTTATCTTAACAAGTTATTTCCCATAAATGACTCTATTTTAGAAAAATTTCCCACAATTCTAACAATAATTCAGGGTGTGGGTGTCCATTAATTTGACAGTGAGGTGGATGCTCACCGTAAATACTAGCCGATGGTAATTCTACATTGTAAAATAACCAAAACTGAAAAATGACTGTTGGAATTCCTACCTGATTTCCATACTTCACTGGGATCATCTAAAACTTTTAGGTCATTTGCTTGATCCCATCTTTGAAGATAAGTACACGGTTTTCAGCAGCTCCTAACAAAGAAAAAAAATCCTCTCAGCTGCCCTGTATCTACTGCTAACCAATTCTTGAAACCATTTTCAAAATTATTTACCATAAATAATGCTGTCCCACTGTGTAGGACATCTAATAAATCAACTAAAATGGAATTACGTTTTACCACAGTGCTGAAGTTTTACGCATATTAAAATTATTCTCATTTTTGCCAGGACCTTCATTCTTTCAGAGGACTGATAATGTACTTTTGTGTTTGAGTATTTTCTCGATCTAGCTACAAATACCCCATCATCCTTCAAAATAACCTTACATTTGAATTTTCTTCAGATATTTATGAAGTTGATTTAACCTTCTTATAGAACCTGTCAAAAATACTGGCAAGTTATTTGTTACGAAATAATGAAATTATCTTGAAGATCACCTATTCTATTTAAGTGTATATTATCATTTTGTATTATTGGGTAGGGAGAATGACAATTATACTTCGAAGTAAAAAGAATGAACTACAAGAAATGACTTCCTTCAGCTTAGTCAATAGAATTGGTAGACATTTGTTACTTATGACGTGAAACCAAGGTAAAAATGGTGGTTATTCATGCCACACAATAGAATTCGTTACTAAACTGATGTGGAATAGTGAACAGTCAAATGGTATGACATTCAAAAGTGCATTTTACCGTTGCAGTGAATTTCATGATAATCACTTAGGGTTTTCATGTATCATCTTACAGAATTTGGTCCTTTGGGCAGTAAGTCTTGTTGCCCTTCTGCAACCCAGACAGAAATGGAGTCTTATCTAATCACTACCAATGAAGGACTTTAAAATACGAAGAAACAAATCAAAGCCATCAATTGACTAGGGTGACTCAACGAATGATACTTAGCTGATGTAGTCTTTACAAAGAAGTTAAGAAACGAACAGCGGCAGAAAAAACATTTACTTAAGTTGCCACACCTCACAGTAGTACACAAGGAACAGGTCGATAGAAAGGGAGTGATATCAAAGTAGGTGGAACAGTGTAAGAGAATAAACAATCTGAGGATAACAGTTAGAGCGAATATTCGAGCTTTGGGAGATTAGAAGGAGTGAATACATCTGCACCATTGTGACCTATTTTCAGCCTTGTCACCAACAGACGCCAACCACTCGTTCCTATAGTCTCGGGGACACCAAACAGGCAATTTACATTGCCACACACACCTCAGATAAACAGTGAGAAACTTCATCTAATGGTGCCACGTCTTGGCCTGACTAGCCTGAAGCCCCTTCCAACCTGATCTAGCTTCCACCAGTACGGCACGTCGAGATGGGCAGTGTCTCGACGCGCTTAACACATGTCCAAGCCGCCTCAGTCGACTAAGGTTCACAACCTCGTCAAATCACTTGCCTGTCTTGTCTAGTACCCTTCGCCCGATCTCAACATTGCTCACACGATGACTCATCAAACGCGACCAATGCTACAAACACACCTATAATCAAAACCCAGTAATCGCTTCATGTCTTCTACTTTTAACGGCCATGTCTCACAGCCGTGCAACAGGAGAGAAGGAACTGAAGCACAGTATACTCGTTCCCCGATAGATAGTCTGATTTGTAGCCAGCTGGCACCACATATGATGCCAGTTGATAAATACCGAACGGGGCTTCCCTATCTGAGCTGAGGTTCCGTTGGCAACCAACCCGTCTGGGCTAATGTGATTCCCCAAGTAAGTGAAGTGGTTGACACATCCCACCACTTCACTCCCTGTCATTAAACTGGGAGTATTTGCAGCATCACTTTATATTTGACAGGCGCTAGCCAAATGCATGTCAAACACACTCAGATTTCTGCTCAACGTGTCCAAAAGATCCTGCATTTTGTCAGCGTCTTCACCTAGCAGAACAATATCTTCCTCATACTCCAAGTGAACCAAACAACCCCGAGGTAGGTAGGAGTAGGTCAATCCATGAGAAGTCAGATATGCCTAAGGTTGTGTCCATTGGTACGTCTGTGACGAAATTAAATATGAACGTTGACAGTGAGCATCCCTGGTGGACATCACTAGTTGTCGTCGATTCTGATGACAACTCTCCATAAACATTGACGTGTTTGTTTGTGTTCGAGCAGAGAGCTTTTATCAGTGTTAGATGCTTTCTCGGTAGTCCCTTCGCAGCCAGACACTGCCAGGACTCTTCATGGTCGACAGAGTCAAGTACCGCCTTCAGGTCAAGAAATATGGTTAGTGTCGGCCACTGGCTGGTAAGTATGCTTGGGTTTCAGAACCTATCGGATGCTGAAAATCTGATGAATGCATCCTCGTCCAAGTCTGAAGCCTGCTTGGTTTTCTCGAGTCTGCAGTCTACCAGCTCCAGTTAGGCATTGGATAACTATGGAACCTAGGGTCTTGAACACAACGTTGATCAAACTAATTCCCCTATGGTTGTCATAAGATCACTATCCCTTCTTATAGACTGGGATGATCAGTGAAGTACACAAGTCTTACGGTAGTATCTCTAATTCCCGAACACTACCCAGTACCTCCGTCACTCACTTTAATCAGCAATTTCTCACCTTCACCCTTGAAAACTTTAGATTGCAAACTGTCAGTTCCTGGTGGTTCTCATCGTTTCAGGTTCGATACAGCCTTCTCAACTTCAAGGAGAGTTGGAGGGCTGACATTTATTCTCTGTTCAGGATGTAAAAAAGTAACATAATATTTCCAGCAAAATGCTTGCATTAGTCGTGAAGTTGCTAAAATATTTTATCTTGACAAAGACATTTTAGAAGATGAATGCCTTATGAGCAGTTTGTGTTTTAGTTGAATAGGATCGCCTGACCTTATTTGTTCAGATTTTAATAATTCAGTTTGGAAGCTTGTGTGGATTTCATTGGTTTCTGGTTGGTATTCACCATGGACTGACATCAGTTGAAGAAACATTGGAAACCTGGGAGCACTACACAGCTGTTTTGCTACATTATCGGACTCCTCAGCAGTGCGCACCAATTACCCCTCGGGGGATCGAACTCAGGACCTCTAAGTACCGCGGCCAGGACGTTACCACCAAATCACCACTGGGTAGAGCCTAATAGTCCATATTTCCCACTTTTGCCAGTTCACGATATAGCGCCACCTCTATCCAATACCGTTGTTGAGTACCTGTTCTGATTTTCAACCTGGTTGCCCCCACTGTGTTCCATCTGTGGCGAAGTCATGAGTGCACACTGCTGAGAAGTCCCATACTAGGACGAGATAGCTGTCCAGCGCTCCTAAGTTTCCTATTTCTCTCCAGCTGATGTCAGTTCATGATGAGTACTAACCTGAGATCCTAATAAGAATAGTAGAAAAGACAGTTATTAGTGTGTAAGGATGCTGGTAGTGTTTCTATTATCTAAAATGTGACGACTCCTATATAAGTTGATGTGTGCTAGTACCAAATTAACTTGTACCTTACTTACATGTAAGTACTGCTGAAGAAAGACATATAATAAGGGATGTCTGATAGTGAAAACACTTAGAAGAGCAGTATATTTATTAGTATGCAAACAAAAAATATTAGCTGGCCATAAATAGCTGGATCACAAACTATGAGGATGTGGCTGTCGGTCAGCACAACTGAGACGTGAATTGTTAGTTGTATTTAGGAGGACGCCTATACATTAAAACAAATCTTACAAGGATAAAGCACCAGCTGACACCCTAGCAGATTATATACCCGGTGCGCATATACTAAATTTTTATTTATGTATTAATTAATTAATTCGGTGATAAGATGGTGTACTACAAGTGCATCAAATGTGGCATGGCTACTTGTCGCTTAGAAACTTGTGATACGGAGTTTATCTACGCTAGTTTCCAAGTCACCTAGTCATATAGGTTGCCTAGTTTTCAACAAAACTTAATTGTATACAACATAGTCGCCTAATATATATTGTGCGGATGAGATCCCATTGTAACACGTAAACAATAATGACTATATTCGCAAAAGGTGAATACATCTTCAAGTACTGCTTCTCGACAAGCTAAAAATTCACATTGTCTGTTCATTTTTTGTTATTGTTTTCGTCAAGTGTTGATTTTGCCTAAATGCTGAACGCATCTTCTTACGATTCCTCAGGTGACAACTTTGGGGTGTTTCTACGTAGTCCTTTGAGTTTCCGTAATGTTCAGCGCTCTATGCCATCGCTTACATTCATGTTTCCGGATTCCCGTCTGTGGTCATCATCAGAACCACTTATTATCACACCGACAACGAATTACACCACAGCTGACTACGAACGCTTCTTCACAGACATTAATTATACTATTGGTATGTAAATGCACGTTCCTATTAACTATATTATTTTTTCACATCAAAATTATAGCAATTATCATTCATAAGTGATGAATATCATCAAACCTGCAAATGAATGTTCTTGACAGAGGCAAAGTACTCAGCATAAGCAACTTCTGTATACGGTACAAAAAGTAACTTAAGTGGATCATACCAGCCTCAACATAGGTTGAAAACAAAAGATTGATCTCCACCGGTCACACTCACTTTGATCAAAAAATTATTATTATTATTATTACTATTATTATTATTATTATTATTATTATTATTATTACTATATTATTTGTCCCTTGGGTTCCTAGTGCAACATACAGCTTCAGTACCATGTCTCCATCCCACTCTCTTCTCTGCAATCTTTTGAATCTGGCTTCACGACAGCCCACAACCTCTCATTTCTTCCTCACACCATCTCCTCTATGTCACCCTCGCCACGGACGCCCAACTTGTCGTTTCCCATCTAGGTTCAACTCGACGGCTTGGCCTGGCGCGTGATGTCCCCCAGTGATCTTCTTAGTGCATGCCCAATTCATCTCCACTTCCTTCTGCATATTTGTTCAGCCATAGCTTCCTGGTTGGTTCATTGCCAGAGTTCCTTCTTGCTTATTCTTTCTGGCAATCCATCTGATCTTCAGTAATGAGCCAGAGTAGGCAGTTGTTGATGAATGTCTGTAGTTTGTTGGAAATGCTTTCCGTGACGCGCCAAGTTTCTTAACCATACAGAAGCACTGACTTGACTGACGTTGGTGTTGAAACTCGAGATCTTGTTCCGCATGCTGAGTGCAGTAGATCTCCACACTGGTTTCAGGTTAATGAAGACCTGTCTTACTTTTCCGATCCTGGCTGGCTTTGACGTCCTCGTCTGTGCCTGTGCCGTCTGTAGTTGAAACGATGCTGCCTAGGTACGTGAGAGGATACTTTCTTTAAGTTCCTCTCATGGATGGTGATTAAAGCTCTTTGTTGTTGGTGGTGGTGGAGTTGGTTGGGTATCTTCATCACCTCTGTCTTCTCTACGTTCACTTGAAGTCCCGTCTTCGCTGCCCTGTCTCTTCTGTCAACTTGTTAGTTTTCGCCTCTAGATCTTCGAGGTTGTGTGACATTAGACACAAGTCATCGGCGAAATCCAAATCTTCAAGGTTCCTTTCCCCGGTCAGACAGCGTATCCCCCTCTTCTCACAGCTCCTCACTGTTTGTCGCATGATCCAGTCCAGTCCAGTCCAGTCCAGTCGACCACAATCAGGAAGATCATGGGTGATAGCAGGCAGCCTTGTTTTACTCCTGTCTTCGCTTCAAAAGCATCACTGAGTAGTTTTCCATTGTGAATTACTTGGCATGTGGCGTCTTCATATACTTGTTGAATAAGATTGATAAAGGTTTGAGGCACTAAAACCGTAGTGTTGAAGCAGCTGCCCACCAAATTACTTCTCGGTCGACGCTGTCAAAGGCCTTTTCAAAATCAATGGAGTTGAGGTAGAGATCCAGTTGACTGTCATTCTATACTCTGTGATGATGACGATGATGATGATACGTAGTGTAGCGTCGCGTTGCAATTTGATCCGCACATGATTTGTACTTCCCGAATCCAGCCAGCCAGCCTGTTCCGGTCGTAGTTTTGAATTCAGCGTATCCTTTAGTCTCTCCAGGATGATACGGCTTAATATTTTGCTTGCTCTAGGTGAACAGGAGCATGACTCCTCGCCAGTTCTTGCAAACACTTAGGTCTCCCTTATTTGGGGGTTTGACAAGGTATCTATTCTTGCAGTCAGCAGGTACCTTTCCTTCCTTCCTTCCTTATAAACCTGCTGAAGTAGTGATGTGAACATGTCCACTGTTGTCTCTGAGTATGTTCTCTGTGCTTCTGGCGGGATTCCATCTGGTTCTGCTACTTTCCTTGATTTCAGCAACTTTATGGCTTTGAGGAATTCACCTCGGCTTCTGTTGGAGGGCTTGTGTTCACTGGTAATTCTGTGGTTGGGCAGCAGGTGGTATTTCTGGACGAAGTGCAGGTGGTGGTGGTGATTCAACAGCATTTTGAAGTGGTCAGCCCATCGTTTCCTTTGTTTCTGCTCTTTGGTAATTAGATCTCTCTCATCACCTTTTATTGGTTTCATCTGTGTTGATCTCTGCCCTCCCAGATAGTAACTTGGTTATTTGATACAATGTTGTCAGGTCTCTGTCTCTCCTACCAGCAGCCTGTTCTGCTTCACTTGCCAGTGTTTCATAGAAGTGTCTTCTGACTTTGCACGCACTTTTCTTCACTTCTTTGTCCAGTGTGGTGTCTTATACGTTGCACTCAGTTCCTCTTCTCGTAGTTCATCCTTGCACTACACTGGTTTATCTTCTGCTTCACCATCCTCCTCTCCTCCATCAACTTCCAAGTGCCCGTCGAGTTCCATCCCTTATCTTCATTCTTCTTCCTTCCTAATACAGTTATGCGAGTTTCTTTCCATATCCCCTTCAAAGATTTCCAGTGCTCATCCACACAGGTTTCGTCAGGGATATTCCTCGATATCTCCCATTTTGTCTTGATATCTGACGTGAAGATGTCCCCTGTAGTTTCGTCCTTCAGTTCAGTTTGTGCTCTGGGTGTTGAACTTAAACTGTGGTCTGTCGCTGAATGCACAGAATTCTGCAAACAATTCTCCATTCTCATTCATTTCACCGAGTGCTTCTCGACCCATGGTTAGTTCTCTTCCTGTATTGTCCCCTCCCAGTTTGGCATTCATCTCACCCCACCCATAAAAATTTTGATGTCACCAACTGAAGTGGGGTCCTGTCCATTACCGATTGCAGTTGACTGTAGAATTCCTCCTTCTTCTCTTCATCTGCATTATTTGTAGGTGCGTAGTGTAGTGTAGTGTAGCATTGTATGATTGTGACTTTCCTTCCTCTTGAGTTGAACCTTGCTGTCATAATCTTGATCCTGCAGGAGGAGATTTGTTCCGACTGCATGAGAGAGAGCCTTTGATGCTGTTGGGTACATGATGATAGCCACTCCGAAACTCAGTGTGCTCGTGGTTATCGTCTGGGTGACCATATCGGAGTAGATTATTGACTGTCCAGTTGACAGTTTGGAGAGTCCACTCCCATTCCACCTGCTTTCGCGAATTCCTAGCACTTCAGTGCTGTACCTTCTCATCTCCTTTGCGATCTGGACAGCCTTGCCAGCCAGCCAGCCAGCTTCAAACATTATTCTGACATTTCATGTCTCCATGTCTACTTTCGCTTTCATTGAGAGAGAGACAGAGAGAGGATACAGAGAGAGGGGAGAAAGAGAGAGAGAGAGAAGACACATCGGCCAACTGGCTTTCCGAAGGCTATCACCAACCTGCGTCATTTCGTCTCTGATTCCAGTGAGGAATAAGTTTGTTTTTATGTTTTATATTTTTTCTTTGTGCTTTGGAGTTTCTGTAGCGGTTGGATTGGTTTTAGGGGATAGAGTTTGTAGCCGTATGGCCAACCTTAATCCGGGCTTAGGACCGGCTAGTAACTAGTGAACTAGTTAACCAAGCGAGGTTTTAATCAAAAAGGACCACGGTTTTTCCATCTGACTGGCATTAACGATAATCCCTAGAATTATTGAATGCTTTAATATCACAATTGGCAAAACAATGGACGAAAAGTAAATCACATGTGATGAAAGAAGCATATATAGGTCATACCATCAAAACTGTTTAATCCAGTTCGATTTCGTATATGTTAGCCAAATCAGTTTGTCATTTTTTGACTATAGCAAAATCAAACATCACCACAGTATCTACCACGACAGGTATTATCCTCAAATCGGAAAGCTGGCAAGCTCAACTTCTGTTATTTCTTTTACAGAGCGACCCTGATATGATAAGATAAGCATTTAGATGAATACTCACTTAAATTCCGTTGGCTTTTCCAGAAACCTGCTTTTATTCATGTGATACACAATACCATGGCCAAGGAGTTACTTTTGTATACAGAAAATTCTGAATACTTGGAAAAATACTATTTATTTGTGAATATGAAATACCTTTCAAGACAGTTGATCTAGTAGTCATATAAAGGCAACAACAGAATTGGTCGGTGTAAATTTATTTCCATGCATTCGATAAAGCCACAGACCAGCATACTTTTATTCTATCCGCTACGTTTACAATACCACATTTTAACTGAAGCATTTCTGTACACCCAACTGAATATCTCACTTTCTGTCTAGTTTCCATGTTTCCATAAAGCTACAACAGTGTGCTGTTACACTGACAAACAATGTTAATTTGAATAAAAATACTGGTAGATTAAATAGTGTCCAGATATAAAAGGTATGAATTCGTTTCTAATTCTTAAATAAGGAAGAACTTTTGTTCTTGATTTCAAGGGTTGATTTACCACATGATAATTCTCAGCATGCGAAATTAATGCTACATTATTTATTACATTGACGTACACCAATTCCTGTTACCATGATACTACTGCTATAACACGGTAAGTTATGACTGAAAGTGTTGGGTTACTGTTATATCCTTTTAGTGAGTGGATATGACCTGTGTTATATATATATATATATATATATATATATATATATATATATATATATATATATATATATATATTGCTTCAGAAGTTTCCTTGTCTTCAGAGAACTATCTATTTATTTACTATTAGGTAATAGTGGTGCCTTTACCATGAAGTTTCAACGGGTAGCTTTTGTGTATTTCGATCAAAGATCTTATGGCTCACCTGAGAAAGGTTTCAATAAACAGAACCATCACTATGCTGAACGTTTTATGTTGCTGATGGCAGTACATTTCTACTTTGGTGACAGTCAGCTACATTCATATTTTGTGAGACAGTAAAATGTTCTTCTTGTTAGCGGGTCCTCCTCACTAAGGTGATCTTAAATTTACAAAGCACTTTGTTCAGATAAATCATTTTCCCTGGTATTTCATTTCTTTCTGTACAGCAGTATCCTTTATCAGAATCAAAAGTCTAATTCAGATGGTGCAGTAAAGCATAAGGAATTGGGATAAATTTGCGGGACTTACAAACAGGGATTGTTAGTGGCTTCAGCACATCACAGTTTGGTGCAAATAGTCATAAAAAGCCATTGACATATTCAGCAGAACAAAACATTACTTCACTACAGTTGATCACCTTATTACCTAGAAATGTCAGTAGTTAGACTGGTTTTGAACCATTGAGCTCAATGTGACCAAAGTAGATAATTTCAGCATATTTGACCGAAACAGCTGTATTGCAGTCATAGATTGAGATTCATTCTAAAATATGAAACATCTAAATATGCTACTGGACAACTTGAGTAGTTAAAAACCAATCGAGGTGGTCTGTAGATCCCTCCAGCCAGATCAGAGAGATCTAAACAGTGGACGACCGTTCCACTCTCTTGGATGGAACCCATCAGTGGTATACCCAAACAAATCCAGCAGACGAAATGGAAATGTTCAGATCACCTGAATCTGGTTACCTGACATGAAGATCGGCCCAAGTAGTTTGCAGCTACTCAAGTTGTTCAGTAGCGGCATATTTCGTTAGTTCATTACACTTTTGTGCCACAGATCTTGGCTGTGTGGTTTCCAACACAGTTGGGTAGTTAGGAAACTACTCAACTTCGACAAATGTCGATGTGGACTATGTAGTTTGCAAATCATTTACAAACTTATTATCCTAAATATGAAATCTACTTATCTGGCTTCCAGTATATGAATACGTGACAATTAAGAATCGGATGCATGAGCTCAACTTACTACTCATATTTTCAAGAGCTATCCACTCACAAACTGTATTAAACATCAATTATAATACCAGCTGCGAAGACAATTTGATGTTCAACAAGATTACATACAGTTAATAAATATGATCTAAGGAGTTCTATATGTGCTAATTTTTGAGGTAGTAGGCTGGTTATTATGTGAAAATTCCTTGATATAAAATGAAGGTATAATTTTCAACACACTTTCCTCAACAATTCTTCTTTGCACTGCCTAAATGTTACTGACTTAAATTTTGTGGACCACATAGATGATATATAGCTAGTAAGGGTTTTGTTCATAAAAGAGGTCAGCTTTACGACTTTTGCCCACTGAAAGGGAGACTCAATCCCTTTATACACCTCAGTATCATTATATATCAAAACAAGTTTTATTCACTGGTAACTAACTTTATTTAAAGTGCACAGCAGCATAACAGCTGGCCACTACTAGTATTTTACATATGATACTGTTGTGATGAATCTGCTTGGTGAAATGACATTTATTTTTGAGTGGCTCTTGAACCTGCTAATTCATTCCTCATTCAAGACAGTATTTTGATGTGACACTTTCTTAGTATTCCATACCCCACGACAATTAGTTGGTATTCACAAACTGGAATATGCGACAAACTGGTCAATACAGGTAGAGGTTTTAACGCTTTCACTACTGATTTTAGGCCTATCTTAACATTATAATTCAACTCTAAATTATTTTTTTGACCAAACACTTAACGTAGAAAATTAGACGACGTGTAGAAAATATATATGACGTCTTCATACAGATTTTCACTTTATGATAATGTAATTTTCAATATTTTTTGAAATCCCAGGCTATCGTATGTGGCAAGACACCTACTCACTTGTCGATGGACTTGAAATGCCAAGTGGTATTGATGAAATTCATTGTATTCATGGCTCGAATTTGAGTACCACAGATAAAATTGTCTACTCCCCCCCTAACCTCTTTCACAATGGTTTCCCAGACCAGGTACCATTGTTAGTTCCTGGTAATGGAGATGGGACAGTCAGTCTTCGTAGTTTGGAATACTGCAAAAATTGGCCAGGAACTAAGTATTACGTGCTGTCTGGGGCTGAACATGTTCACATCATGAGTGATATACGCCATATTAATATTATCCTCCAAATTCTCGGTGCAAATATAACTCATGCTTAGAGGTAGTTTTTGAGTTTTGACCTGTGATGTTCCTCTGAATGTTTAAATTTTTGCGTGGAGTAAAGCTAATAAATTCTTAAAGTGACAAAATAATTGTGTTGATACTACAAGGCAACTTCATACATGAACTTAGAAACATTGGACGCAGTGAAAATGTGATATACACCTTTTTTATTCGACGTTTTATGGTTATCATGACATGTGTTTACCTTTTTTAAAGTTATAGGTAGTTAATGCTGATAATCGTTGACCTTACTTTTAAGGCTTTCGTGTGCCACGATATAATACTGATTGATTCATTTTGAAATAATCAATTAACGCATGTCTTTTACATCAGTTGACATCATTACTACTTAGGTTTACTGATAAAGTTCTCCCACATTTTAAAGTACTTGTGTTATTACTAACTTTGTACTAGTCTGTGTTTGGTGTGCACATAGCAAGAATATAACAAACACGCATGACTGCACTCATGGACTTTAAATTGCGTTCAGAACCAGAGATAACGGTTCTTACGTTCGATCAAGTTAAAATGACATAAAATGACATGCTGATTTAAGTTATTGCATTTCAACTTTGAAATTACCTGAAAAGGAAGGAATGTATGGTACACCGACAGGCAGTTAATAGATTCAAGATTTGCAAAAGGATAAAACTTAGATGCATACACATTACTTCAATGCCTAGACTTTAATAAATAATAATAAATATAGTACACAGTGTCCATAATCCAGAGAAGCAATTTTAGATGCAACTTCAAAATAATTTGCAAATATTCTGGAGTTTTTAATACATAAATCTAGGTGAAAATCACATGTCTCATGTGGAAGAAATTCACTGTTTTAGATCAACAAAAACATATAGTAATGAGTTGGAGAATTTTATTATCGTGTCCCCATTTGTACATTTTGCTTATCTTGAATTCTAATGATCTGAATTCATACCTGTTTCCTTTAAGCTTCTTATGGTTATTTGCTACTTACCTGAGTATTTACTTAACCAACTAAGACACTTCTAGGAGCATTTAAATCAATGAATCTTAAGCTCATACTTTAGAAAAAGATGGTTGCTAAATCTCCATTTGTGTACCGGTAAAAATAAATAGGAATGCTAAAATGAAACCTTAAATCCAGTCCCTAGTTCAAAGTGGAAGGCCTTGTTTATTCGCCTGTTGTGGGGTAACGAACGCATTTCTACTAAGACTTTGGTGTTGATAGGATTCACCACTTTCACTAGTGGGAGACTTAAAAGAAGGGAAACGAGCGCTTATATCAGACCACATTTTGTCTCAGTAATGACCAAAGATATGTTAAGCTACATTCAGTGTTCAGAAGACTCTGCATCCTGTCAGCGTCTTCACCTAACAGGACTATGTCATCTGCATATTCTAGATCTAAGGAAAATTCACCTGTGATCGGGTCAACGTCTCTGTAATTAGGTGACGAGAGGGAAACCTCCATAAGAATATCTATGATAAAATTAAATAAGAAAGGGGATAGTGGACATCCTTGACGGACACCACTTGATGAGTATAGCTCCCTGGACAACTCACCATAGGCTCTAACATGCCCACAAGTATTCGAGTAGAGAGCTTTCAATAACGTGATGTACTTACTAGGCACGTCTTTCAGTGACAGACACTGCCATAAGACTTCTCGATCAACGGAGTCAAATGCCGCCTTCAGGTCGAGAAATACAGCTATTGTCGGACGTCTGTAAGCATGCCTATGTTCCAGGACCTGGCGCAGTGTGAATATTTGGTCGATACATCCACGGCCAGGTCTAAAGCCTGCCTGGTTTTCTCGGGCTTGCTGTTCCCGGGCTCCACTCAGGCGTCGGAGAATTATAGAACTTAGGATCTTACAAATAATGCAGATGAAGAGAAGAAGGAGGAATTCTACAGTCAACTGCAATCAACACTGGACAAGACCTCAGTTGGCGACATCAAAATTCTAATGGTTGGGGCGGCATGAATGCCAAACTGGGAGGGGACAATACAGGAAGAGAACTAACCATGGTCGAGAAGCGCTCGGTGAGGTGATGAACGAGAATGGAGAATTGTTTGCAGAATTCTGCGTATTCAACGGTTTGGTGATTGGAGGCAGTGTGCTCAAGCACAAGGATATCAACAAAGCGAGCGACATGAATTTCACCAGATGGACACACTAGAAATCAAATCGACTTTATCTCAATCTCAAGAAAATTGAGACGCATTCTACTTGACACAAGGTCAAGAAGAGGAGCAGATGTAGGTTCACACAATTCACTATCTAGTGCAAGGAACCTACCTTCCAAATCAAGTTGAAAGCCTTCAAGGAAGCTGGTGATAGGCCACAGTTCAAGTTCAACACTAGGAAACTGAAGAACGAAACTACAAAGGAAATCTTCACGGCAGCCATCAAGACAAAATGGGAGATATCGAGGAACATCCCTGAAGAAACCTGTGTGGAAGAACACTGGAAGTCTTTGAAAGAGATGTGGAAAGAAACCTACACAGCCGTATTAAGAAGGAAGAACAAAGAAGACAAGGAATGGATCTCAATGGATACATGGAAGCTGATAGAGAAGAGGAAGATGGTGAAGCAGAAGCAGAACCAGTGCAAGATGCTCAACGACAAGAGGAACTGAGCACAATGTATAAAACACTACACTGGACAAAGAAGTGAAGAAGAGTGCGCAAAAAGAAAAAAGACACTTCTACAAGTGAAGCAGAACAGGCTGCAGGTAAGAGCGACCTGACAACATTGTATCAAATAACCAGGTTGCTATCTGGGAAGAGATCAATGCAGACGAAACCAATAAAAGATGATGAAGGAAATTTAATTACGAAAGAAGAGAAACAAAGGAAACAATGGGCCGACCACTTCAAGAAGCTCCTGAATCGACCACCACCACCACCACCTGCACTTCGTCCAGAAATACCACCTACAACCGCTGAACTACAAGTGAACATAAATCCTCCAACAAAAATGGAAGTCCTGAGCGCCATAAAGCTACTGAAATGTGGGAAAGCAGCAGGACCAGATGGGATACCGCCAGAAGCACTGAGAACAGATGCAGAGACAACAGCGGACATGCTCACACCACTATTGCAGAAGGTATGGAAGGAAGAGAAGGTACCTGGCTAGTGATTAGAAAAAGGGTTACCTTGTCAAACTACCGAAGAAGGGAGACCTCAGTGTTTGCAAGAACTGGTGCGGAATCACTCTCCTGTCCACCCAAAGCAAGCAAAATATTAAGCCGCATCATCCTGGAGAGGCTTAAAAATGCACTGGATTCAAAACAACGACCCGAACAGGCTGGCTGGCTGGATTCAGGAAGTACAAATCATGTGCAGACCAAATTGCAACGCTACACTACGTATCATCATAGAACAGAGTATAGAATGGCAGTCAACTCTACACCTCAACTTCATCGAATTTGAGGCCTTTGACAGCGTCGACCGAGAGGTAATTTGGAAACTGCTTCATTACTACGGAATACCGCAAACCTTTATCAGCCTCATTCAACAACTATATGAAGACGCCACATGCCAGCCAAGTCATTCACAATGGGAAGCTCAGTGATGCTTTTGAAGTGAAGACAGCAGTGAAACAAGGTTGCCTACTATCCCCCATGATATTCCTGATTGTGGTCGACTGGATCATGCAGCTAACAACTGTGGGGAGCGAGAAGAGGGGGATACACTGGACTGCGGAAAAGAACCTAGAAGATCTGGATTTCGCCGATGACTTGTGCCTGATGTCACACAAACTTGAAGATCTACAGGTGAAAACTAACAAGTTGGCAGAAGAGGCAAGGCAGCGAAGACGGGACTTCAGGTGACTATAGAGAAGACAGAAGTGATGAAGATACCTCACCACCACCATCAACAACAACAACAAACTCCAGTCACCATCAACGGGAGAAACTTAAACGAAGTAACCTCCTTCACCTATCTAGGAAGCACTGTTTCAACTACAGGCGGCACAGACAGGGACGTCAAAGTGAGAATCGGAAAAGCAAGACAGGCGTTCATTAGCCTGAAACCAGTGTGGAGATCTTCTGCACTCCACTCAGCATGTAGAACAAGATACGGATTTTCAACACCAACGTCAAGTCAGTGCCTCTGTATGGTTCAGAGACTTGGCGCGTTAAGAAAGGGATTTCCAACAAACTACAGACATTCATCAACAACTACCTACGCTCACTCGATACCGAAGATCATATCGGATGGCTAGGAAGAATAAGCAACAAGGAACTCTGGCCTGTGTCTTTACATTTATGGTGCGTAGTCGCTATAGCAGTCCGCCAACTGTCTTCCAGACGGCAACCAGGAGCTTCTATCCATCTCTAAATTTCTGGGCCCCATGGAACACTATTTCTAAAAGGCGATTGTCAGTAGCTTATCCGGGAACTAAATGCTTCCATCATATGGTTAAAAGGAATGCACTCCCCAATCACGCAGATCATAGACGTCTCAAAGAAGTCATTCAGATGGGGAATGAAAACACTTCTACAGGGTTGCTTCGACGTCTGGTATCCACCTACTAGTTTGTTCTAGATATAAGGTTCTTCAAAGGACAAAGGCGATGTAAAAGACACACTGCCACATCTGAATTTGAAGCCGCAAAACCACCATCACTGAGTTCTCAAAGAAGGCCATGACGCAAACGATTTATGAATAACTGTATGGATCGACATGTTTGGTAACTCCACTGTATTTTAATCAGTTTTCGTTCGTTATTTCTTCATCAATGATAGCCGAATGAGTTGACGACAAACTACGAACAATACCCTTAACAAATTACACTGGTTCTCGGGATGCTGTGGAACTTATTGCCAGTCCTTTTACTGGACCAAGTAGGAATCCAGATCTCAGACAGTGGTCGGAAAGCTGGTCGCTTTGCTAAGAAGGTGAGAAGCTAGAAAGGCGTGTTGGCTACTCCAAGTGGATTTTCGGAACTTTATGAGTAATTTCATCAAACACATCACCACCCACTCCATCTCACCGATCATTTAAGCTTAGGATTGTATCCCATCGATTGCCATCCTTTTGAAACATGCTTCCGGAAGAATGACTGCCTTGAGGCTGATCAAACACCCTCATATATCACGAGACAAAGGTCTCGGTATGAAATTCACCACTGGCTACACAGTAGCTTTAGCCGTAACGTGGGTTCCTTAGTTCGGCTGCACTCCTTTTTTACTGGCAGAGTGGATCATTAACGCTTTGGAATTCGGTTCCCGTATCTTGAATAGATTCTGTTCTTCTATAATGCAAACTGGTGGCAAAAATAAGCCATTTAACGGGTCCTTAATGTCAGAAGAGATTTTCATGCGTAGAGAACAACTTAAAATTTCATAATACTTTGTTTTGTAACGGTGAGGATAAAGTAATTTTTCGCGGTTAGTGTGCGTGACTCATGTGGCTAGCGTGATAATCTCAATTATAAGGCACAAACTAAGTCAGGGGTCAGAGATGCAGAAAATCCTCCCTAAGCTTGTGATATACGGAGTGACTTCGTATCGGAATTGAGAAACTGATTAGCCGATATATTTTGGTTAGCAGCCCATCCAACACCAGATGTTTGTCAATCAGTCTAGAAGTGTGGTGGAAACTAAACTTAATGACATGGGCCAGACTATGAACCATCAGCTGTACTGTGGGAATGTATATAATTACAGCCCTGATGCCATCCCTACTGTTGAGCCTCATCAAAGTTCTTTGGGATCCCGAACAATATATATGACCCATGGTTCATAGGATCGTTTCACCCTCCAGAAACACGATCCTGAAGCTACAATCGTCGATTTACACCGACCATAAACCACGCTGTGCGTCTCCAGTAAGAATGAACAGCGCACCAACTACGAGTATGCACACTCAAAAAGCAAGTGATCATAAATCGTGGTACAACAAAACTTCACTGGTCATGTCGCCATTCACCACTACTGAGTCCCATCATGTCCGTAACGCAAGTGGCACATAGTCTAGTGAATAAGTATAGGAAACTTCTCTAACCAACTAGACGCACACGATATTGTAAAACCTTTCACAAGTCATAGTAACCTTTTCACACTTCTGCTCATCAATGCACGGTCGTTGCGGAAGAAAACTTCTGACTTGAGAAGGACAGTCTTGCTAACTAAACCTACAGTGATATTAGCTACTGAATCACGGTGCCCTACCTTAGTGCTTGACATAGAATTGTGCATAGATGGCTATACTCTTTATCGCACTAACCGGGATCATAAGCGTGGAGAAGGTTGCCTGATTTATATGTAGTTTTGCCGCAGCTAATAAAATTGAAGATGGTACATTAAATGATCTACCTGATTCAATATGGGTTAATATAAACGGTACTAACTATAAAATCCTCGTAGGCTGTGTCTATAGAACACCATGTTCATCAAGGGAAACTGATGTGCTTATTGCTCAATCATTTTCCCATGCTGCATCCATCAGTATCGACTTCAAACTGGTTGCAGGAGACTTTAACTTCCATGAAGTTAACTGGGAAATCAGCTATGGTCAACAACGCTACGACAAAATACTAACCATCCTAGATTTCCATGGATGGAAACAATATGTCCATTCACCCACACGTGGGAACAGTACGCTGGATCTAGTGTTGTGTCGTGACATCGTAACAGTCACCACGTACGTTTGTGGAGAATTCGCTAAGTGACCACAGAATGGGTTTCTGTTGCCTACCAATCTTCCCTCTTCGTGAGGAAAACAAAGAACCTCTGAGAAATATCTTGTATCCTAGCTACAAAAGTATGGAATGGGAGGTATTCATCGAGCTCCTCAGGTTCAGCTCATGAGATGAGTACTTCATGACAGCCTCCTTAACAGAGTTGCTTTCGTTTTTTTACAGAAATATATATATCGTTGCTCCTACGAGAGCGGTTAAGGTGAAGAAGAATGATGACCAACGCATCCGTCGAATACTTCGCAACAAATTACAGAAACTATCTGTGCTATATCAAACCTCCAAAGACTTTCTAGTGTTGCATTCGATCTACGATACTTATCAAGCAATTAAGACTACGTGCACGAAACTCAATAAACAAAGAGTTAAATGCCCTCAAAAGTGGTTCTGGGATACATAGTCTGACCTCTCTTCTGAATAAGCGTAAGCAGGCATCAAGGGACAACTTATTTATTACATAACGGGATGGTCTGCAACGATCCCCTCGAAATTTGTGAGCTATTTAGCGAATCGTTTGCAAAATTCAGTCCTGGCACACTTAACCCCACCACTTGTGCACTCCTTACTACAGGTTTGTGCGCCAACGTGGATTTTACTGTCAAAAGTATCACAGAGGCTATCATGAACTTGTGACTATCAAAAGGTATGGGAACAGAGAAACTTAATTCAATTGTCACCAGAAACAGTGGTGACGATATGTCTGTCTTCTTGCTTAAGATATTCACCTTATCAATGGAAAGTGGCGTATATCCCACTGAATGGAAAACCAGCCACATAAAGCCTCGCTACAAGTCCGGGAACAAATCGAACGCCAATAATTACAGACCCATTAACATAACACCGGCCCTCTCTAGAATTATGAAAAACGTAATTAGGAACGTCTCTGATTACTTATTAACAGAAAACCTAATCACAAAGTCTCAGCATGGTTTCATAAAGAATAGGTCCTTTGTTACTAGCCACTTTGATTTCTTCAACTTCATCACTAGCAACCATGAAGCACGCAAAATCATCATTGTTCTATACTTTGATATATCAAAGGCATTTGATAAGGTGTCTCGTAATACACTCTTTGATAAGCTTCAATCAATTGGTATTTGCGGCCCTTACCCAGTTGGATAAAATCATTTCTTAGTGGTCGTGCTCAAATCGTGAAAGTAAACTCCGTGCAGTCTGAACCTAAACATATAACTAGCGGAGTTATATAGGGTAGTGTCCTAGGGCCTCTGTTGTTCGTAATTTATATCAACAGTGTGTAACACTGCTTCAGTGAAGGCAAAACATTCCTATACGCCAATAACTTGAAGGTTGTGTACGCTTGTCACTCTCATGAACTACGTAATACTCTGGATACTGCCCGACAGGAACTAAGTAAACTTACATCATGTTGTGCTGAGTCCCACCTTGAATTCAATAATGACAAATGCGATTGGCTTACCATAGGCATCGACAGCCATGACCTGACCCTCGAGGTATGCGGAAAACAGCTACCTAGACTAGCTTCTGTGCTAGATCTTGGCATCAGGTATTCCAAAGACTTGACATTCTCGGAACAAACAGCATATATCAGATCCAAGTCACGGAAACTCTTGGGATGTATCATTCGTAACTTCTATAGCACTGAATCACGGGATCTACCTTATAAAATGTGCGTTCGCCCACTTTTAGAATATTGCCCGTTTATTCTCAGTGGCCTCCACAGAAGCGACAAACTGAAAGTTGAAGGGGTACAACGTTACTTCACCTTAAGAACATTAGGAGCTGACTCCAGTCTAGACTACACATATTTTATTTTAAGTTGCTGTATCAGCACTTGCGGTATACCGGTTCGCAAAGCAAGCTAATTATAACGTCTACATACAACATGCGTAACCATAAATTATTGGCTGAAACTGAGTGTTGTACGACCAGCCTGCAAGATGATTCCTTCCTCAATAAATTTGCGCATATCCGGAATAGGTTTCCAGAAGAAACCCGTACGGCAAGCTCGTTAACACTTTTCCACTTTTCACTTAATAGACTACTAATAAACAATGAGTCTATCGCCCAGTTGGCCACCATTTATGCACCCTGGGATAATAAGGACGTACTTGGACCTCTGAATATATGAAACAGAACTATTATAGTCCTCGAGCTCCGCTTACACTGATGGATATACGATTGCTTACGGGGGTGTTAGTACTGGCTCCCCTCCTCACTATGATGAAATTTATGTGCACTGGTCTCCGCTCAAAACTACTAAGCTATACCCCAGATATAGAAAATTTTTAAGAACCTTATAATTGAAAAACTATGTAGTTAATCATACGTGCATACAAGAAAATGTACATAAAGTTCGAACAAATCTAGAAGTATAGGAACTTCTCACTTTTACGAACTGGACTGCGTGGTAATTCCCTTTTCCATATCTGTTCGTGCTTCTTATTTCTTTTTTATTTGCAGCAACAGCTCTATGAGGACAATAGATGCTGAATTTCAATCTGAATATATCTACTTAGGGAAATAATACCTGCTGTTTTGACTCCAAGAATTATTGGACTGCTCAAAATTTTCAGAGGTTTCTAAAACATCTTCACGATTAACTTACCTACTGGCCAGAATTCTTAAAGTGACGAACCGTCTCAACTTTTCCAACATTCATTTTATTATTATTATTATTATTAGTCCCTTGGGTTCTTAGTGGAACATAGGGCTTCAGTAGCACGTCTCCAGTGACCTCTGTTCTCTGAGATCTTTTGAACCTGGTTCCACGACAGCCCAGAAGCTCTCATTTCTTCCTCGCACGACCTCCTCCATGTCACCCTAGGACGTCCAACTCGTCGCTTACCATGGGGATTCCACTCGAGGGCCTGACGCGTGATGTCCTCAGTCGGCCTTCTCAGTGCATGCCCAATCCATCTCCACTTCCTCCTGCATATTTGTTGCGTGATAGGTTCTTGGTTAGTTCGTTCCCAGAGCTCCTTGTTGCTTATTCTTTCTGGCCATCTGATCTTCAGTAGCGATCCAACATACATAGTAGCCCAAATATTCTGAACAAACGACTATTCATGACCAATTTAGCTAGTGGCTTGGAACACGACATACCTGCAGTTGTCCCGAAATTACTGTTTTCTAGTATCGATTGGTCTTTTCTTGTAAAAGTTACCATGAATCAAATACACTTCTCGCTACTTACGCTATTATGAAAGATGCTTGAAGCCTATGTATAACTGCTGCTTTTAGACCATTAACTGATTCAACGCGTGTTTCTATCCAAAACTACAAGTAATCTCAGCGGGATTAATGTACATTACCTTTAAACATAACATGGTGAACTGGAAGTACATTGATTTAGACACCCACCTTGGTTATATAAGTGTGGATACTTACTGATGCTTCTGATAGTATAAATTGATCCTTTGTGGTTAGGAAAGATGAAAACTGAAGAACATTCTAATGAAAGGACGGTTATATTACTCAATAACAAACTATGCAGATGGACTAACGACGCCGGCTGGTTATAACGCTTACCTTCGAACATTGAGCGCTTTTGTTATTGTTAGTGGAACCTTTCAGTGTAATGCCAGGTGGAAATTCATGCCAGTCTCATGAGTTGAAGCAAGTTTTGATAAGTTTATGAACATCAATAACTTGGTATTTGGATTGTATAATATCAAATACTATTCTGTAAACTATCAAGAATAATGAACTGGTATAACTCATGTTAAATCCATTATATGATGATAAGAATTCTGACTGACTTCATTTTGACGCTGTGCGATAAAGTGGAATTACAGCGATTTTCTGATGTTCTTAATGCTTTAACTACCTCCTCACTGTATTGATCGGAACAGTAAAACCTCGTAGATTTTTCCATACATACCAATGTGATGACTGTAAACTGGCTTCTCTCATGTTAAATTCCAAAGCTGAGAACAAAATATTTATTCATTATTATCTACACCCAGCCTAATAAGATACGCCGTTTGGGTTGAACACGAAGCGGCTTGATTAAAAATATTTGCCAACTTTTTCACTGTGAGACTAGGTAAGCTAATCAATTTTCTCCATGCAAAAACAGCGAAAGATAAATCATGGAGTGTCCGCAAACGGATGTATGTCCACCTTGGCAACAGTGCCAGTGACAACGAGTATTTTAAATGAATGAGTAGCGTCACACGCTTCCCCAAAATTAATGGCCTAGGGTTTGACGAAATTCAACATCGACGGTGACCTTCATATTTTAACTGGACTCACTAAGCTGAAGGCATCATAAGTTTACATATATCATGAGTCATCGTCCACAACTCTCAAGCTACAGCCATGTCCAGTAGGATCAGGCAAGGACACCCAAGTCCTAAAGTTCCGAAGAGATTTCGACGCAACGTCGTCGATACGTTGCACAGACTGTCCCATCCAAGTGTACGAGCCACCATCAGGCTTATTGCACAACGTTGGCTGTATACTGAGATTTAGAACCAGTCTAAACGGGTTTCAAGAAAAACTGGACGCAGCGGCACTCCTTGGCATTCTCAGCACCTTAACTAATCTATCCTAATTCCCAAGAAAAGCCTTATGGAAGAACTGTCGTAAGCGGGCACATACCCATTCTACCTTCCGATAGCAAAATGCTAAAGATAATGTAACCACAAGGGTCACGTATGTTTAGTCCACCTTCTCACCACCAACTTCCGCAGGGTGCAAAAGAAACGAACAGTGGGAAGTCAATCTTCTACAGTGTCAGTGGATGCTTTAACCCTTGTGGGTTTCGTTCTGACGCGTAGACATCTGCCCATCGAATCGACGCTCACTATGTTGGTATCCCCTCCTACACGACTGCAGCCTTACACTCGGAGTCCCTAGCTCAGCCATCCATAGAAGTATGTCTTAACACTTTCTCAAGAGTGACGTTTTTACTTCAGACTAATAAATGAACTGCTACCAACAGCCTTTTATTTCCATTTCGTTGTCAGCATTTGCAGATGGACAAGGCACTGATTATTTTGGTGCCGGCATGCACTAAGTTGGATAAGATTAGTCACGTGATAGGCAATAAAAATACGACCGGCTTTCTACAGATCTCGCATGATAGTAATACATGAAACGGACACTCTAAAAAGGCGCACATTTTCGTCAAGAACACTCAGATTACGAATCGCCGGTGTCCGGATAAAAGCGTTGGGTGTTTGCGCTACTTCCGATTGTGACAAGCGTCAACAATTGTGGTGGGTATATGGCAGCATTACCACGACTTTGTGGCAAACCATCTGTGTTAGTGGATGGAGTGCATGTCAACGGGAGATGAAGCAACAAATCACTCCACAGGATGCCTTGAAAGGTTTCTCCGTCATCCGGACCGACTGGAAAATTAGGAATGAAAACCTGATGGTGGCTGGGAGTCCAGTCAAATGATGGTCTCTTGATATATGCCTAACCTCACCTAGGGAAAAGTGTGCAGCGTGAAATTATCTCTTTAATGCCATTGGCTTAGGTTTTCACGAGACTCGACATTGATACCAGCCTCCGCCGTCTATACAGACTTGATGAACTAAATGTACATGTTCGGGTATCCACGCACAATGGCTTGTTGTCATGTTGCGTTGGGTCGCCGATAGGAAGTCCTTTAGCCAGCTAGTCAGAATGGATCGGCATTTCAGGAAGGACCATCGACTAAACTGTTCCACCTGGCTGCTCTGTCGTATTCTTCCTTGGGTATTTTAGGCATACGAGCAATTGGCGACTACCTTCTGCATCTTTCAAGCACGCGCCAGGACTGATTATCCATCCAAAAGGTTAGTCCCGACAATGGAAGGGAAACTCCTAGTACCTGCGTCTAAAGTGCTATGTTGATACCAAAAATAGACCGCCAGGCTGTGGAAGATCACCTCAGCACGCTCGGCCATGGAAATGGTTCTTTTTCCGTAGATAGGCCGCGGATAAATGTGAAAGACAATCTGAGATGACCGTAGAAGACGCCGTGCAGTAATTTACTCGTGGGCTGCCGACAGGACGCTGTCAGGTAACTGGAGCAACAAATACAGTGGTAAAGAGTTTGGGAAGGGGAGTGCGTATCATGCAACAAATTCAACCTCCTCAGCCTCCGGATGACATCGAATCTTGGCAGCGCAAAGGTTCTCATCAATATGACCAACTGTCAGACCGACCTGTCAGGGTGATCTAATAGCCACGCAGAAACCCAATGATAGTTGCTGGTATCATTAGGACTGACAAATAAGGGCTTGAAACCCGAGCAGGGCTTCGCAGGGGTGTTTTGAGTTGCTAAGGTATGGTGGTGCCGCGGAGTTTCAGATTTGGGCGGCTGACCACCAAAATGTGTCGAATGATAGCCACTGGTCGCCCAAAATAGTTCAAGAACCTATCTACTAGGCTTGATGACACAGAGGCCTCATCAGACTATGTACCTACGAAAGTATATAAGCCTAAAATACTTACTACCAGACGACATAAACTGTTGGGGACCACGCATAATGACCTGCCGATTTCGTTAGGCAGATCGCCGTGAGTAATTCACAGCAACTCATTTTGCTCGCTAGCGTATTTCATCAGTTCACAACGCTTGTGTGTCATGGGTCACATGTTGCGGCTTTGAATAGGCTAGTCCCAAAAGAAATCCTGTCCAAATCAGGGTTCTTCACCTGGAGAATAATCAACTATACAAAGCATATGGGTGCCGGCTTCAAGTGTTGTGGGGAGGGGAGAGTCCTATTATCTGACAGAATTTTGTATTAGACTGTCAAACTGTTCCTCCGTAGCCAACTGTGAGCCTACTGACACATTGACGTTGAACAAATTGGTCCAGTTGACCCTACCCTTGCTTAGGTTGGTCATGGATGATACACACGACTTTCCAACAGGCCTGTCTCTCACGTTTTCGGGTTTTTTCACGCTCGCAGTGTCTAGGACTTTTACACTGTTTCGCCAAGCTTCTGGTGCATGTCGTCCCTTTTCGCGTAGTTGGCCTTCCCTATGTGCACCAGGGAATACTGAAATTCCGCCTAAAGTGAACTTCGTGAGTGGTAGTGTGTTGGTGATTAAATGCTTGGTTTTGTTTCCGGATTCGCTTGCGTCATCCACCATCGTTTACCTTACTTTAATCTCGGAGGTTGGCAGCTTTGGTGAGGTCGCAAATAGCTTTTTAAGGTCGTTTGTATGAGGTGCGGGGAGCCTCTGCATTCTGACCATACATATTACAGCCTTTTGTATGCTTGCCTCCTCATGGACTCATGGTACTGCTGAGGTACTTTGCTGTCACAGAAGCAATCTACTCATTAGCGACATAAGTTGCATGCAAGTGCCACACTGACTATCAGTACCACTTTGGTGCAGATGATGCAGTCGCTGGATGTTGTCGTTCAGCCTGCCTTTATTGGAAATGGTGCTATAGTTTTCAGCTAAAGGATTGTGATTGCCTTGTTCCTGAAGCTTGCCACACAATTTCCCCTTTTAGGGCAAAGTCTGGTCCGCGCCAGGAGCGGACCTACTGTGTGGCATTATAGGGCTATTCTGCGACTTCAAGATAATCGCTATGCCTGTCCCAGAGGCTGGGAGTGGCTGCTTCTGTGGGGTATCATGATTCTGCCCCACGTCCGATTGGCTGTGGTTATCGCTCAGAATGTTGTTGCGACGGTCATTTCCCCTCTTAGTGTACAACCGTACTGTCCCGGTTATGTCTCAGATCCACCACTTTGGACCCACGTAACAGTATTATAAGGATGCGTTTAAAAGTTGAAAAGATCAAAGACTGAATGCAGCGGAAGGACAGAACGAATAAAGGGAAACAATTTATGTCCGCTCGCCTTCAGGCGCCAGTCCTTTGGCGCCTTGTGCTTAGTGAACGAGATGAACTGCGAGCCCTAGGTGTGTGTGTGGAGCCAAGAAAGGTGCTTTCTGCAGAATGACGCCGGAAGAGGACTGAAAACTGGGGCAGTCTGGCGTTGGAAGCAACGAAGAGCAGTCGACGGAGGTACATCGGTGGGCTCGCAGAAATGACACTGCCGGTTTTCTCCACTTGCGAAGTATGTTGGCGAATACACGGAAGTCACATACGTCCAACTAGAGGAGTCTCATAGACGTCTGGCTCTGGTTGATTGAGTATTTTAAGTGATGGTCTGCTAACGTGGAGAAATCCCAAGCGGGAGAGACACAAACAGTTCACGTCACCGCTCGAAGCTCGCGGATCAATCCGCTCGCTTTGCTTTTTAAATGCCCCACTCTATGTCCTGCACACTTTGACGTAGTTTGCTTGTAATATAATACAAATTCTGCTCTCTTTCATTCGTCACTTTATAAAAATATTTTTCCATTTTGTCTTTAACTTCTTACCACACACCTAAATTTCTCACTACTTTTAAGTAAACGCAATGATATTCCTTCTAAGGAACCAATTAAGAGAGAACTACAAGGGTCTCAGTAATTTCTCGGTCTCTTCAAACAGCCAGATAACAGACAGTGAAGGATGACTCTGAAGCAAACAGTTATTTGCCATTCAAAACCATACGTTTCACCGAAGAAAGATAAAAGAAACCGGGCTCCAAAACCTATGTTTGACAGCTCAAAAACCTTCTGCCTACCGTACTGTGACGTTTAAAGTTTGTTGTTCATAGTTTGACGGTAATGTTGGATGCTAGACATTCAATGGATTGAAAGTTGGTGGGTATTACAATATCTTGCGCTACGTGATGGAGGGACATGAATGTAAAGTCGGGAGCGAAAAGTCAAAGGCCCAGCTTAGAGCTGAGAGAAGAGCTATACAAGTATGTATCTGAAAATTATGCTAGAATGATAGGAGGCACAAAGAGCTGCGAAAGCTGCCTTTAAAACTGCTGAAAAACCTAGAAGCAAACAAATCTCCAATGTAGCTAGTGCAGAAATCACAACAAAATGTAGTAACCAGTCATCTGTTAGCCACTAAATTTTAGCTACTTCAATCAAAAAACATGAAAAGAACATGGATGAAAACGAGATAAAATCTGGAGCTTCAGCCATTGATGCTGAAGCTATAACTGAGAAGAAGAGTAAGGTCAAATATATATTTCCAAAGATTTTCTGAAATTAGATCGAGTTAACTGTTGCGATTATTCACACCGAAGAGTCGCCGAACTTCCAACATCTAGAGCTCAAGAGTGCTGTCGTGTTCACCTGTTTAAGCACCTTGATCAACCTGATAAGCGCCTGAATGTCATTGGCTTGCTTGGGTATGTAAGTGCACTTTTGTGCTTGTTTTGGTGTTGTAATGTGTCAGCAGATCGTAATCTGGTTTATTTAGCTAACATTACATCTCCTTTAACTCTCAGTAATATGACAAGAAAATGAGTCATTGTCCTCAAGTCCCTAAGCGGCATAAATATTCAGTATCCTTAACTGCCTCAAAGAGAACTGTCATTGGATAGACCAGAAGGTCACTTTCATTTTTAAAAGTGACAACATCAACTCGTTCGTATTGGTCCATAATGGTGCTTTAACACTTACAGTTCTTTACAGGTTTCTGTTCAGTGAGGTCTGTTTGTTAACATTGCAGCACAAGAAATCATAATTGGAATTTTCGTAACAGTATATCAGCTGAACTTCTTCCGAAGTCCTCCATTCAATGTTCTAGGAGTCTAGAAAAATTGGGACCGGTCTACTTCATATGTTTAGTTGACACCAGCCTTTCTAGTAGTCGTATATGAGATGGAATAGTTGTTAACAGATGGAGTTCCTACTTGCATCTCGTTTTCACTTTCTAACCAGGCTTCAAAGTCCAGACGTAAACACTGCATGATCTGTTGCGTAGCGAACGTATACTTACCATTGTATTCTGTGTCAGAATAAACAAGTTAACTTTAACAGTTTGAAAATTCTCTCAAATCTACTATGTTAGCTAACCCTTTTTCAAACTGCAAGCAGCTGTTTCATTGCATTCGTAGGTGAAGCCTGCAGGTTTGACACAGTCGAATTTAGCTTTTTGGTTGCTATGCTAGGGGCAACTCATCTGATTTTCACCTGTGTAGGACGACGATCTTTATTTTTACCGAAGCAAAATTTACCCACACGTACTGAGGTGTGATTAGAGTCCAGGCGCGTGTTGCAAAAGCATTGACGGTCCTGAATACATTCATGCCATCTGTGGCCAACCAAAACATGACCTGTGAATCCAACTTTGTGTGGTAAGAGAAGGATATCAAGTAGCACAGTGGTGATTACTGTAAGGAGAGTCGATGCTGTTAAGAAGTAGGTTGCGAACTGCACAAGACATGTTCCTCATAATGTGGCCTGTGACTGACTGATCCTCACTGGCCATCTAAACAGATCTCTTTTATGCCTAGACGCCTGACCTGTGTTTACAAATGTCCGGTTAGCGCTACAGAATGTCCAACAAGCTTAAGGTCACTCAATCGATGGTGAAATTCATCCTTAGTGGAAGTCAGTCGTAGCATGGGCAGAAGAGATATTCCCCTTGCCGCTTCTTACTCTAGTCGAACTTTCTCATGCAACCACACGGATGACTACTGGTGAGGATCCAGTCGACGAGTCTATCCTCAGCTGTCACACTTTGTGCGATGCCAACATTAGCAAGGCCACTATCTTTTGCCACAGGACTCCTAGATAAATTCATGGTAAACATTTTTCGGCTGACGTATGGAGTTATTCTAAGCACTTTATCGAGACTTTGTACATGTTTCTTTAAAACATTAGAAGAATGGCTTTCCAGAGTCCTAACCAAACTTGACTCTTCATATCTTCAAGTCCTGAACCTGAAAGGCAGTCAATATAACACCACGTATAGTTTTGAGTAGTTGGATTAGATATTGCATCATGAAGCTACTGCGTGAAAGCAACTATTTAGCGACTTAATGTGATGCACACGTCAGAATTCGAATCAGAGACAAGCTGCTGAGTAAAACTGATGGAAATAAAGATATTTGAAGCAGTAATGAAAAACCAGTATAGTTCAAATGTAGAAATAACCAAATGACAAAAAGCTTTTTTATAAAGTTTGTGTAATATGAAATTCAGTTACTTGACGAGTTCATTTAAGACTTCACTGTGTTATTTCAGAATATGCTAATGGATTGTAAAACTGGCCCGATAGCAAGACCGAAGCGGATGAATTTCTCAACAGACTACTCCTCGGGTCTTTGACTCGATATTTGATCCAAGGGACAGTGGAGAAACATTAGTTGCCAAAACCTTACGGTTGCTAGTGTCCGATTTGAGTTCATACGCGGTCTCTCAATTCCGGATCGCGAAACCCATACACATCACTGGTTAGCAATCAGTCATTTAATATCCCAATGGAACCTGAGTTGCTACCTCACATCGCAGTAGGAGACATCGAAATAAAAGCTGAAACCATTGCGAGAGAAATATAATCAAACAGAGTGAAGACATTTGAGGATACAAGGACGAATGAATGACTAAAAAGAAATGTCTTATGACAATTAAGATTATCTTTGTATGCATCTGCACCACTGAGACTGATCCTGAGCCAAACTACCTAACCTGTTGCCACCTATGTCACTTGTCATCTGAGTCCCGACTGGAAAGTATGCCCTTCTCTATACACCGCATACCAGCAATCGGAGACTTCATGCACTAATATGTTTAAGTAGGACCGTATTCGACCTTTCTCAGGCCTAAATTAAAGTCATTTAACGTAGTGGGATAGAGTATACGGTGACCAGGCATGCATAACACATGCCCCAGCCACCCGAGTCGGTAAGAGTTCACGACATCTTGAAGTGACTTAACTGTTTTGCCTAAAACTCAACATCCGACTTCCACGTTAATGACGTCGTGGCGCTACCACCATTCTTCAAGATGGGGATGATGGTGGTTCAGTGTTCCCTTTGTCATGAACGTGTCATCACCACCAATTGACGTGGAAGGAAGTCTGTAATTCTCTCATAGGCGATTGCAATGATGACCAGCTCATTTCGAGAGACATTTCAAGTGGTCTCCGGCTACTATTTTATTGCCTGATATCCAATCAGATCCTGAATGGAACATAGATAATCTCTGCAACCTTCACGGAAGTTGAAAAGGGTGAAGTGACTCTTGACTCTGTTGGTCAAGCGATTTTATGGCACTGTCTCTGACTGAAATCCGTGGCAGGTGAATGCTTCACCTTGTCGAATGCTGCATATTAAAACACCCATAGGCGTGTTAGAGCCTATGGTGAGGCTTTAAGCGAACTGTGTACGTCCAGTGCTGTTTGTCAAGGATGGCCACTCCATCTGTTCTTATTTAATTTTATTATAGAAGCACGCCGAATACATAGTTCTATTGGCCGGTGAAGTTGGTGGGCCGGAAGGTCTTCTGGACACCTTGAGTGGCCATTCGAGAGTGCTTGGGATACTTATCACACTACCCAATGCTCTAGGATTTGTCTTCGTTGGTGCATGGTTTGACGATAGAGAGTGAAGTAGATGAGTGCATCGATCACTTCACTTTCTTTAGAAGTCAGGGTAATCATGTTAGGTCAGTGACCAACGAAATCTCTACAACAATATAAACTACTCACAAGAATTTCGCAAACTTATGCCATATAGGTCAACGGCGTGACATCCAGGCACACACTGAAAACCAAGTGCACTCTGCGACAGTACCTTCTGTCCCAATAAATGACTGGGACGTCCTAATTCAAGTCAAACATGTGTAGGCTTCAAGTGTTTGCACACTACAACACTATATGTGGTGGTGGCGCCACGACGTCATTAACGTGGAAGTCGGATGTTGAGTTTTAGGCAAAACAGTTAAGTCACTTCAAGATGTCGTGAACTCTTACCGACTCGGGTGGCTGGGGCATGTGTTATGCATGCCTGGTCACCGTATACTCTATCCCACTACGTTAAATGACTTTAATTTAGGCCTGAGAAAGGTCGAATACGGTCCTACTTAAACATATTATTAGTGCATGAGGTCTCCAACTATTGCTATGAAACCTGCAGGGAAATGAAGGCTTCTCAGCTGGTGTTTAGCTGATGGCCGATATCGTTGATGAATGACTGGGCAATATGGCTCAGACAGACGGAATTGAAACTTAACCTCTTACTAAAGTCCATTGGTTCAAGTTTCTTTTCATGTGAGGTTATCAGAATCTTATCTTATTCGGTAATGCTGTCACTGAGCGTCATCTTCTTGCCAGTATCCGTAATAGACTTTTATAACTGATGAATGTTTCATAATGGTAATCCCTTCACTTTTTCCACCCACCATTTCTCGTGATCATCGTGAAGACCTTCAGTCAATTCACGTTTGAGCTGCTTTCACTCTCCATTGTGGTCAGAGTCATCTGAAATCAGTCTTCTCACTTCAATCAATTCGGATGAGGTTACAGAAATCCACTGGGTTTTGCTTAACTTTGCATGTAAGTTACCAACTGTTTTTACCGCTGTTCCTACACTAGACTGAATAACACAAGAGGTTTCACCCGTATGAGAATTGCTGTCACGTTCAAATATATCCATAGCTATCTCCCTAATTGTGCACTTGATGTTCTTATCCTCTGGTCAAGCCTCACTGCTGTCTGTTTTATTGCAGCCAGTAAGTTGCGAACATACAGAATTGCATTGGCTCAAGTTCCCATTCTTTGCGATAGCTTGCGTCGAACACTTGAGTAGACAGAGTGATATAGAGTTGGACAGGAGTGCATGGGAGGAAACGCAGAATTTGAAAATGTTCAAGCCTTAGATTACGTCAAAGAGTAAATACCTCTGTGACACGATAATCTTTTCTCAGTCATGTCACCAAGGGTTTCCTAACCGATTGATTCGTATAGTCTGGAGGACCCCATCTAGGTAGTCTTCATCTTCCTACACTACTGGAATCAACAGTCAGACTGATGTTACGTCCTCGTTTGCTCACGTTGAGCCTTCTACTAACCCTCAGTTCGTGAAAGTTCACAACATCATCAACTGACCTACCTTCCTTGCATAATACTCTTCACCTCGTCTTAACATTGCTCACATAGTGATTCTATCGAACGTTATCAATGCATTGATCCATTGAGATCAAGTAAATAGCAACACTGGTGTCCTGTATGCATGTCTCGGAAACACAGCATACATCTGTGGGTCGAGGTTCCAGAGTTCTAGCAAGAGATGCCTGCCGTTCAATTTGGCATAGAGTTTGGACACTGAAGTCGTGAAGTCGTCAACGGGGTCTTAAGTGACTGGGAGCAGAGTTTCCCTGGCTTGCATCACTAGCAATGGTAGTTGAGTGAGAAAGCTAGAAAGTTGTTAAAGGCCTAATATCGGTATCAGAAAATGAAGGCAAGAGAGAAGACAGGCGAGAAGGGTAGTTTATGGTAAGTTGGATTTGAATATTCCTTAAGCGTGCAGGTGGTTGATAGTTATCCTTTGCCCAGACAGTAGAAATCGTTTATACCGGGTACCTAAAAGCGAAAAAGGAAAGTATTTATTCGACCTCTGAGCCTATGAGACACCTACTTAAAGCCTGTTACAAAATGTTAGGATTGTTGGTTTGAGATTTGATTGTTCTAACTCGATATGAAAAAGCATGCCGTCGGCGCCGAAATACCACAAGACAGAAGGGAATTTGTTGTTTTTGGATCCGACCTTTACCAACTTCCTCTTCCCATAGGGAAATGGTACTTCTGCTTATCTATGGGAAACACCTTACTGGTGTCACATCCTGTCCACCCAGCGGTACAGCTTTATCCTGAGAAACCTATCATAGGGTAGCTATTTACCACTAAACCAACAGACCTTTCTAGCATGATAAAGCCTCAAGGAACAAGTGTTTCAGCCAATGTATCTCCTTCTATCGTTGTTATATGCAAACATGACCTTTTCCAGGTTTCAGCTATCGCTCGTTAATATGGCTCAGGATCAATTCCAGTCGTGCATATGCATACAAACCTTGTCTGCGTGTTAAGTTTTCTGCCAAATTCCCTTGTTGCTTCAATCCTCCTTGTTCTCTTTTCATGACTTTCTGCAACTTCGATCACATTCATCCACATTTCTGTTTTTTTCATCGTGGTGCATTCTGTCTCGATGTACTGATATGAGGTGTAGCAACTTGAACTGTTCTGTAGGAAATACAGGCTGTGTATTGATGGTGAATGAGTACGTTCCTGCGAGTACCTAGTGGAGAAAAGGCTCAGATTTTCATAATAAAACTGGTATTTTATCATGGCTCTATTCCTAACGTCCCTTGTGTGCTTTGAAATCACCAAACAAGTAATCTGTTATTGAGGTATAAACTATTACGTTTCCTTTGTTCCTCCAACTGATGTCAGTCTACAATGAATAACAACTTGAAATATTCCCAAATCCCCACAACTCCCTTAAAATTTAGTTAATGTGTTCGCGGGCATCAGATAAATGTGTAGTCTAAACCAATGGTAGGATTATGTTAAAATTATGCTAATAGTAATCAGATTAAGATGTGGCACTTGTTTATAAAGTAGCTGATTGTTAGTCTAAGCCATGTAAGATTTTTGTTTGGGGTCTGTGACAATTGAAGTCGATAGTTGAAAATTTGAGGTGATAGGCTGCAAAAGCGTCCAGATGTATTTACACCTTACCTTCACTTGAATCTTTGAAATTGTACAACTGTATCGTCCTCATTGTTGTTTGTATAGCTCTGCTTATCTGTCGCTGATATTTTTTTCCCCAATATAAAATATGGTAACTTTGGCTGACGTGAAATCACGCTCGTTTTGTTTTGTTTTTAACTGACATGAAAGTGGCATAAACATTATCTACCAACAACACTAATTTTGTAGTTTCAGAAAACGTCTTTACTTAAAAGAATGCTCAACTCGGATACAGTTACATTTACACTCGTGTTATAGCGCGTGACGCGTATAAAAGCATACATGTAATTAAAACGTGATACAACTGAGCAAAGTAGTTAAAATCAAATTCAGTTAGTAAAGTTTATTGAGAAAAAAATATTCAACGTAAACGGTGATACAAAAAGCGGAGAAACAATATAGACTGAAGAATGATTCCTGTCAACTGCTGAATGCAGACACTGTTTGCATGAATTGCGTTTAATATAAGGCTTTCATAATGCTCACTGTAATTTCCCAATGAACGGTTTTGTTGGTTCTCATCACTATTTTTTTTTCTAGTTGATACCACTCCCTGGACGGCATGAAGTTGCAGTGGCTCCAGTGTTCGTGGATGAGGGTTTAAGAAGGCTTCTAAAGGAATACCAGTCTGTCGCAGAGCTGGTGTGTGTCCATGAGGGGAAGGTGGTGTTGGAAACGCTATTGAATGACAAAGCGAAAGTGATATTCAACAGAAGGCAGGAGGCTCATGGAAACACTTTGTCGGAAATTATTGCACGATTAGTCGTAGAGTGTGACCACCCGACAAACAGATAAAAGGTTTGCAGTGGTTTATAAGCACAAAGCTTGGGAAATACGACGATTCGTTATTGACAATGGTGATATATATCATTTGTGTCCTTTTAAGTTGTACGTTGTGGTGGGTATGTGACTAGTGAGATTTCGAATCGTATATCGAAAACCAAAGCAGCATAGGCTTGTCTAGGCCACCTCTGGCATCATCGTAATGTTAACCTTGCTGTAAAAAGTTGGGTATGCAACCCGTTGGTGCGGGTAGTTCTGTTTCAGAATCGATATCAATAGCACAGATGTATTCACACACTATCTTCCTCCTAATCGTGTAACTGAGTTTCAGTATTATCATTACGTCTTGCTCTCTTTCTACCACTTTTGACTGTTTTCTTCTTTGTTTCTTTACCTTTCATTTTATGCGGTGTGGCAACTTGAACCAATACACAGCAATACCTGCGTTGATATTGTCTGTCTGTCTACTCTACATCTGTGAAATATTGTCTTCCCGAGCAGAGCGTGCCCGATGACTGTGTTTTCCACCACAGTTGTCTCCACAGAATTCCTCACATTCGTGGTGAGGCAGCGTGCGTTTGACCGTGATGGAGATCTTCATCTGTTGGTTACGGTCATATCTAAAAATCGACTTCAGTGGCTGGAACTTGTGCTACACATTTCGTTCCAGCGGCTCCTACGTTGTTATTCGTCGACTCAACCTGGATCTAGTTGGAAGGAGCGGATAGGTGGTCACTGTTTGACGTGATACTGTGCGATGAAGGATGGTTGTATTAGGTTAACATCTGTAGGTACCTCATTACTCTCTGGATGGAGTTCGAAGTTCATGCAACTCATTGGTCCAAGACGATAACAGAATCGAAACCAGTGGGGATAATGCTTCAATTTTCTTGTCTGTCCTGTTACTAGAAAGTAAAACGAAAGTGGTGAATACATCTTTAAGACTGTTTCTCTAACAGTCTATCACCGTCTTTGTTTTGTTCTTTTCTCGAGTTTTTGTCTTAGTGTTGCTTTATCATTTCGTGTGGCATATCACTTTTTGCCGATGTTGTACGAATTTTATGTTCTAATAATAATCATCACAATAACTGAAATGGTGGAGTAGGATTTAAGCTTCGAACCCATGGATTGAAAGTCGATTACGTAAACCAATAAGCCATGTCTCCGAAAGGAACTGATGTTCTTACTGGTGGTTTGCATCCACTTATCTTCCTTTATCATCTGACTTGCATATTTCCTCTCTCGTCGTTTCTTCTTTTAGATTAGGTACTCATTCTCAAATTCATCCTTCCTTTCTTGCTTTGGGTGTCGATTTTGACGAAGGTCGAATATGGGGCTCCAATGAGAGATGTTTAGCATTTTTGTCATCATGTGAAGAACTTGTGCGTTCATTTACCTTGAGGTCCTCGAATGACAGAATAAGTAATCATACTTGTACAAATGAAGCTCTCTTTTGCCGAAATTTTGGACCAATTCTTCAGACCCATGTTAACTTTCTTAAGCTCTGTCGTCCACTATCTGTTACGATATACAATGCCTACCAGTATCTAAAACAGACACTTAGTCGTTTGGATTCTGTGGAGGACTGGGAAGAGGTATGATATTTAACTTTTGGATACAAAATTTGGTGTTTTATATTCGTGTATGTTTAAAAGTATAAGATCAATACGTTTTATAGATAAATAAATAAATCTTTGTCTCCTCTACTTTTCTATGATTAAATAAACATGTTGCGTATTTTTCAACTGTTGTAATACTCTATTGTTTACTGAACGCAAACTCACTCTATTTTAGTCTACTTATTAGAAATATCACACAGTGAAACAGTAGCATTTACTCGATAACGTTTCGGACATAATTTATTGTCCATATTCATATCAGACGATATGATATGACAATAAATTATGTCCGAAACATTATCCAGTAAATGCTACTGTTTCACTGTGTGATATTTCTAATAAACAGACTAAAATGGAATTACACTCGACCACAGTGCCCAAGTTTTACACTTATACAAACTCACTCTATTCAAATTCATATTGAAATTATAAATGTGATCCTGTTTCTTAACTCTGTAAGCCTCATACACACATGAGGGCAAAGCATTCACAATTAGTCTCTCTAAATTCTCCCTAAAAGTCGGTCTTATCCAATATATAAAATATTCGAATAATTTTTTTCTGTTACAGCTGTGTGAACGACAACTTACAAACAAACACTCTTTAAGTTTTCCTTCAAACCTCTCTCGTTAAACTCATTAACGTACTTTTTCATAACAAATCTAAAAGAAAGATATGCTGAAACTACGTGAACATTTACTGCTCCATCAACTCACTTTTTTATTGTATCATTTGAGTATTTCACACTTCACTGAGTTCTAGTTCTAACCTATGTGTATTAGTGTTTTCAAAATGAATATTTTCTTATATCTGTGTAAATAATTTCTCAAGGAAGTCTCAAAAAGAGAGCTGTTTTTCATCCAACCTATGTTGTTTATTTTTTGATGTGAATTGTAGCAACTTGGACGGATAAACAGTTAAATAAAGTCCGATGTTATTTGTCTTTAACATTTTAGCAAAAATCGATTTTGCCAATTATTTATATATAACTGACTAAAAACACAGACGATGTAAAACTGACTTTTGAAAAACGTTTTATTATTTTCTTAAGTCTCATCACTAGTTGCCATACACTTCTTCATTTATTTTATTTTTAGTGTCAAATGAATTTTTTATCTGCTATTGACGAGTTTAGACGTAGTTCAATTTATCTGGCAGGAGCTGAAATTGTAGATCGTACGGTCAGTTTAATTCGGTCTGGAGAATGCGTCTGCACATTTGGCTATTCATCTCTAGTAGCTCAAGTTTTGGAAAGAGCATGGAAATCGTCATGTAATGCATCTGTTAATCAAGTCGATGTAAATGATTTACTGTCAAAAAAAATGAAGGCATGTTCTGTAAACAGTAGACCAGATCTGACGAGTAAAACTGCAAACAGAGTGTTCAGCGTTTTGGTTGTTGATTCACGTCCTAAATTTGAAGGTAGACGAATGCTTAGCAGACTGTCTAAAGCAGGTATACCCTGTGAATATACACATATTGGTGCTTTACCAAGTGTTGCAAACAAGGTACAAATAAATATTTGTTCTAGATTTTATGCAGTGGTATTTTATCAGATGTTTCTGCTGTAGTCCAAATGAAATGTAATTGCGCAGTGGAAAAATAGTGTGGTGTTTCTTAAATGGAAGTAAAGCTTGTTATTTGGTACGATCAAATGAACAGATACTCGAATCTCAAATAAGGGACCACAAATTTCATTCTAGTTGGTATTCTCTAGCGTATTTGGTGGATAGTATCCTATGCTCTGCTGTTTAATTACCAGCTGACTTTTATCTCCTGTGTATCTCGATCAGAACAACTATAAGGGAAGTTATAATTCTGTGCAGCTGTTTTCTGTCGTGCATAATTTTGAAACTTAACAAATTTGATTGAATGCTACCTAGGCTGTTACCTTATAAATAACACTATCATCACTTTGAATGAGAAACGAAAAGCTTTCATAGTTTTACTTGTCACACCAATGTTTTATTGGTATATAAATTGAAGAGCATATTTGCTTATATATCTTAATTCTCTTTCACGTCTTGGTATTCAGTATCTTAAAATCTAATAACTGTAGAAAATACAAGCTTTGAAATAAGTGTTCTTTTTAGGGAGAAAAACGATCAATGTAAAATGAATTGACCGGATGGCTTAAAATACGCAATCATACCAAGTCTTAGTTTGCTGATATCTTTTTGGTAAATTTCACTGAATAAAGTTGTCAGCAGTGTTTAGTTTGGAAAGGGAAAACATATCACTCAACAGTATTAATAGTTTCGATGTGGTAAAATAGTTACTTTGTTTTTTTATGATCAAATATGCTAGCTTCAAAATAGGAGATATCTCAGACAGGTCAAAATCAAGACATCGGAACAAACCGTACTAGTTCTAACCGTTAGATAGGGTATGAAAATGCAAGCCTGTGGCCACTGTAAATTAATAACAAACGATATTAACATGTTTCGAAACTGGTATTATTGATATGCTGCCCCTTTTTTTTAAGTACAAAACACCATCTATGCTAACGTGCTCGTGTCTATATTCACCACTTGTGTTGTCAAATTTGACGTTTTTGAAATTGCTCCAAGCTGTGTTGTACCATGTTAGCCTAACGGAGAAACTCTTCACAAACTGTTTGAATTTATTCCACGTAGAGCATCATCTGAACTGAAAGCGATTATCTAGTGCTTCAATTTTTTGTAACTTCACAAACTGTTTTCATGGGCATACGCAAATCTAACAGTGAAGGCTTTCTTTACTGGCTTATTTCATTTTCATGAGATACCCGAAGCCCATATAATCGCTAGTCAACACGATAGTCAAGTACTTTGATATTCGCAGCGTTGTTTGTGCGAAAATAAGTACATGAAAACATGCAATCACATATCGGAATTACGCACTACAATGTGCAGATACTCAAAAATAATTCAATTCGTTTGTAATTTAGGATGCTTGTTTGCATGTCATTGTGAACTTGTATGTGGTGCTTAGTTACGGAGGTCAAATATCTTTTCGCAACAAAGGGCAGCTAACTCTACAGCTGTTGTGTATGATATTCAACTTCATGGTTAATTCATAAATAATGCATTATTATTTTGATATTTTTCAACTTTCAGATATCCTTAGTTATCGTGGGGGCACATGCTCTTCTTAGTAATGGCTATGTATTAGGTCGGATGGGGACCGCTCAAGTGGCCAATATTGCTGCGTCTATTTCTCACGCTCCAACAATGGTCTGTGCTGAAACATACAAGTTCTGGGAGCGTGCTCATTCTGATGTCTTTGAATATAATGAGCTTGGTGATCCCGATGATATTTGGCGTGGTCCACGGGGTACCTCATCAGATTCGAAGCAAGGTATTTCCGGTTACGGTCCCACTGGTTTTCCAGACAGAAGTGGATCATTCAAAACTGATTTAAGCGATTGGCGCTCGAATTCTAAGTTAAGATTGCTGCATTTAGAGTATGATGTATTACCACCTGCAGTAGTTACAGCTGTAGTAACTGAAAAAGGTACTTTACCAACCACATCCGTTCCTGTTGTACTTCGAGTAAAACAAGCCTCCTTACCTACTGTATAGTCTGTATTTTTGTATTCTTTTAACACTAAAGTATTTTTTGTTTTAACAGGATATTTTAGGTTTATTCAATTGTAATGTACGCACAAGACCGCTATGTAATGTTTATTTTCAGATGTTACAACCCTTCTCTTTTGCAAACTTTAAATTAACTATGATTAGGTTATTACCGAACGCTAACGATTGTTTTCCTCACACGTATTTCCTTACAACCACAGTATTTGTTCATATTTTTGAAACTCTTTTAATTGTTTTGTAAAGCGATATGGTGAATAATAACTTCTTAGACAAGAAAATATGATCTCCCCAATATTTCAAGTATACTATTGTTACAAATAAAGGTAAAATAGTTATGGATTGTTTAGTTTGTCTACCTGGAACTTGATGTCATATTTAAAGGGTCATTTCTCACGTATAGAACATAAACCAGTTCTCATTAGGGTACAAATCAAAGCTTTACTAACCTGTCTGTAGGTTTTGTAGTTCAATTTTTCTGTCTGACAGTTAGACCATTCACTTTATAGTTAAACATCGAACTAATAGATTGATTTCACAGTCGCTTAAGACGTAACTTTTTATAAAAACCTAAAAAATAAGAAGTAAAGCGTACCATAAATTATTGGTTCAAGCTGATAAAATCGAAGCAGGGCACTAACAAGAAGAACCTATGACTCTAAAAAGATGCATAAAAATAATTAATTCAATACGTGAAAATGAAAAATAAGATATTCGCCAATTGAGGAGCTTAATAAACAGTAAATACATCTCACACATTATAGTGATTCATTTCAAGCCCAGTCACAGATGCCTCAGAGACCTGAGTCTAGAAACCTACAGTAAACCGAAGAACCTACATCAGATATAAGTGAACTCAAAAGCAAAAAATCTCAACGAATATGGTTGCAGTTAGCTTTTCTTGGAAGTATTTTTACTGACTGATGGAGGTAGGTAAATCGTGACTACTAACTCGACCGTTATTCATCTGTATATTCGTGAAAAGCAAATTTCTGTTAACAAGAAAAATTCGGTTTAACTACAAAACCGCGCTGATAAATGCTTTCAGAAAAGCAGACATCTTTAATGAGTTCAGTCAGTTAGTACTGCTTCAAAACACCACGCTGGAACACTTACATGAATCCATGGTTTCCTCTCAGACTTTTAGCATCCTACGATTATTTATCTCTTAGCTGAATTGTTTTGTTTAGAAATCATTATTTTCACGTACAAAAGAAAGGTTAGTTATATGCCCAACGGTGTAAGATATACGAAAGTGTTCACAAAACTGTGATAAACTTCCCATTCTACAAATAGTCCTGTGCAAATCACAACATATCGGTAGTCAGCACAGAGATGAAAGAGAAATTGGTTAGGTGTGGAAGAAGAACATGAAAGGGCTACTCAATGACAATAATATATTGATGTGTCCGCATCTCTAAGATTGATTATCAACCATATCACCTATAGCCTTCAACTACCAATATCGGTTGCCACTTGAACCCCAGCTAGGAAGCCTTCATTTCTCTACATGCTTCACATCAACAGTCAAGCATTTCATGCATTGATGCCATGCTTCAGTCTGACCATATTCGACATTTCCTCAGATTAAATCGAGGTCAGATGATGTTGTACGATAGAGTGGATGGTGACCAAGCATGCGTAACACATGTCCCAGCCACCTAAGTCGATGAAAGCTTGCGACAACATGAAGTGACTTAACTCTCCTGCCTAGAACTCTACTCTTGACTTTCGCGTTAGTGACATCATGACACCTACACACGCGCAATGCTATGAAAGCGTTGGTACGCGAATACCTGAAGCCTCATGTAATCTGACTATAATGACAATGCTTTTCAGTCATTTGTTAGAGCAGGAAGTACTGTTGCTCAGTGCAATTGTGCCTGAATGTTACGCCGTTGACCTATATGGCATAAGTTTGCGAAATTCTTGTGAGTAGTTTATATTGTTGTAGAGATTTCGTTGGTCACTGACCTAACATGATTACCCTGACTTCTAAAGAAAGTGAAGTGATCGATGCACTCATCTACTTCACTCTCTATCGTCAAACCATGCACCAACGAAGACAAATCCTAGAGCATTGGGTAGTGTGATGAGCATCCCAAACATTCTAGTATGGCCACTCAAGGTATCTAGTAGACTGCGTCTTCGCGTAAAAAGACTGTGTCATCGGCGTTTTTAAACTCAATTCTGTCCTCAAATATCATATCATTATTACAAACTAAAGGTAATTTTAGTTATCTCACTTCAATGTTCATTAGTTATTTCATATCCCACTACTGCATACCATCTCTCTCGAAAACAATTTTCATACACCATCAGTCACCTGAAAAAAAACGTCCAGTGCGCACTTATCCTAAAATTCAGTGACCCTTGCGTCCCATCTTGTTCGAGCTAATATCACACTAGGTGCCAAAGTCGAAGCCCCACTACCCAACTCAATTCGAAGCAGAACTTGTGTATGTACTGTTACGTAAGAAGATTCGATAAGTGAAAGAGTCGAAAGGAAAGAGGAAGCATGTCATTTCGAAATGTCTGCATGTTGACAGACAATAAACCCAGTATGGGATAAATCCAAGCACTGGTTCTGTCAATATACGAACATGCTTTCCGATTGAGTGCATTGGGAAGATATCCCAGTGTCGGCAAGGAACTTGAATGCACGTGTCCGGGTGCGGATTCAAAACGAAAGCCAATTAGATAACCAACGGAAATATATCAATCACACACCATGTTATGCGAATTATCTTCTGCATATTTTCAAGGATCTCAACATTTTCCTAGTTAGTGGCAACTTACGAAACAACCATCAGCGTTGATGCTGCTCATTCTCTTTCCTCTGCTAACTATGCTTGACTCAATTGGATCATACTACAGTGGGCAGCTGCGTGTGAAACTGCCTCTTCTCCCGAAGTTCCTATCTACAATATAATCATGGTTTACTCTGTGCTACTGTGGTCAAAGTCATATTTCGTAACACGTCGATGTAGGTGAATTAGTTGTACTTAGAATTGTAACAACACGTCAAACAGAGCGAGTCTCAATATCAGTTACGGTCCTCTGGAAACTGAAGATGAACTATGGCTACACTTATAAGATGTCACGAAAATAGCAAGTGGAACCTTGATAAGTGGAAGAAGTATTCAGATGTAAAATACTGTCTTCAAATCAGCCGCTTTCAGGATCCTGCTGCTCATTGTTCCTTCTTGTTGGATGGAGCAACAAGAGTTGTTTGTAAAAGCTATTCATGCAACGGATTACAGACCATCCACTGAGAGACATCGAGAGTTGTTGGTCACGACGTATGGAACTAGCTGGTTGTTGTCCCACCTTCCAAAAATCATCAGTTACAAGAGATATAGTGTGGATATGAGATATGGCGAAATACCAATTAACAATCTTCACAACCTCATCAAACGCTTGCGGAATCATTTTAAACGTTGTTTGACTGAACAACTACAACAACAAGATATTGAAGAAACAGTGTTTGGTAATGCGTGGCTAAATGGAATTGACCAACTTAATTATATGGGGATCCAGTATGAACCCCAGGCTCGTATGTGCGATACGGCATTTCATCTTAGCATCCAATGCCGCCGATGTCATTTCACAGTGGAGGCAGGACTAAGATTAGGGAACTAACTAGATTGTTCTAGAAGGCATGAGGAATCGAGTGTGTCCCATCCGTCTGAAATGAAGCCTATCTCACCGAGCATTCAATGCATTATTCTGTCACCGTATGCTTCCAAACAACTGGTCGTCTTTATTTTTGTAGACCCATGGAATGATATCTTAGTTGAAGTGAGGGTAAATGACAACCTCTCTCCATTATCTCGTGAAAACACTTCGCTGTGACACACGAATTCTCTCTCCCACTTGAAAATTCTCAGCACTTCTGTGTTTCATAGTGGATATACCCTAGGTGTGCTTCTATCTGGTAATGACGTCACGTACGTGATCCTGAAGTTCCATGACACTCGTTTGGACATCATGAAGATCATCATTGAGTAAGTCGCCACTTGAACATCGACCTCCATTTTGCTTGACATATCTGCCACATGGTTTCAGAGGCATTAATGCTGTTCACTGTATACTTGTCCTAGGATCGGGTGGGAGAAGCGGAGATGTTCTCTGTTCATGCTCCGACATCATGGATGAAGAGCAGTTCAAACGGGTTAACATCTGGATTAATTCAAAGAAAACTTGTGACAGGCGAATGAGACACTACATCATATCAGTCATTGTCAGAATTATCGACAATAACGCTATAGTCTCCGCTTGTCTTTGTGCTCATAAACTGCTGCGAAAAAAATTGTAGCCTACTGAATGTGTATTCTTCCTCTGTCTTCCCGTTTCTCACCATCTTACTATGCTTTATATTTCCTCACATACCTTGGAAATGCTGCTAACTTTCCAGTCCAACATGCGTTGTACACGTTGTACAAATTTGTGTGAAACTGTCAGTCAAGCCTTCCGGTTAGTGTGAAGAACGAAAGCAAGTCGTCAGTAATTACTCGTGATGGTGTGCAAAGTGTTTTGCCACTTTGAGCCACACATACATTTCATCAGTTCGTCTATAAACTCCTACCGAAGGTGACAGTCGGAGTATAGTGTTGGTTAACGTGAAATATGATGTACGGACATCATGGCGACTCATAGCTGGTCCTACTATTGTTTCCAGATGTTCTTGTGAACAGACAGAGTATGAGAACGCTAAGAGAGGCATCGAGTGATTACACTGAACATCCATGAGCAAATAGAACAAGTATTCAGAGTTCACCAAAATCTTTAATTCAATTCTTACAATACGGCCATCAAGATGAGAGATTCTTCGTTGCAATGCACTGCATGTGGTTTGTGTGATCACAGCTGATCGCTTAACAATCCTCATGGTAATGTTTGAGATTGTTTTGCGGACGGAAGCCACTGAAAGGAATGACAACCTACCACTGATTACGGACTTAATTATCTGAGATACAATTCACAAAAGTCTGTTGGGAAGTTATGCATTGTGGGGAACGAAATCACACAGTCGATGAGACAAGGATGATAATCATGTTAGTTAGACTAGGTATTTAAAGTTCCACCTGTTGAGGGGGAGATGCGAAACGCTGTTAACGAGCTGTACTGTTCAACAGCAGCTGAGAAAACAGACTTTCTCATGAGACATAAGTAATCCAGATTTTACTCAGCAAAGAGTTGGACATGAATAAGGTCTAGAAACTACAACGTGGAATTTCAATAGCTACGCAGAATGCTCTGTTCTCAAGATCTCCCCTAACAATGAATGACAACTCGCGATAGACAGTATTCTATTATCATCTAGTTCTGAAAAGCTACCAACTTGAATTTTTAAAAACATATCTTATTCTTTGTATGCTAAAATTTCTCCCCAGAAAAAAGTTTTATTATTCGTTTATTGACACTGTTTTACTGCTTGCACACGTATTCCCAGTGGAGAAAGAGACTAAATTATCAACTGATGAACACGATATCAAGACCATCTGAAGACGAGAAAGTGGACATAAAATTGCATTAGACTGTCTGGGTGTGTACAACAACTTTTCTGTGAACAACTAGGAAGTTGTCTCCCAACCAGTAGGTGTAAACTTGTAACTAGCATATTATTCGTCACTCAGTTACGTAATGCTTATTGATGATACCGTCATAATAATTAATTAAATCCTAGCTAACATCCTCACTCCTCTCGATAGGTAGGCAATATATGTAAGTATTTGTAAGAACTGTGGTCGGATTATTGAGGGTATTACTAACTGACTTGACTGAATGCAGTACACGAGTCCCTATGATTATCTGATACACAGCTGCTTCCCATCCTGAGTGATTCAGATGAAAATTATCGCTACATGCTACCTCATGATTCGATTTCATTCAGATTGGGAAGCTTTTCTTACTCAGCTGACACAACAGAACATAGTGATGTTGATAAACTGTAGTTGAACGTGACTAGCATGTGACAGTTGTTGTACGAAATACCACAGTGGTGAAATTGACTGTGACAAACATAAAACCAGTTACTTATATGTTGAGATTTTCAAGGCTCAGTTTTCTAGACTTGAATCCATCCGAACTACTGCTACTGGCTGATTGCCACTTCGTCGATTGTTTTCAATCATTTGTCACACAGACTGTAACTAGAAAACCTACATTCCCTTACATCGTTCAGACAGACTAACTACTGAAAACCTTGTGGATTAGTGTCATGTCTCGACCTAAATGCGCTTTATGTTTTTACCAACCTATATCTGCTCCAGGCAGTGTTGTATGTTCGAGTTAAAAACCGATTGGCATGTACCTGATACATTCCAGTTATCTGATACCGTTAACAGCTGACTGACTTAACTTTCCGATCTCATACTGTTCATCTAACGGCATATGATGACGCAACTGTACACAAAGTGTCATAGATGTGTAGTAGTTGATAGCTGAATATACTGAGACCTCATGGGTATGTCTATGTCTCGTCAACACTACGGTTGAGTGAGCCGATGAAGAAAAGTAGAGCATTGTTTTGTATCCACATTCATATTTTGTTTGACACCGAAAGTATAATATATTGAGCAGTTCCAGTGTTTTTCCACAGATGTCTTTGTAGCATTGTTCGCGTTATGTGGACTCACTGTGTCAGCAATCGTGTGGTCAGACGAAGAGTAAAATGCAGTTTGATTGGTGAGGTTGTGAATAGTGGTCGACTGAAATGGTTTGGACACATACTCTGCATGCCGAGTCATCATCTACATGGAAGTGCAATGCTAGGGGAAATTGAATTAGTTTGACAGAGGGATCATAGTAACCAGACCAAGACGTGGCACCAGTAGTTGAAGTCTCTTATGGTTAGTGTGAACCATGTGGGGAGTAGTAGACTAACTGACTGGGATCCCCAAGACGAAAGTAATCAGTGGTGGATGACTCTTGGTGACATAGCTGGAAGTCAGTCACAATGCCACACATGTATTCACTCTCTATGTCTTTTAAAGTTTGGATATTTAGGCTAATCTTTATCTTCAAATCGCTTATTCTCTCACACAACTTTGTCGATCTTGATATTACTCTTTTCCTATCCACTTGTCCTTTGTATATTATTATGAAGTGTGACAGCTTGAAGTGATACACTTGTGTGTGAGGTTCCACGTTGATTTGTTTTTCTGGACACTAAATTCTAAGCTTTGATAAGGAAAATAACCAGTATGTTCAAGCACTGTGATTCCCATCGCCAAGTTTTACACTGACACAGGTTGGTGTCGTAGCAATATTTTGTTTTTCGATGGTGAGAAATGTATCTCAAACATTGTCAAATTATCGTTCTAAATGCTCGGACGATTCCTCATGTCTTTGAACTCTTCAGGGCAATAGCATCGGGGATGTTGTAAGGCAATTGAGAAATTGCTGACAAGGCGAGTAACTTTTGTCGAGTCAAGCACTGACAGTGTGATCTCCTTGACTGCATTTATGTCGAGAGTAAGCGCAAGGGTAGAGAGTCGTAATTGCTGATTGATACCACTGAGTGTAGTCACCTGCTTGGATAGGTGACTATGGACTACGGGTGTTTGTGGGGAAAGCCTTCAACAAGATGATACACACATCAGACGTTCTTTTCAAAGATAAAGATGAAGAACGTACTAAATATGTTCTGTGCTCTCTCAATGAAAGTAAAAGTAAACATGGAGACATGAAATGTTAGAATAATTTTTGAAGCTGGCAAGGCTGTCCAGATCGCATAGGAGATGAAAAGGTACAGCACTGAAGTGCTAGGAATTCGCGAAAGCAGGTGGAATGGGAGTGGACTCTCCAAACTGTCAACTGGACAGTCAATAATCTACTCCGATATTGTCACCCAGACGATAACCACGAGCACACTGAGTTTCGGAGTGGCTATCATCATGTACCCAACAGCATCAAAGGCTCTCTCTCATGCAGTCGGAACAAATCTCCTCCTGTAGGATCAAGATTATGACAGCAAGATTCAACTCAAGAGGAAGGAAAGTCACAATCATACAATGCAACACTACACTACACTACACTACGCACCTACAAATAATGCAGATGAAGAGAAGAAGGAGGAATTCTACAGACAACTGCAATCGGTAATGGACAGGACCCCACTTCAGTTGGTGACATCAAAATTTTTATGGGTGGGGTGAGATGAATGCCAAACTGGGAGGGGACAATACAGGAAGAGAACTAACCATGGGTCGAGAAGCACTCGGTGAAATGAATGAGAATGGAGAATTGTTTGCAGAATTCTGTGCATTCAGCGATTTGTTGACTGGAGGCACTGTGTTCAAGCACAAGGCTACCCACAAAGCGATATGGATTTCACCGGATGGACATACTACGCTGAAAATCAGATCTACTTCATCTCAATGTGAAGAGAGTGGAGATGTAGCCTACTTGACACAAGATCAAGAAGAGGAGCAGATGTGGGTCCACACCATTCACGCTCTAGTGCAAGAAACCTTCGGAATCAAGTCGAAAGCCTTCAAAGAAGCTGGTGATGATAGGCCACAGTTCAGGTTCAACACCCAGAACACAAACTGAACTGAAGGACGAAACTACAAAGGCTATCTTCACATCACCCAGTAATCAGGAAAAAATGGGAGACACTGAGCAACATCCGTGAAGGAACCTGTGTGGAAGAACACTGGAACTCTTGGAAAGAGCTGTGGAAAGAAACCTGCATAACCGTATTAGGAAGGAAGAAGAAAGAAGATAAGGAATGGAACTCGACGGGCACTTGGAAGTTGATGGAGGAGAGGAGGATGGTGAAGCAGAAGATAAACCAGTGTAGTGCAAGGATGAACAACGAGAAGAGGAACTGAGTGCAACGTATAAGACACCACACTGGACAAAGAAGTGAAGAAAAGTGCGTGCAAAGTCAGAAGACACTTCTATGAAACACTGGCAAGTGAAGCAGAACAGGCTGCTGGTAGGAGAGACAGAGACCTGACAACATTGTATCAAATAACCAAGTTACTATCTGGGAGGGCAGAGATCAACACAGATGAAACCAATAAAAGGTGATGAGAGAGATCTAATTACCAAAGAGCAGAAACAAAGGAAACGATGGGCTGACCACTTCAAAATGCTGTTGAATCACCACCACCACCTGCACTTCGTCCAGAAATACCACCTGCTGCCCAACCACAGAATTACCAGTGAAAACAAGCCCCCGACGAAAGTCGAAGTCCTGAATGCCATAAAGCTGCTGAAATCCGGGAAAGTAGCAGACCAGATGGAATCCCGCCAGAAGCACTAAGAACATACTCAGAGACAACAGTGGACATGTTCACATCACTACTTCAGCAGGTTTATAAGGAAGGAAGGAAGGAAAGGTACCTGCCGACTGCAAGAATAGATACCTTGTCAAACCCCCAAACAAGGGAGACCTAAGTATTTGCAAGAACTGGCGAGGAGTCATGCTCCTGTTCACCTAGAGCAAGCAAAATATTAAGCCGTATCATCCTGGAGAGACTAAAGGATACGCTGAATTCAAAACTACGACCGGAACAGGCTGGCTGGCTGGATTCGGGAAGTACAAATCATGTGCGGATCAAATTGCAACGCGACGCTACACTACGTATCATCATCATCGTCATCATCACAGAGTATAGAATGACAGTCAACTGGATCTCTACCTCAACTCCATTGATTTTGAAAAGGCCTTTGACAGCGTCGACCGAGAAGTAATTTGGCGGGCAGCTGCTTCAACACTACGGTTTTAGTGCCACAAACCTTTATCAATCTTATTCAACAAGTATATGAAGACGCCACATGCCAAGTAATTCACAATGGAAAACTACTCAGTGATGCTTTTGAAGCGAAGACAGGAGTAAAACAAGGCTGCCTGTTATCACCCATGATCTTCCTGATTGTGGTCGACTGGACTGGACTGGACTGGATCATGCGACAAACAGTGAGGAGCTGTGAGAAGAGGGAGATACGCTGTCTGACCGGGGAAAGGAACCTTGAAGATTTGGATTTCGCCGATGACTTGTGTCTAATGTCACACAACCTCGAAGATCTAGAGGCGAAAACTAACAAGTTGACAGAAGAGACAGGGCAGCGAAGACGGGACTTCAAGTGAACGTAGAGAAGACAGAGGTGATGAAGATACCCAACCAACTCCACCACCACCAACAACAAAGAGCTTTGATCACCATCCATGAGAGGAACTTAAAGAAAGTATCCTCTCACGTACCTAGGCAGCATCGTTTCAACTACAGACGGCACAGGCACAGACGAGGACGTCAAAGCCAGCCAGGATCGGAAAAGTAAGACAGGCCTTCATTAACCTGAAACCAGTGTGGAGATCTTCCGCACTCAGCATGCGGAACAAGATCTCGAGTTTCAACACCAACGTCAGTCAAGTCAGTGCTTCTGTATGGTCGAGAAACTTGGCGCGTCACGGAAAGCATTTCCAACAAACTACAGACATTCATCAACAACTGCCTACTCTGGCTCGTTACTGAAGATCAGATGGATTGCCAGAAAGAATAAGCAAGAAGGAACTCTGGCAATGAACCAACCAGGAAGCTATGGCTGAACAAATATGCAGAAGAAAGTGGAGATGAATTGGGCATGCACTAAGAAGATCACTGGGGGACATCACGCGCCAGGCCAAGCCGTCGAGTTGAACCTAGATGGGAAACGACAAGTTGGGCGTCCGTGGCGAGGGTGACATAGAGGAGATGGTGTGAGGAAGAAATGAGAGGTTGTGGGCTGTCGTGAAGCCAGATTCAAAAGATTGCAGAGAAGAGAGTGGGATGGAGACATGGTACTGAAGCTGTATGTTGCACTAGGAAACCAAGGGATAAATGATAGTAATAATAAGATGGGTATGTTGATATCTCGTCAACACTACGGTTGAGTGAGCCGATGAAGAAAAGTAGAGCATTGTTTTGTATCCACATTCATATTTTGTTTGACACCGAAAGTATAATATATTGAGCAGTTCCAGTGTTTTTCCACAGATGTCTTTGTAGCATTGTTCGCGTTATGTGGACTCACTGTGTCAGCAATTGTGTGGTCAGACGAAGAGTAAAATGCAGTTTGATTGGTGAGGTTGTGAATAGTGGTCGACTGAAATGGTTTGGACACATACTCTGCATGCCGAGTCATCATCTACATGGAAGTGCAATGCTAGGGGAAATTGAATTAGTTTGACAGAGGGATCATAGTAACCAGACCAAGACGTGGCACCAGTAGTTGAAGTCTCTTATGGTTAGTGTGAACCATGTGGGGAGTAGTAGACTAACTGACTGGGATCCCCAAGACGAAAGTAATCAGTGGTGGATGACTCTTGGTGACATAGCTGGAAGTCAGTCACAATGCCACACATGTATTCACTCTCTATGTCTTTTAAAGTTTGGATATTTAGGCTAATCTTTATCTTCAAATCGCTTATTCTCTCACACAACTTTGTCGATCTTGATATTACTCTTTTCCTATCCACTTGTCCTTTGTATATTATTATGAAGTGTGACAGCTTGAAGTGATACACTTGTGTGTGAGGTTCCACGTTGATTTGTTTTTCTGGACACTAAATTCTAAGCTTTGATAAGGAAAATAACCAGTATGTTCAAGCACTGTGATTCCCATCGCCAAGTTTTACACTGACACAGGTTGGTGTCGTAGCAATATTTTGTTTTTCGATGGTGAGAAATGTATCTCAAACATTGTCAAATTATCGTTCTAAATGCTCGGACGATTCCTCATGTCTTTGAACTCTTCAGGGCAATAGCATCGGGGATGTTGTAAGGCAATTGAGAAATTGCTGACAAGGCGAGTAACTTTTGTCGAGTCAAGCACTGACAGTGTGATCTCCTTGACTGCATTTATGTCGAGAGTAAGCGCAAGGGTAGAGAGTCGTAATTGCTGATTGATACCACTGAGTGTAGTCACCTGCTTGGATAGGTGACTATGGACTACGGGTGTTTGTGGGGAAAGCCTTCAACAAGATGATACACACATCAGACGTTCTTTTCAAAGATAAAGATGAAGAACGTACTAAATATGTTCTGTGCTCTCTCAATGAAAGTAAAAGTAAACATGGAGACATGAAATGTTAGAATAATTTTTGAAGCTGGCAAGGCTGTCCAGATCGCATAGGAGATGAAAAGGTACAGCACTGAAGTGCTAGGAATTCGCGAAAGCAGGTGGAATGGGAGTGGACTCTCCAAACTGTCAACTGGACAGTCAATAATCTACTCCGATATTGTCACCCAGACGATAACCACGAGCACACTGAGTTTCGGAGTGGCTATCATCATGTACCCAACAGCATCAAAGGCTCTCTCTCATGCAGTCGGAACAAATCTCCTCCTGTAGGATCAAGATTATGACAGCAAGATTCAACTCAAGAGGAAGGAAAGTCACAATCATACAATGCAACACTACACTACACTACACTACGCACCTACAAATAATGCAGATGAAGAGAAGAAGGAGGAATTCTACAGACAACTGCAATCGGTAATGGACAGGACCCCACTTCAGTTGGTGACATCAAAATTTTTATGGGTGGGGTGAGATGAATGCCAAACTGGGAGGGGACAATACAGGAAGAGAACTAACCATGGGTCGAGAAGCACTCGGTGAAATGAATGAGAATGGAGAATTGTTTGCAGAATTCTGTGCATTCAGCGATTTGTTGACTGGAGGCACTGTGTTCAAGCACAAGGCTACCCACAAAGCGATATGGATTTCACCGGATGGACATACTACGCTGAAAATCAGATCTACTTCATCTCAATGTGAAGAGAGTGGAGATGTAGCCTACTTGACACAAGATCAAGAAGAGGAGCAGATGTGGGTCCACACCATTCACGCTCTAGTGCAAGAAACCTTCGGAATCAAGTCGAAAGCCTTCAAAGAAGCTGGTGATGATAGGCCACAGTTCAGGTTCAACACCCAGAACACAAACTGAACTGAAGGACGAAACTACAAAGGCTATCTTCACATCACCCAGTAATCAGGAAAAAATGGGAGACACTGAGCAACATCCGTGAAGGAACCTGTGTGGAAGAACACTGGAACTCTTGGAAAGAGCTGTGGAAAGAAACCTGCATAACCGTATTAGGAAGGAAGAAGAAAGAAGATAAGGAATGGAACTCGACGGGCACTTGGAAGTTGATGGAGGAGAGGAGGATGGTGAAGCAGAAGATAAACCAGTGTAGTGCAAGGATGAACAACGAGAAGAGGAACTGAGTGCAACGTATAAGACACCACACTGGACAAAGAAGTGAAGAAAAGTGCGTGCAAAGTCAGAAGACACTTCTATGAAACACTGGCAAGTGAAGCAGAACAGGCTGCTGGTAAGAGAGACAGAGACCTGACAACATTGTATCAAATAACCAAGTTACTATCTGGGAGGGCAGAGATCAACACAGATGAAACCAATAAAAGGTGATGAGAGAGATCTAATTACCAAAGAGCAGAAACAAAGGAAACGATGGGCTGACCACTTCAAAATGCTGTTGAATCACCACCACCACCTGCACTTCGTCCAGAAATACCACCTGCTGCCCAACCACAGAATTACCAGTGAAAACAAGCCCGCCGACGAAAGTCGAAGTCCTGAATGCCATAAAGCTACTGAAATGCGGGAAAGCAGCAGAACCAGATGGAATCCCGCCAGAAGCACAAGAACATACTCAGAGACAACAGTGGACATGTTCACATCACTACTTCAGCAGGTTTATAAGGAAGGAAGGAAGGAAAGGTACCTGCGACTGCAAGAATAGATACCTTGTCAAACCCCCAAACAAGGGAGACCTAAGTATTTGCAAGAACTGGCGAGGAATCATGCTCCTGTTCACCCAGAGCAAGCAAAATATTAAGCCGTATCATCCTGGAGAGACTAAAGGATACGCTGAATTCAAAACTACGACCGGAACAGGCTGGCTGGCTGGATTCGGGAAGTACAAATCATGTGCGGATCAAATTGCAACGCGACGCTACACTACGTATCATCATCATCGTCATCATCACAGAGTATAGAATGACAGTCAACTGGATCTCTACCTCAACTCCATTGATTTTGAAAAGGCCTTTGACAGCGTCGACCGAGAAGTAATTTGGGGCAGCTGCTTCAACACTACGGTTTTAGTGCCACAAACCTTTATCAATCTTATTCAACAAGTATATGAAGACGCCACATGCCAAGTAATTCACAATGGAAAACTACTCAGTGATGCTTTTGAAGTGAAGACAGGAGTAAAACAAGGCTGCCTGTTATCACCCATGATCTTCCTGATTGTGGTCGACTGGACTGGACTGGACTGGATCATGCGACAAACAGTGAGGAGCTGTGAGAAGAGGGGATACGCTGTCTGACCGGGGAAAGGAACCTTGAAGATTTGGATTTCGCCGATGACTTGTGTCTAATGTCACACAACCTCGAAGATCTAGAGGCGAAAACTAACAAGTTGACAGAAGAGACAGGGCAGCGAAGACGGGACTTCAAGTGAACGTAGAGAAGACAGAGGTGATGAAGATACCCAACCAACTCCACCACCACCAACAACAAAGAGCTTTGATCACCATCCATGAGAGGAACTTAAAGAAAGTATCCTCTCACGTACCTAGGCAGCATCGTTTCAACTACAGACGGCACAGGCACAGACGAGGACGTCAAAGCCAGCCAGGATCGGAAAAGTAAGACAGGCCTTCATTAACCTGAAACCAGTGTGGAGATCTTCCGCACTCAGCATGCGGAACAAGATCTCGAGTTTCAACACCAACGTCAGTCAAGTCAGTGCTTCTGTATGGTCGAGAAACTTGGCGCGTCACGGAAAGCATTTCCAACAAACTACAGACATTCATCAACAACTGCCTACTCTGGCTCGTTACTGAAGATCAGATGGATTGCCAGAAAGAATAAGCAAGAAGGAACTCTGGCAATGAACCAACCAGGAAGCTATGGCTGAACAAATATGCAGAAGAAAGTGGAGATGAATTGGGCATGCACTAAGAAGATCACTGGGGGACATCACGCGCCAGGCCAAGCCGTCGAGTTGAACCTAGATGGGAAACGACAAGTTGGGCGTCCGTGGCGAGGGTGACATAGAGGAGATGGTGTGAGGAAGAAATGAGAGGTTGTGGGCTGTCGTGAAGCCAGATTCAAAAGATTGCAGAGAAGAGAGTGGGATGGAGACATGGTACTGAAGCTGTATGTTGCACTAGGAAACCAAGGGATAAATGATAGTAATAATAAGATGGGTATGTTGATATCTCGTCAACACTACGGTTGAGTGAGCCGATGAAGAAAAGTAGAGCATTGTTTTGTATCCACATTCATATTTTGTTTGACACCGAAAGTATAATATATTGAGCAGTTCCAGTGTTTTTCCACAGATGTCTTTGCAGCATTGTTCGCGTTATGTGGACTCACTGTGTCAGCAATTGTGTGGTCAGACGAAGAGTAAAATGCAGTTTGATTGGTGAGGTTGTGAATAGTGGTCGACTGAAATGGTTTGGACACATACTCTGCATGCCGAGTCATCATCTACATGGAAGTACAATGCTAGGGGAAATTGAATTAGTTTGACAGAGGGATCATAGTAACCAGACCAAGACGTGGCACCAGTAGTTGAAGTCTCTTATGGTTAGTGTGAACCATGTGGGGAGTAGTAGACTAACTGACTGGGATCCCCAAGACGAAAGTAATCAGTGGTGGATGACTCTTGGTGACATAGCTGGAAGTCAGTCACAATGCCACACATGTATTCACTCTCTATGTCTTTTAAAGTTTGGATATTTAGGCTAATCTTTATCTTCAAATCGCTTATTCTCTCACACAACTTTGTCGATCTTGATATTACTCTTTTCCTATCCACTTGTCCTTTGTATATTATTATGAAGTGTGACAGCTTGAAGTGATACACTTGTGTGTGAGGTTCCACGTTGATTTGTTTTTCTGGACACTAAATTCTAAGCTTTGATAAGGAAAATAACCAGTATGTTCAAGCACTGTGATTCCCATCGCCAAGTTTTACACTGACACAGGTTGGTGTCGTAGCAATATTTGTTTTTCGATGGTGAGAAATGTATCTCAAACATTGTCAAATTATCGTTCTAAATGCTCGGACGATTCCTCATGTCTTTGAACTCTTCAGGGCAATAGCATCGGGGATGTTGTAAGGCAATTGAGAAATTGCTGACAAGGCGAGTAACTTTTGTCGAGTCAAGCACTGACAGTGTGATCTCCTTGACTGCATTTATGTCGAGAGTAAGCGCAAGGGTAGAGAGTCGTAATTGCTGATTGATACCACTGAGTGTAGTCACCTGCTTGGATAGGTGACTATGGACTACGGGTGTTTGTGGGGAAAGCCTTCAACAAGATGATACACATATCAGACTTTCTTTTCAAAGGTAAGTGCTACAACAAGGCCTTCTGTTGACTGGTTCAAATATCAGTTTGTGATCTCGAAACATAGATGTTTTTGGACATTTAAATTCGTGTTTGTATCTTAGAAGCTGGAATGAAATGACAAGCCGGTCAATAGACAGCAGGGTGACTTTAAAATTTGTCTGATTCTTCTAGGGTTACTTCTTCGGTTGGACTGATATATTATAGGACTTATGTCTCTCGAGAGTCATTGGTAGTATGTATTGCTACTTTTATATGGAAAATTCAATATAAACAATCTTCAAGGCATGTTGTGGATATAGTATTCCTATAAAGCAACAACAAACGAAGCCGAAGGGTAAGAAGGTGGAGGTTAACTAAGAAATACGATGTATGTGTGTAATGCATTTTGAAAAATCTGATCATAAGTTTACTAATCCTAACATTTTCACATGAATGAGGAAAATAGAGTGGAATGTGATAAACAGATTAAGACAATGCAAGGTTCGAAATATAAAGGATGATATTGTAATAAGATAAAGATTGCCAAGGAAGGTTTACGGTAAGGAAAGGTTGTTTTGAATGAACAAAGAAGGTTTGATCTGTTTTATGGCTCCAGTGAACCTTGGTACAAAGTCACGACGGCTCCAGTATAACAGCCTGGACGTCGTAGGATTGACCAGCCTGAATAGCTTACTTGTAATGTCTCTGACTACAGCACTCATTGACACAGGCTTAGATCTGTCAAGGAATTAGTTTCTTTGGGCTTACTGATATAACTTACTGACTAGTAACAAGAAGCATAAAACCTACTTTTACAGCTATCTGTTAACCACCTAGTATTAGTGGAAGTATTTCGCTAACCCGACGATCTTAGCGTGATAACAATAATACGAAATAGTCTGTAGAATTCGGTAAACCCTTTGAACTAGACAACATGAAACTGGTTACCCTCCAGTGACCAATTAAGTATGAAAGTTATGGAATATAAAATAAGTTCCGAACATTTAGAGTGACTTGTTTAAAATATATTGTGCTGCATGCCGACTATAGATTTATAGAAGCAGTTATATAGCCCCGTTGAGTGAGTGAGAGAGAGTGAGATTTCAACGGATGATGATTTGTTGGTTGGTATAAGGAATTAAAAGAAAATTATTTCAAAAAGACTGAATGCGTATAGAGTTGTAACGAAAGAGAAATTCATAATATATTGCAAGGCGAATTATAGGGCTTATGATACAGGATTTGGTTATTCGACTTTTGAATCACTGTAAAACTCAGTATCACAGTTTTTCTAAAGCTAACATCCTAAATGAAGAATGGAAATAGTAGTAAAGTAATTACAGATGAATGAGGAGTTCATAAATGGGTGAATAGTTTTGCTTTCCTAAGTATTTCACTTTTGTGTACATCGTTGTCCTCAAAACTATTTTGCGTTATTGTGGTTCTGTAAATCTCGACCAAGATAATATCTACAATAATATAATTGGCTTTGTTTAGCCCTAGGCAGTTGAGATAGTACAGACATTAATTTCATCAGTTTGCTTGTTGAAAGTTATCGCAAAGATTCTCAATTGACTGCTTAGCTTTGGATAGTTCCAGAAGTATTGCCTAACCATCTTCGTAGTTCATACTACTAACTATATTTATGCCTCTTCCTGTAGTGTAATAGATTATCTTATTCTCAGATAGTTAAGTATATCATGATGCTCATTGGATATTTGTCCGTAATGTATAACTTCACCTACCATTATGTTTCAACTTACGTTTATACCCTAGTGGACAGATCTTTTCAGTTACTACGTAATGAATTTTATTCTTTTGATAGAGGTGCACTGTGAATTTTAGTCGTTAATGTCACAGCTTTCATGCTGATACTAGTTTTCATCTTTAGGGCAACTTGAGAGAAGACAAATATAGGCAAATTCTCACCAGAATTAATGTCTCATTATTTTACCTAACTGCAAGTTGATTGATTGATTGATGGATCTCTACTTCTTAGTAGATTGATTCTTTTCACTTTATGTGATCATATTGGTTTGGTCTTCTCCAGTTGTTTTTGTTTAAAAAGTTTATCACCTCGGTTTTCATCTGGTCTCGTTTAACTCAACAAAGTGGACACGAATGACTTATTCAGTTGTGCTAGATGATTTTTCCACTTAAACCTAATACAGTAGTTCTGACCTCATGGTTCTGACTTCCCCACACAAATTTTTCTTGATTCACCTGGGTCTAACTTTATTCTGAATTCATCTCAACAATGTTCTTGAGCAGTTGTTTTCTCAGTGATAAGGTGCTGTGTCGGTACACTTGATTGGAAAAGTTTCCGTCCTCTGGTTTGCATAGTCTTCAAAACAACAGTAGAGTTTCCAGGCGCACTTTTTCTTGGCCAAATGTCAAGTTGCAGGTGGGTAGATCCAGATAGTGACTCCAGACCAATGAAAAGCCAGAATTCGGAGAACTTTGTGGAAGTGTAATCAGACCACAAATACAGGTTAAGGAGCAGGAAAAACTTAATGGATAGGATTTTCATGTTCAAACTGCACAAAACACCTCTTCATAATATTTTTGAAAAATGTGTTCACTTAATTTTGCTGTCATGAAAATTGCACTCTGTATTTCTCGAGAAAAGGATTAAATTTCCGGAATAATAAAAACCATTGTTCATTAATATTTGACAGGTGGATTTGGTAACAGGATCCTTAGCTTTCAATGCATGAATATTAATTCATTCACTACACTTTCATTTTTGAAACAAATAGTCCCTTTTATGAATTTAGATAGTGTTATTGGAAGACGAAGTTTATCCAGACAGTGTGATGAGAACAAAAAGGAAGATTGACATGGTTGATCCTAATCCTGGTACGAATGCAAAGGTAATTGTAGTGTAGGCACAATTTTTTTGGAAAAGACATAAGGGTGGTTTCAATTTGTGCATGACTGTCGCTTACAGAAATCTGAGTATGCTTCCTTGACTGTTTCTATATGATAAAATGCCTGTTTAACAGGATCTATTGTATCTGTAAATTGGATACGGTGGATGAAGATATCAAATTACTGGTCAAAACACTTATGGAAAATTGATGTCGGTTGAAGTTTATAACACCAAAGTCAAACTCCACTCGTGGTTCCTGAGAAAAGTGTCCGTATGACTACTATATAGAAATGAGCTGAACAGCATAATTTTGAGACGTAGGCTAACATCACCCATTATTAATACATTTTATGCAGCTAGGCTTGTCTCTGAGTAAAAGACAAAACATACGTTTCACCACAAACCTAAAAGCTGCGTAAGTAATTACGTCAGTTCCCCCTGTTTACCAATTTACATGCGTGTGCGGCAGCACATACATAGGGAAGAGCGATCGAGCAATGCAACTGATGGTGGGAGAACATAGACCTATATTGGTTTCAAAAGCAGATGGAGTATGAAACTGATAAGCTGGGGTAAGAAACGACCACCTTAATCTATAGCTAAAAATATTATAGTAGGTCAGAAAATTAATGTTTAAACAGCTCTCAAAGTTTGGCATAGAAACAGTCAGGGACGCATACTGAGATTTAACGAAGTGACAGTCAAGTCGAAACTACTTTTGTGTATGCAAAACAATTCGTCTTTACATTAGACTTGCCTTAGTATACTTTGTTTTCTTGTCAAAATCGGAATCAACCACGTCGCTCTTCCTTTTTGTTCTCATCCTTTTCCATTTTAATCCCTTATTGCCTCAATTGTTATATTTGTCCTCCCACTCTTCGGTTTAATATAGATTGGTTTGAGAAGGAAATGTGTTGTCCGACTGTTTGAAATGTATTGCGCAAATGCATCACATTGTTCAGATAAACTTCTTTTAATTACACTATCTAAACTTTCATTTTCCTCTATATATTAAATACTGTTTGAAGATATGTGGATCGGTAGGGTTTGTGTTAGCTAGGAAACGTGATGGAATTTAACAGTTACTCAAAGAAGTTCAGATAACTCCAGAATCTTGCCTGAATGTATATGAAATGAGTAATTAGGAAAGAATACCATATTCTCTTATCCACTAAACTGAAGTAAACACAAGGTCAAACAATTTTGTGAAATTCAAGCTACTTACAAATCGTTAGTAGTTTGTCTGTTATCTCATGTTTGACTGTTAGGATTGCAGCTGCAGAAAATCAGTGTTTCACGTTGGTTGGCGCTAGTAAGCTAGGTTCACCTTTGACCCTGAGGAATCTCATGCCACATCAAAAGTCAAAACTCAGTTCATCCAAGCGGCATTGAAAGACTGCAGAAAACATGTACCTTCATAATATCTCTGGAGTATGTGAAATTATAAAAATTTAGATAATAAGTGAATACTAGGTATATTTTTATCTTCCGAAAATCAATACTCACAGATGCGTAGATTTTTCCCACTCCATAACCCTTACTTAATCGTTATTGAGTAAAATAAGCTTATGAGCTGCACTGTTGTTATGCGCGTTTACTGGAAATCAAACTAATTTACTACGCGTTTGCTTTCAATTCTAAATTCCATAATTCTGGTTCTCAATATTTTTTATATCTTTTGGTTATCACTAGTAGATGGGAAAAAGGAGTTTTAAGGATTCGTAATAAATAGTAGGGGCTTTGGTAATCACATGAGCTATTATACGTCTCATTGGAGCTTACTACTCAAAGTTATTCGTCGATTTCAAGGAACAGACTGAATGCATGTACCGGAAGAGGATGACCAGTTGAAGTAATCAAAGATTTTTTATGTCAAGTCTCCTTCCGTATCACCAGAATCTGGTTTGTTTCAAGTTGTAGCATACTGCATGATATCCCTAGAAATAGTCTTTTATATATATATATATATATATATATATATATATATATATATATATATATATATATATATATATATATATATATTATCGAAAATGCCTGAACAATTTGCACACCGACAAATTCCTGCAAAATGTAAGCAAGCAATGTTGGAAGATCTTTGTGATGCATAGTTTACACAGTATGCAATACAGCGACCATGTTTTAATAGCGACGACGATGCATAATTTAAAACTATTACTCTACATTAGGTTTCAAATATTGTTACCTTCAACCGTTTTGTTTAAAAGCCTGGCGTCATGTATAAACAAGTTTTTGTCCATAGGGTGACTGTATTTTAGCATTTTAAATGGTACGAGAATACACTCCAGTTCACATATGCTACAAGTGAACACAAAAAGTATGAAGGCGGTTGTTGAGTATGTTATTACTTTTGATTGATAACACGGTAGCCAATAGTTTTAAGCCTCAGTGAGACGCATTGTGACTAATATAATCAGACTGCAACTGGGTAACCCAACAATTCTCCGCAACTACTTGGCACCAGACATAGTACCCGTTCAGTCAATAAGCTAAGTAGTGAGATGATAGATTTAAACGATAAAAATCAAGTGAACATCGAAAACTTGTAAGTATGACATTGGTTAATCCAGTAGTTAATCAGCATAAGCATGGGTGTCGCCGCAACATTTTATCTTCCATGCGGAAAAAAATGGCAGGTTATCTAATCTCATTCCCATATTTTCTGTAGTGATCAAAACATGTCAATTCAAAAAGTGCTTTGTAACCACCAAACGTACTGATGCAATATCGTCGACCAGACATATCATGTCGATTTACATTACCCAAGCTCAAATCTTCTTGTTAACTACCATCTATCACATAACACAAGTTTCAGATATTCAACATGTAAATGCTAGAGGTAGAAAAACGATTTAGCAGTGATTATTCAAAGTTAAGTGAGATACAGACTTTTCACCAATACTTTGAGTGGTCACTGAATAGTAACCAACCTTATGCTGTCTAGTCCCAAGTGCTGATCGAATTTTATCGATCATTTTTCAGTGTGGCCACCAGACTAGGCGGCGCAGGATAGCTATGCAGGGGGTAAGTCCAATAGCTCAATAGTAACGTCTCTGGCTGCAACACTGAATGATGCGGGTTCGAGTCCCATGTAGAACATCAATCCCGTAGAAGTTGAAGATGCGCCTTGCCGGTGGGCGCCAAGAAGCGCGACACCTAGGTCACTCAGGACTATCTACCGACTGCCTCCATCCAGTCAACCTTTCACTAACTTGATAAGAAAGAAACGATTGCTGTTTTATCCTAGAACTTGGATCATTTAAGTGGTAAGCACATTATATATATATATATATATATATATATATATATATATATATATATATATATATATATATATATATATGTTAAAATGCAAAAGTTTAAGGTAATTTCATGCACATAAAGGACAGAAAAATGATCAACTTCTACTAGAAAGAAGAAAATTTTCATCAAGTTTACATCGACAGATGGTCACAATATTTATCAACTAAGGTAAATAACATATTTTTTGCCTTTACTCGTGTCTTTTGCTGCTATCTCCCTTCTATGAGAGATACGAGTACTGTGTTACTTTTGGCAGAAGAAATGATGATGTTGGTAATATTGAATGTTTACTCCTGTTCACTACCAGGTGGTCAGTTGAGCAAACCGAATTCTGACATTTCTTCAATCTCATTGCCTCCCCTAACCGACTAACATAACTGAATAATACTAGTCTTAAGCTCACACACATTAGGACTGTTTTTATCATCATCATTATCATTATTGTCATTTGATTTGTTATCGCAAGTATTTACACACTGCCTCACTTCTCTCAGGTAGGCGTTTGTGTTTATGCATTTAAGTATGTGCACATGCATATAACCCTCTAAACAGGTCATCTCATTTCTGCTGATTCACTCTCTTCTCTAATCACACTACTAATTTAGGCAAAAGCCAGTAGCTTTTTTTTCCACTGAATAAAATTTTTGAAACAAATGGTTAGAAAATACCTGCAGTTTCTGATCATTTGTTAATTTTTTAAATAATTAATTTTACATGTGGTAACAGTAGGATACAAAGCGTACTTCATAGATGGTTCGTTCTCTTCTGAATCTAGGTCACTATGGGTGCTCACAAAATCTTTGAGATCTAATTTAGGATTTGTTAGTTTCGCAACCCTTAAGAACGTTTTAAAGACATGATATTTAAGGTTCCTGAAATCACTGTCCAATGTTTTGTCACCGGTGTCCTGAGTAATACCCAAGTTATTTTTGAAGCAATTACTTCAACAGTTAAGCAGGTGACTCACTACCTCCGTAAACCGTTATAATCTGAAGAATGTACCACAAGTGATAAATGCTACCTTAAAAAATAAAATTCTCATTAACCTCAAAATACTTTACTAATGACACGCTTACAGATGGATATCCTGAAGCTGTCATGAGAAGCCATGACCTTTGAAGACATTCGATGATAGCCACACTACATCGAGAATTGACGGAAGTAGGAAACTGCGAACCATTGAAATTCTGCCCAGTGGTTGGATGGTCAATGTGTCTTCAGTTCGAACCCCAACAAGGCAGAGTTGTGCCTGCGCACTGCCATTGAGTCCCACACTAGGATGAAATAGCTGTCAGTGCTACCAGGTTTTAAATAGTTTTCCAGATGATGTCAGTCCGTGATAAATGCCATCTAAAATCTACGTTGCCAAAATGTGAGCCCTCAGAATACCATAACGACTTGTACAGTAATTTACTTGCTATTCCATTTGCAAGGCTGCAGAATACACCAAATAGCTATTCACTTGATACTGACTTATAATATAAACTATTTCATACTCATGTTTATCATGAATTTCATACTAACTAGACAGCAAAAAAGACTATACATACGCACTGTACCTGTAAATTCACACGAAAAAGTTATTCAAACGAGATTCAGCCGTGCTTTAGGGATTAGGTTATGTAAGTTTCATTTTACCAAGATTTGGATTATTACTACCACTCTTCACAGATCTCACTGCAGGTTATGCGAAAGATTACTCAGTTGCATTTCTTTCATTAGTGGAAGCAAGTTAAGTGTAAATCGATAACACGATTCACCTATTGAAGGAAGACGATATATAAACGTTTTCCTTGGAATAAAAAGCAAACAAATCAAAGTTGAATTAAAATATATTACTGACAATAAATAAAAATGGTCAAGATAATATCTGTGTCTGTACGAGAAGAGAAATTTCTGAGTAGTTCAATTTCTACTGTTCAAAAGTAATGCCATGAAATATAAAATATAATTTATGTACGATTTTCGTGTTGATAATAAATTTAAACAAAAAGTGCATACCTGTACTAAACAGCCGAGAATGGATATTGACTTCTGAAATAGAATTTGTCTTAAACAACAAAAAAGGATGTACTTGTCTTTCATCCGTAGAAACCCAGGTTACCATACAGACAAAAGCGTAATTTTCGTTTATTCATCATAAGTAGGTGATACGTAACTATTTTTGGTTTGCTGGTTACTATCCTTTGTAATAGTTAGATCTGTGCAGTATATTGTTGACTTAACTGGAAATCTAGAGTTCCCTCTTTAGCCTACTTGTTCTCAAAGTACATCGCTTCTACCAAACTCAGGTAATATTACTATTTAGTTTTCACTCAAAAAGCGACTATTGCGTTTAATTTAATTAACTCAAAATTCAGGCGCAGCCCGAATACCTGCGGACTACTTTTTTTAAAACATGATGATATCTCGACTGCAGGAATAACGTGCGCTTTTACGAAACTTGGTAATAAATATGAAAATATAGTTCAAATCATCTAGATAATTGTCTTGACGTAACCTACACTGATTACATTGAAATTAGATAAAGCCTAAAGTAGCCTGATTGATACTGATTCTTGGATGGTTAACAACTTCGATCACCATTGTGAACTGGAGGATTAATCCGGTCAGGACTCGGCAACAAAACCATGTGCAGATGCATTCTGCCGAACCTTCTGCTTATCACTACACGGTTAGTGATCAAAAGGGAATCAGCCTCTTTTACTTGTTGGTGAACAACTTATAACAATATCAGAGGGGATCAAAAGGAAGCTTAAGATTTTTTCTTAAAGACTGATTGGTGTTGGGTACCTGATACTACACTATCATGATACAATCTTCGAATGCACCTTGACCCCAAGTCTGATGTTATCCATTAAAGAAGCTTATGTGTTATCTACAAAACAGTTATTAAATGTTTAGCTATCAAACTAACGTTATTCAATGTCGGGTATGTAGTTTTTCAAAAATCAGCTATATGAATAATGAATAACTTACTGAATGGCTGATATATTTACATGAACGTTTGGTAAATTGGAAATTTCTGTGAGTTTTGTGTTCCTAAAGCTGACTGAAAGCTTTTAGACAGTAAATACCAAGTGACTGTTAGGCTGAAGGGGTTATATTATGAAGCACTGTATTTACTGCCAGATTAATAACCAAAATGAAATCAACCATTCCCTGTTAGTCAACTGGTTTAAAATAACTACTTCCGCAGAGATTTATTGAGAGACATTAAATGTTGTCAAAAAGTTTTCCAACTAAGGGAATAGAAAGCATGAATCCAGTTTCTGGACACAGCTAGACATGAATAAATTTTTTTTTAGTGTAAGGAAACACTTCGTTAATTACCTGCAACAGATATAAAGCTAGAAAAATGTGATACATTTCACTGACATATCAGTGATCATCGAAGTGACATGCCTGGTTTGAATAATTAAATTAAGTTGATGAGATAGAACAAACACAGTATTCATCTTGATCTGGTAACCAAATTATATGCGATCACATATGCAGTGTTGACATGCCTGAGCGTAGAAAAAATTAAAATTGTATCGCTTGATAACTGTAGATTCAAATAGTTGGCTCGGTGGCCATAGTGCAAGAATCAGTTAACAGTGAAGTCATTCCCAACAAGAGAGGGAAACAATATCTTTCTGTTTTTTATTGCTACTTCATTGAGACACAAGATAAATCGTATTACTATTTGTTGATATGCTTGTAATTCTCCAATGAGTTGTTCGACCTCTGTCGACATATTGGCTCCTACGCAGATGCCTCGATATTGTCTGAATATTTATTATAAATTACTTGGTTGTAGTCAGCACAGGAGTCGAGGACTTGCGTTTCATCCTATTTGAGACTCACCTGGATTTATCTGCACTCCAGCTAACGCGTCTCAAATAGAAAGAAACGCACGTCTTAGATTCCTCTGCTAGACATTACCAAGTAAATTGTCATAATACAGTGAATCTGCTCATATAAGGAGAATAAGTAGGTGATCGCAGTAAAAATTTAGTTAATAGGCACTTAATTTATCTTCAATAAAAACTCCACTTATAGAAGTTGAATACTCATTCTTTACCTGTAACTTCTGATTTCATGATAGTTTTTGATGGTGGCTTGCAATGAACTTTATAAGAAATTAGCAGTTAGATATACTCAAATCCCACTGAGTGTTAGTGTTCCCAAGGACAGTTGAGTTTCAGATTTATCACTCTAAATGTTCTGGCTTTTTCTATTGGATTACGGGAGTCATTTCTTGCCTCAACATGTGCAGTCTACAATTCAGGTTTTATATGATATCAATTTATTATCAGGCGATTCGTACATGTGACATATTTGCTAGAAAAAGGCTAACTGTTTCCTTTGTTCGGATCAACGGTGATAAATTTCAACTTTTCGTACATTTTATTTTCATTGAAATGCAAAACAGTTTCCATTAGTCAGGAATCATAATATAGAGCACTACATCACTTTTTGTTATTAAATTAATTATTTCTTCTGGACTGAGGTTGACATTACCTCTGTTCTTCAAGTAAAACACAGGTAATATCGAGGGATCCACGCAGGAGCTCATATGCAAATAAAGACTAACCAAACAGGTTCAGTCAACTGCAGGATAAGACAAGTAACAACATAAAAAGTATGAACATAGTTTATTTTCTTTGGTTACAAGTAGATAACAGTTAAACAAAATTGATCAAAAAATAAATACCTGAATAATATGTGTTGGTCAATAAACCAATCCCAATAGCTCAGACGAATTACTGATTGTGAAGTCTAATCACCATTCGTTCAATACTCATACGGTTTTGTGAGCACGTACTCGCAGTAATTCCAGAAAATGTCAAAAAGACTGCCGAATAATCTCTTTTTCTCAACGATTTACTGACACAGTTTGAGATAAGACTTAAGTATGCAGCTCTCGACATTTATGTAAAAGCAACGGGTGATTTTAACAAAATAGTAAGAAGACATAGTTTATCTGGAACTTTTGATGTATTAACTAGTTTCAGGTAAACTAAGTCTCTCTATTTTTTTATCAAAATTTATAAAGGGGACTAACTGTTTCAGGAGGCCATCTAACATTTTGTTGAAATTAACTTGCGACACCCTAGTTTAAGACAAGATACATGAAATGAAAAACTAAGAATAATGATGTCTACCGTGGTACCAATGGTGAATTTCGGGAATAATTCCTTTTAGAAACTATCCATAGCAACTTTCCCATACCATGAATCCCAAGAAGAAAGCTACTTAGTGATGACCGGAAGTAAAATTAAAATTCTCTGCATGACGAACAATTAAAATATGGTTATAATTGTAATCAGGTGTAATTATAAATTTGAGGGGATGTATACATACTTATGCGTATGTCTATATGTAACTGACATTCTATCGGCTGTTTATTATTATAGAAACCATACCAAATGCTGACAACAATCATGTACTCGTTTATGCTTTTGCAGGTGATGGCCAATGATTTTTACCATTATTAATAATGCTATTGTTAGTGGCAGTTATGACAGAAAAGATAATTGGTAAAGGTAAATAATATATTTCCGGTGATAGTGAAATAATAATGAGAAGAATAAGTTTATTAGAAGGGCAATTATATTTATTAAGTTTAGATATCAACAACCAAGGTGACTGCAGACTATCAGCAGATTGAATTTTCTCACGCAATGAGAAGGACTTATCGGTTGTCCTCATCTCAAGCCCAAGCAATTGTTTCAATTTGTTAGTGTTCCTGATATCCAAAGCTGGAATGCCTACTTGCTTCCTGTTCGGGTAAAATTGCTTCGGAAGTTGACGACCAACTCAAACTTCCGCTGAAGAAGTAAATAATTCGAATCCATATCTAGCTCAATATTCAGTCAGAGAGTAGCAAACTGCGATAAACGGTTTTAGAATATTTCTCTGACTGACTGTGGTGAACACTACCTTCAAAGTGTTTAGTTCCTAGGATTCTTGACTAAATAATCAACTACTTTTTGGTTAATGGTTTCAAAACGAAAGTTCGAATGGAGTACAGACCATTGCTTCCTACACACTGATATAAAATAGTAATCATAGAAACTAGCGACTGCTTACTTCAATGGTTTCAGTCATTATACTCACTGCATAAAAGAATTGAAGTAGGAAGATTACTTTTTCCACAAACAAAGAAATCACTTCATTAGCTTTTTCACATGGGACGAAAAGAATCAAGAGAAGTGTAAATTTTAAGAAGAATGGATAAATATTTCAGTTTAAAGTTCACGAAAACAAAATCTCTTGGTGAGTTAAGATCAAAACCTGACTCTATTCATGATAAGAAACAAAGTCGTAGGCAGAAAATCCCTGGTAAGAAGTATAGCCACTAGATGGTTTTCACGTTGTCATAACAGACAAAATATTTTAATGAATATTTTTATTTGTCAAGATAGAATATTTTCGGATATTTTTTTTTAAGGAAGAAATTATTTTCAAGAAAGGATGATAGACTGCCATAAAATACCTTCACAAATTTCCAATTTTAACTGAGGCCGTAGTTACAATTTTTCATCCTCCTATGCTGGTAGTATGTTTTTGTGTTTGGAATTACTAGAGGTTAAATTCACAAATTCTGTCTACAATCGAGTTAAATCAATGTAGTTAATTCACTAAAAAAGTGATGTACGAAAAACATTAAAAAACTATCCAAAATTAGCTTGTGCATATCACAAAGTCTGATGCATTATTTGAATACTGCAGCATGATGACGTGTTCCCAACTTACTTTAGCTATCTAGCAATTAATCATGTTCTAAAATGCATATCTCTAATGAAAATCTCTCTGACCTTGTCTCTCTCTCATATATATATATATATATATATATATATATATATATATATATATATATATATATTATATATATCAGGTACTTTGTTCTCACTGATTGAGTGACTGCTTCTTTTTAAATTCCCGGACAGCGAAAAAAAAAACAAAGGAAATCGGATTTTCGCACAATTTGCAAGCGAGAAATGCAATTTGGTAGAACCCAGTTACCGGATTTCATCAGGATTTGATTGAAAATTGCATATTCAGCTTGCAATTGGTAATTCGCTTGATACCATAGATTAATTCTAATGTTTAAAGTAATGTGTGACTGATTCAATTCTTATTGAAAAATGAAAACGACAACCGGTGTGAAAGTGTATCTAGCCCATGAGTTTGGAATCAGATAAATTATACTTTTCGATTCCCACTACTACTTATAATTGCATACTGCTGAACTTTACACTTTTAAGCGTTAAAAATGAGAAAAGAACATCGGTAGATTACTGCTCAGTATTTACAATAAATTAACTTACCCATAAGTATAGAGAAAATCAAAATGTGGCACATGACTAACAAATTACGAGTTCAAAATGTTTAGTGCCTTCACTTGTTTTTGTTGCATGGTGTTTCTTTTTTCGTTTCGGTAACCCTACCCACTCTTGTTATTGATGACGGTCACAGTGGTAGTTATCATAGGTCACTGATTCACTTTTCACTTTACTCTGTGTAATAATAATACTCATCATGATTTATAATGAGATGATATGCTGATAGATACAGGAAGACAACAGGCATAAACGAACTAACAAGTTTCGTAAGTATTAGTCACTTCCTTCTTATGTGTATTTTACATACACGAATTAATCGTTTGGTTATTTATGATAATAAATCACATGAAATAAAATCACATATTGAAGCAAGAATGGGATCATCAAGTAATAAGAATAATTGAAGTTTATTGGTACACTTCTAACCAGATAAGCAAAGCAATAATGAAGATTTTGTTGAGTTTCTTATCTGGCACACAATGTTTACCGGTTAGCAAATTCTATGATTGTAGTTGCTTTCCATTAGTTTAGTTAGTTTAGTATCATACTGACTGAAGCATCTTACCTCAAAAACTGATAACCAACCGTCAAGGAGATATTCCTGACAGCAAAATAAGTATTATATGAGAATGCTTATAACTCAAAAACAACTTGTCAACAGTTTATTTGTAAGTCCAATACAACAAATGATTTCTTCTCTCATAATACTCAGTATTTTGCATCCCATTTTAAAATAATCTAACTTAATTGAGAGCTTAGTGCGCTAATTTACAGCAAGCAAAATTAACATTGAAATTATGATAAACTTGAAATCCATCAGAATTATTTGGAGGCAAACAGAACATATTTAGTACGTTCTTCATCTTTATCTTTGAAAAGAATGTCTGATGTGTGTATCATCTTGTTGAAGGCTTTCCCCACAAACACCCGTAGTCCATAGTCACCTATCCAAGCAGGTGACTACACTCAGTGGTATCAATCAGCAATTACGACTCTCTACCCTTGCGCTTACTCTCGACATAAATGCAGTCAAGGAGATCACACTGTCAGTGCTTGACTCGACAAAAGTTACTCGCCTTGTCAGCAATTTCTCAATTGCCTTACAACATCCCCGATGCTATTGCCCTGAAGAGTTCAAAGACATGAGGAATCGTCCGAGCATTTAGAACGATAATTTGACAATGTTTGAGATACATTTCTCACCATCGAAAAACAAAATATTGCTACGACACCAACCTGTGTCAGTGTAAAACTTGGCGATGGGAATCACAGTGCTTGAACATACTGGTTATTTTCCTTATCAAAGCTTAGAATTTAGTGTCCAGAAAAACAAATCAACGTGGAACCTCACACACAAGTGTATCACTTCAAGCTGTCACACTTCATAATAATATACAAAGGACAAGTGGATAGGAAAAGAGTAATATCAAGATCGACAAAGTTGTGTGAGAGAATAAGCGATTTGAAGATAAAGATTAGCCTAAATATCCAAACTTTAAAAGACATAGAGAGTGAATACATGTGTGGCATTGTGACTGACTTCCAGCTATGTCACCAAGAGTCATCCACCACTGATTACTTTCGTCTTGGGGATCCCAGTCAGTTAGTCTACTACTCCCCACATGGTTCACACTAACCATAAGAGACTTCAACTACTGGTGCCACGTCTTGGTCTGGTTACTATGATCCCTCTGTCAAACTAATTCAATTTCCCCTAGCATTGCACTTCCATGTAGATGATGACTCGGCATGCAGAGTATGTGTCCAAACCATTTCAGTCGACCACTATTCACAACCTCACCAATCAAACTGCATTTTACTCTTCGTCTGACCACACAATTGCTGACACAGTGAGTCCACATAACGCGAACAATGCTACAAAGACATCTGTGGAAAAACACTGGAACTGCTCAATATATTATACTTTCGGTGTCAAACAAAATATGAATGTGGATACAAAACAATGCTCTACTTTTCTTCATCGGCTCACTCAACCGTAGTGTTGACGAGACATAGACATACCCATGAGGTCTCAGTATATTCAGCTATCAACTACTACACATCTATGACACTTTGTGTACAGTTGCATCATCATATGCCCGTTAGATGAACAGTATGAGATCGGAAAGTTAAGTCAGTCAGCTGTTAACGGTATCAGATAACTGGAATGTATCAGGTACATGCCAATCGATTGTTAACTCGAACATACAACACTGCCTGGAGCAGATATAGGTTGGTAAAAACATAAAGCGCATTTAGGTCGAGACATGACACTAATCCACAAGGTTTTCAGTAGTTAGTCTGTCTGAACGATGTAAGGGAATGTAGGTTTTCTAGTTACAGTCTGTGTGACAAATGATTGAAAACAATCGACGAAGTGGCAATCAGCCAGTAGCAGTAGTTCGGATGGATTCAAGTCTAGAAAACTGAGCCTTGAAAATCTCAACATATAAGTAACTGGTTTTATGTTTGTCACAGTCAATTTCACCACTGTGGTATTTCGTACAACAACTGTCACATGCTAGTCACGTTCAACTACAGTTTATCAACATCACTATGTTCTGTTGTGTCAGCTGAGTAAGAAAAGCTTCCCAATCTGAATGAAATCGAATCATGAGGTAGCATGTAGCGATAATTTTCATCTGAATCACTCAGGATGGGAAGCAGCTGTGTATCAGATAATCATAGGGACTCGTGTACTGCATTCAGTCAAGTCAGTTAGTAATACCCTCAATAATCCGACCACAGTTCTTACAAATACTTACATATATTGCCTACCTATCGAGAGGAGTGAGGATGTTAGCTAGGATTTAATTAATTATTATGACGGTATCATCAATAAGCATTACGTAACTGAGTGACGAATAATATGCTAGTTACAAGTTTACACCTACTGGTTGGGAGACAACTTCCTAGTTGTTCACAGAAAAGTTGTTGTACACACCCAGACAGTCTAATGCAATTTTATGTCCACTTTCTCGTCTTCAGATGGTCTTGATATCGTGTTCATCAGTTGATAATTTAGTCTCTTTCTCCACTGGGAATACGTGTGCAAGCAGTAAAACAGTGTCAATAAACGAATAATAAAACTTTTTTCTGGGGAGAAATTTTAGCATACAAAGAATAAGATATGTTTTTAAAAATTCAAGTTGGTAGCTTTTCAGAACTAGATGATAATAGAATACTGTCTATCGCGAGTTGTCATTCATTGTTAGGGGAGATCTTGAGAACAGAGCATTCTGCGTAGCTATTGAAATTCCACGTTGTAGTTTCTAGACCTTATTCATGTCCAACTCTTTGCTGAGTAAAATCTGGATTACTTATGTCTCATGAGAAAGTCTGTTTTCTCAGCTGCTGTTGAACAGTACAGCTCGTTAACAGCGTTTCGCATCTCCCCCTCAACAGGTGGAACTTTAAATACCTAGTCTAACTAACATGATTATCATCCTTGTCTCATCGACTGTGTGATTTCGTTCCCCACAATGCATAACTTCCCAACAGACTTTTGTGAATTGTATCTCAGATAATTAAGTCCGTAATCAGTGGTAGGTTGTCATTCCTTTCAGTGGCTTCCGTCCGCAAAACAATCTCAAACATTACCATGAGGATTGTTAAGCGATCAGCTGTGATCACACAAACCACATGCAGTGCATTGCAACGAAGAATCTCTCATCTTGATGGCCGTATTGTAAGAATTGAATTAAAGATTTTGGTGAACTCTGAATACTTGTTCTATTTGCTCATGGATGTTCAGTGTAATCACTCGGTGCCTCTCTTAGCGTTCCCATACTCTGTCTGTTCACAAGAACATCTGGAAACAATAGTAGGACCAGCTATGAGTCGCCATGATGTCCGTACATCATATTTCACGTTAACCAACACTATACTCCGACTGTCACCTTCGGTAGGAGTTTATAGACGAACTGATGAAATGTATGTGTGGCTCAAAGTGGCAAAACACTTTGCACACCATCACGAGTAATTACTGACGACTTGCTTTCGTTCTTCACACTAACCGGAAGGCTTGACTGACAGTTTCACACAAATTTGTACAACGTGTACAACGCATGTTGGACTGGAAAGTTAGCAGCATTTCCAAGGTATGTGAGGAAATATAAAGCATAGTAAGATGGTGAGAAACGGGAAGACAGAGGAAGAATACACATTCAGTAGGCTACAATTTTTTTCGCAGCAGTTTATGAGCACAAAGACAAGCGGAGACTATAGCGTTATTGTCGATAATTCTGACAATGACTGATATGATGTAGTGTCTCATTCGCCTGTCACAAGTTTTCTTTGAATTAATCCAGATGTTAACCCGTTTGAACTGCTCTTCATCCATGATGTCGGAGCATGAACAGAGAACATCTCCGCTTCTCCCACCCGATCCTAGGACAAGTATACAGTGAACAGCATTAATGCCTCTGAAACCATGTGGCAGATATGTCAAGCAAAATGGAGGTCGATGTTCAAGTGGCGACTTACTCAATGATGATCTTCATGATGTCCAAACGAGTGTCATGGAACTTCAGGATCACGTACGTGACGTCATTACCAGATAGAAGCACACCTAGGGTATATCCACTATGAAACACAGAAGTGCTGAGAATTTTCAAGTGGGAGAGAGAATTCGTGTGTCACAGCGAAGTGTTTTCACGAGATAATGGAGAGAGGTTGTCATTTACCCTCACTTCAACTAAGATATCATTCCATGGGTCTACAAAAATAAAGACGACCAGTTGTTTGGAAGCATACGGTGACAGAATAATGCATTGAATGCTCGGTGAGATAGGCTTCATTTCAGACGGATGGGACACACTCGATTCCTCATGCCTTCTAGAACAATCTAGTTAGTTCCCTAATCTTAGTCCTGCCTCCACTGTGAAATGACATCGGCGGCATTGGATGCTAAGATGAAATGCCGTATCGCACATACGAGCCTGGGGTTCATACTGGATCCCCATATAATTAAGTTGGTCAATTCCATTTAGCCACGCATTACCAAACACTGTTTCTTCAATATCTTGTTGTTGTAGTTGTTCAGTCAAACAACGTTTAAAATGATTCCGCAAGCGTTTGATGAGGTTGTGAAGATTGTTAATTGGTATTTCGCCATATCTCATATCCACACTATATCTCTTGTAACTGATGATTTTTGGAAGGTGGGACAACAACCAGCTAGTTCCATACGTCGTGACCAACAACTCTCGATGTCTCTCAGTGGATGGTCTGTAATCCGTTGCATGAATAGCTTTTACAAACAACTCTTGTTGCTCCATCCAACAAGAAGGAACAATGAGCAGCAGGATCCTGAAAGCGGCTGATTTGAAGACAGTATTTTACATCTGAATACTTCTTCCACTTATCAAGGTTCCACTTGCTATTTTCGTGACATCTTATAAGTGTAGCCATAGTTCATCTTCAGTTTCCAGAGGACCGTAACTGATATTGAGACTCGCTCTGTTTGACGTGTTGTTACAATTCTAAGTACAACTAATTCACCTACATCGACGTGTTACGAAATATGACTTTGACCACAGTAGCACAGAGTAAACCATGATTATATTGTAGATAGGAACTTCGGGAGAAGAGGCAGTTTCACACGCAGCTGCCCACTGTAGTATGATCCAATTGAGTCAAGCATAGTTAGCAGAGGAAAGAGAATGAGCAGCATCAACGCTGATGGTTGTTTCGTAAGTTGCCACTAACTAGGAAAATGTTGAGATCCTTGAAAATATGCAGAAGATAATTCGCATAACATGGTGTGTGATTGATATATTTCCGTTGGTTATCTAATTGGCTTTCGTTTGAATCCGCACCCGGACACGTGCATTCAAGTTCCTTGCCGACACTGGGATATCTTCCCAATGCACTCAATCGGAAAGCATGTTCGTATGTTGACAGAACCAGTGCTTGGATTTATCCCATACTGGGTTTATTGTCTGTCAACATGCAGACATTTCGAAATGACATGCTTCCTCTTTCCTTTCGACTCTTTCACTTATCGAATCTTCTTACGTAACAGTACATACACAAGTTCTGCTTCGAATTGAGTTGGGTAGTGGGGCTTCGACTTTGGCACCTAGTGTGATATTAGCTCGAACAAGATGGGACGCAAGGGTCACTGAATTTTAGGATAAGTGCGCACTGGACGTTTTTTTCAGGTGACTGATGGTGTATGAAAATTGTTTTCGAGAGAGATGGTATGCAGTAGTGGGATATGAAATAACTAATGAACATTGAAGCGAAATGACTAAAATTACGGTTGGTTATAAGACAATTTTGTCAGGTACAGCATTGAAGGCCAAACTTAGTAGCTAGATTGCGATGAATATTGAAGTTAACTTGTGAGAAATATGGTACAATATTTTGGCAATAAACGATAGCAGCAATTAAGTTAGCAAGTGTTTACAATTTTTCACATATAAACTAAAATGATTATGATGGATTTGAGAATGCAATTTTTATTATTATATTTTGCACTACGGTTAGCCAAAGCAGTTCTTAAGTGGCTCAATAAAATGTTATCTTTCTTTTAGACGCCCACTGTTCTTGCCTTTTTTCGAAAAGTGAATCAATGATAGCAGCTGCGTTCCCACGATTACTGGTGACCAGATTTAGAGAGGAAGTTAACTCCACCTGCCGATATCCATACTAAAACATATCATTCCCGAAACAAAAATACTACTGTTTTAAGATCGACTACTTAGCTAAGTCATGTATGCAGATGATTCAAAAGAAAGACAGTACGTAAAAACGTGTATTATTTCCTAGAACCCTTCAGTCATATTGATCTTATAAGCATATATTGTCTCCAGATACGCATTACTATGACATTATTCGACACTTACTGGTACTACTATAGTCGAAGATGGGTAACTGCATAATATGAAAACAAAGAAGTATACCTTTTGTACCATTTCATTGTTGTTATCGTTATAGATACATGTCTGTATCTGTATGTGATCGACTAATTTAATCTATTACCAATTAACGTAACCATATACACAAAGGGGGTGAGGGAGAGATAATGAAAGACGCCTGTCATCATTACTACGATAGAATTATTGTGTAAATTGCACATGTCACAGTAAGAATACAATTTAAAGGGGGGTAATGCAGTAAATGCGTGAGTTTATGCGTAGTAAAAAAATCAAACAGAATATTTATAGTGTACAAATGCACAATCGACCACGTTAATCAAGCTTACGCTATCATTCTCTTGATCTTTGTGCAACAGAAAGTATTAATGGTAAGTTAAACAGTTCTCTCTCACTCTGTTTCACCTATCCTGTTAACAGCATGAATGCACTTTACAATTTCTACATGATCGTTTTTCTGTCTTATTTATTTACCTGGGGAAGAAAAGTAGAGAGAAAATACACTTTGTCATTATTTTCTTCTTCCTGAGGGGAAAAACCTGAAAGTGACCAAGATACTATTTATCGAAACGTGTTAACCATTTGCCACTCTTCTTCATTACTACAATATATTTCTACACTATTTATCACAAAATCATACACGTGTCAACGGTGTTGGTGCAGATATGGCAATACAGTCCAAAACACATAGAAGAAAACAATTTACACCTAGACGAGCTAATAATACTGGTAGGTGTGTTATTGATGTTCTCTTGTAGTTGTGATTATGACTACTTCTGCTGTTATTATTATAATTATTGCTACTAGTGATTACGTTGTGACAGTATGAGGATGTTTGGAATAAGTTTTATCACCTCATAAATAATAATAAGTGATTTGGGACAGAGTTACGCCTTGTGACAATAAGGAGTGAAGTGATTGAAGTAGCTGACTACTCTACCTACTTAAGAAGTTACATCAATAGCCGGAGGGCCGGGGCCTGATAGAATTGTGGCACAGATACAGAAGGATAGATTGACTTTCGCTAACTTGTGCCACAGATGGTTTAAGCGAGATATTTGATTACCTGCAAAAAGATCCAGTGCGTTGCGCATTTTGAAGTCATTATTTCTTAACTTGGAGTTAGTTTGTCGAACTAAAAGCTGTAATCAGATTTCAAAGTGCTTTACTTCATCATTTTTATCATTCTGATGATCATCGAAAATCGGCGTTTAGTGGGAAACTATTTTGTATCACTTTATGATCCCTCAGGAATTACACTTAGATCATTTTGATGGACTTATCTTTGAAATACTCTAAGTAGTTTGAAACAGTCTTACTTATGCAGTGATTTTCATAAAATATCCCATTTAATTAAACAGACTTTGAGTTCCGACTTCCATTGATGATTACATTGAGGACACATGACCTCAGTTTCAGCGAGTAAAATGTTAACTTCAAGGATCATAAAAGTTGTCTTAGATGACAGTACTCCTGATCTTTTATCAGTACAATGTGAGCTGACAGATGAAAAATGAAAGTGATCGGAAAAACATTGGAGTTCAATGTATTCTCTAGGTGTTTCTATTCGGTATTATTGCTAATACTTATTTGTGACTTCATAAAGCGATGGGACATTTATGCAATGCTTCCTAATATCTATCTAATGGTTACTCATCTGAATTCTGATCAGCACCATTTTTAGATTGTCTAGATGGTTGTTTTTGAATCCGTCTTTGGTTAGAAAACTGAAATTTTCACACTTCTGTACTCCTCATCAGTAAGCAGTATTTTCACCATGAGAACAAATAAATGATCGGTTTTCACCACCACTTTTTTAACCTACACTACTAAAATCGTCGAAAACACTACCCATTTGATTTTCCATCTGCCATTTTATCTATTCGGTTTAGTGCTTAGGAATGTGGACATTTTTTCTGGTCACGCAAACAGATTTTTGCTTGACTTAGTATCTCCTCTCTGACTGGATAGCTGCATGGGATACTTAATACTTCAGTTACTTCTCATTTGCTGAAGACCTGGCTATATCATTCACTGTCAAGAAAGAGTTATTTTTAATAACCTGGTCAATAGTAATGTACCTTGTTTCTGATGACTTATCCTCATTTTTGATCCCATTTACTTTGTCTTACTGGAGGACATGTTATATAATTAGTGCATGCCATAAAATAAATTCAGATGTATCTGCATAACTCCACAATTTCTCGTCAGTGTAGACTGAATTAGTCACTGAAAGCAAACAGTGATAGAAAGTCATCTCGAACCCAGTCTTTAGGTGGAAGTGGGCAGTTAGATTTAGTCACGAAGGAAAACGATAGTAGAATTAATCTAAGAGTGTTAACGAACCTAGCTGAAAACGCGAAACCGCTCTTTCTGATCTCATTGACTGTAACATCTGAGGGCACTTAAGAACTTTCACACCGCCAAGAAGTGTTTACTATTCCCATGTTTTTCGCCATTTAGGAAGATGGTGTAAGCTTGGGATTTTTAGGAAATTGTTTTCATTAATTCTCATCTATCAGAAGAATTATCGGCAAAATGTGACTGGAAAAAATGTTTTCCCGACCATCATGTTTGTCAGTTTACATAAACACAATATTATAGTATTACAGTGTGTAGGAAAGATCGAAGTATATAACTTATTCTGTATCGATACTTTCTATGTGAAAAGAACTAACCTGTGATTAGATATACACACATCGATGAATGGTAATGCTGTAGACATGAAGCTAAGTTACAATCGTTTTGTCATTTTCGCTTGTGTCCCCATGGTTGATTTTGTCATATATCACTGATTAAGTTCATAATAAGCACCTTTCCTTAAGAAATTATCTTAAGTACTATCCTCTCAAGGATTCAGTTTTTCTTCTAAGTGACTTAAAAAGGAGGTTAACCTCAAAATACATTACTGTACAGTGCTCATTAGTGACATGCTTACAGATGAATATCCCAAAGTTCCCATGAGAAGCTGTGACCTGTATGACCAACCAATCGGAAGGGAAGTGGATGCCAACAGAAGACACTGGATGATAATTGCGCTATATTGCGAATTGACAAAAGTAGGAAACTGCGAACCACTGAAGTTTGACCTGGTGGCTGGATGGTTAACGTGTTCGTCATGAAACTATGTTTTTGACGATAACAATCGGAGATAATGCCTTCAAACTGTTCCCAATACATAGCCATATTGTTGTAGCTATCTGCATGTACATACTTATTGGTTAATAATAAGTATGTAGCTATACTTTCCCAAGATTCACATTTAGTACTAGTGAAATGCTCAGTAGCTCAGATTGCAGTTTGCTCCTATCATGTTCTTGATAAAAAAAATTATCTGGTCAAAGAAATATCATTCAGGTAATTTTAGCAGGTATATTTTTTAGCTTTCTAGAGAAAATCTTTTTCTGCCATATTCACCCCAATAGAAAATTATGCCTAGAACAAAACAAAATGTTACAAAATACAGCTAACAATGGGCATTGTTACTTAGTTGCGTGTCAATCTGTGAACGCAAAACAAAAGTCAGTCAGATTGAATGTAGCGTGTCTTAAAGTAGTCTTAATAATATGGAACAGTACTCAGGTTGTCATTTTGCTTCTCTGTAACTGTCTGATAAAGGGTAGGAGAATAAACTAACATTTTGCACTCACCAACTTGAAAAAACTTACTACATTTTGCACCGAATATTTTGCAAAAATATGTCTACCTGTCTTATTATTCTTGCTCGTGTCATCATACGTTGATTGATTGCTACTTCATGTTCAAACAACGTGTACCTCTTAAACTATTTACACGCTACAGAAAAAATGTGCACTTCAAATAATTATAAAAAAGTAATAACAACTCGATTAGTAAAACAGTGCACACGGTAGACACAGATTTTTTTTCGTAAAAAAAATTTTCATTTTAATAAGGGAAAGATATCTATCAAGTAAATTGAGAAAATCTACCGTGTTAGTCATGACAAGACTTGATTGGAGAATGCATGAATTAGTGCATTAAACGAAATGCATGATGCATCATGTACGTTTACTCTACAATGTTCAGTTTTGCTACAGTAACTGAAATCTATCCAAGAGCCACTTGGGATTAGGAAACACTGTAAACTTGTTTAGTCCTAGGTTATAGCTCACTAATAGTCAGTTACACAACCACTATTCTACAGGAGTTTGAACCTAAGATATTTACTTATCGTGACGAGGTCAATACTATTCACCCAGTAAGTCTAAACTCCAGTAGCTTGCATTTTCCAGTGTTAGGTTTTTCTGCTTATTGTGGGTTTATCACTTATTATTATTGTGAGGCACCTACTTTCACTCTTGATTTAACTAGCAGTTCAAGCTATGCCTTTCTGTCTGAATTCCGAGAATTCCATTCTGAAACAGACCACTAGTTAGTGGTAACACTTCACACTGCTTAATATACTATTTACCATAAAATGTATTTAAGAAAATGCTGTTTACAATGTTTAAAGCTGATTAATTAAGTTCTGTCAAGATTGTATTTATTATAATCATTACTTGTCCCTTGGGTTCCTAGTGGAACATAGGGTTTCAGTAGCACGTCTCCATCCCACTCTCTTCTCTCCAGTCTTTTCAGCCTGGCTCTACGACAGCCCATAAGCTCTCATTTCTTCCTCACACCATCTCTTCCATGTCATCCTCCCCTCGGACACCCAAATCGTCGTTTCCCATCTGGGTTCCACTCGACGGCTTGGCATGGTGCATGATGTCTCCAGTCGGCCTTCTCAGTGTATGCCCAATCCGTCTCTACTTCCTTCTGCATATTTGTTGAACAATAGCTTCCTGGTTGATTCGTTGCCAGAGTTCCTCGGTGCTTATTCTTTCTGGCAATCCATCTGATCTTCAGTAACGAGCCAGAGTAGGCAGTTGTTGATGAATGTCTGTAGTTTGTTGGAAATGCTTTTCGTGACAGAAGCACTGACTTGACACTGGTGTTGGAAATCCGGATCTTGTTCTTTATGCTGAGTGGAGTGCAGTAGATCTCCACACTGATTTCAGATTAATGAAAACCTGTCTTGTTTTCCTAATCCTGGTTTTGACATCCTGATCTGTGCCTGTGCCGTCTGTAGTTGAAACGATGCTGCCTAGGTAGGTGAAAGACTACTTCCTCTAGATTTCACCCCTTTTATGGTGATTGGTGCTTGTTGTTGTTGCTATTGGTTGGTGCCTTCATCACATGTAGCTACATGTCTCATCTGTCGGACATTTTTATTAGATGATTAAATGAAAGAACACTTTATTAGTTTGACTATCTGAGATAGCCGTTGTTTTGCAGACTTGTATTTTACTGGATGATGATTGACGGCAACATGAAAATCTGGATAACCAGATGGCTCGAACGAGCTTCCTACAGGCTACCGCGCCATTACTCTACTGACTGAGTTACGAGCCTCATATGCTGACCAGATCTTAATTTCACTTCAATCATAAAGGGTTTTGTCAAACTAATAACCAATATGATGCTGTCCCTCTAAAATTCAGTAAGATTTGAAATGGGATGAGAAATCCTGGCTGGACATCCAGCGCGAATACGATGAATGAGTAGAAACGCATGATGAATTCACATATCAGTCAAACAAAACCCTTGGTAAATGAAGTATAATTGAGATCTAATCAGAACCTGGACATCGTAGCTTAGCTGGTAAAGCACGGGACCGGTAGCAAGGAGGACTCTCCTGCTACCCAGATTTTCATTTCACCTTCAGTCACCCAGTTAAACACTTTTTAGCCTACTGAAAGTTAGGCAATTCAGATTACAGTAGGACAGAAGTTTCCATTCTGCATTTTGTCATAAATTTTGAACAATCTGCTATTTTGACCTGCCTGTACAGATTTCTCTTTCTTTTTTTCATTTAGTAATGCCGTATTTCTGTTTGTTAGTTTTTCAATCATGTTCAATCTTTGAGTCATTTATGCTGATAGACTTCCAGATCGCATTCAGTCGTTAGCGATACTTATATAGATTGCTGAGGTAAATAGCTCTTTAAACTAACTCATGAATCTGATTACTTTTCAGTAGAACGTATTTTTAATGTTTAAACATGATACCATGTAAATTTTAGTGACTGATTCTTGTGCATCACCTAACTTTACAAGATTAAGGTTAGTGCTGAAGGGACTCGACTGTAATGCCTTCCAATGAAGCACCGACCAAGACTAAATAAACCCCGAAGGCAAGAATATTTTTCCTCTTCGATTATACTCAAAAGCCATTTAAACGTAAAAAAGCTAAGTTAAGGGACTTCTATGGATCGGTTACAATATTCAACATACGAAGTACTATTTTGTCGATACTTCCAAAACTTTGTAACTAAAACTTACATCATTATTCCGTTTGTTCCCGTTCCCCTGAAACATGGTGCTTATATGTTATGCAGTTGCCATTGAATATAAACCTACTTAAGGTCATTTAAAATAACCTTTTTATGATTTAATCTTCCGAAAATTTAGTTAATTATATCTTTACCACTCAGCTTGTTGAACAGATAAGTAGGCCGAGTTGTTCACATTGATTTAATCAGTTCATAGGCTTCATTATCAATCAGGTAAGATGTATGCATATAGGTATCTGTATAGCTTATCATCATATTACATTATGCAATAGGATTTCCGGTTTATCTATGAAATGTAATGGTTGCTGAATAAACTGAAAAAAGGTGCAGGTCGCTAACACGTTAAATTATTGAAGTATATATATAAATATGTCAAGAGGTCCTTTGTTTTATGATACATTGGTGCGTATGTGTACATTTATTGAATGGTGTTATGATTACTAGAATTTGGTAGCAACTATAATGGCCAAGTAATAAATACCTAAAGCTACCTCATTTTGACTACTTTCTGAAAGTAAATCAAGGTGAAATAGTGTGATTTCATGTTCTAATGATTAGCGTGAATAGTAAGATACCACGCATGCCCATCGCCAGGCTTCGTTAGTCATATGGGTCATCTGGACACCACAAAGTTTCTGTTTTGGTTTGGTTTCAAATTCATCACCTGCTAACTGATAGAAATTTAATCAAGGCAGTTGGACGCTGCACAAGAAATAAATTAAACAACAAATTTTTAAATGGTGTAGCAATTTTCAAGTGAGGGGTTTTCTGATCGGCTCTTCGAAATGTCACTGAAAAACACGTGAAATAGACTTCAAGAAATATGCTGCTGAACAAAAGAATAGTCGCATACAACGCATAGTAATTTACCGTTATTAAAGGATATTACGGGAGTAGATAAGTGAGAAGCAGGAAGCAAAATAAAACCTATGGCTTGCAGTACAATTCAGTTAGGCTATAACTGACCTAGGGTTCTTTAGAAGCTGAATGGCTGAAAAACTACTAAGTTGAAAGTTGTAGTGGGAAACCTGTGCATGTTTTGAATACGAGTTAGGTTAACGCTATTTGGAAACATACAAATGAAGTCATTCAATGAAAGAGATTTATGCGAAATAGCTTTTAAGGTAAATCGTTTTCTATCTGATTAAAACCACCTTTACAGAAACAGTTTTGACATAAAATTCATCTCCCTCCCATGCAGTTTGTCACTGACTTAAACATTATTCATGATGCTTATCACTTAATGACAGTGGTCATCCTTTCATCCAAGAATTAATTGAAAAGGAAATATTTCGAAATATTTCAAGGTGACTCATGTGTACTTGAAATTAAAGAATATGAACCAATTGAATTATACCTTTAGATTCAACCATGACTCCTGCAGTGTTAATATACAGTTCGTTTTCTTCGATACTGCATTTCTTAGCAAAACTGGGCACTAATTCACTCATAACTCTATGTCACAAAAAGTGAGAACTATTTCCCTAAGAAAATCAAAATAGAACTCTTCAGATCCTGATTTGAGGCCTATGAAAAGTCAGGATTTCATACTTTTTCCAAGAAAGCACTTGTAAATGGAGCCTTCTTAAAAGTGAAATATCTTGTCATGCAAAGATAAACTGTATCACTGCTTTTTAAATAACTATTAAATGCATTGTGATGTTAAATAAGTTTATCCTATCCTACGTATGTCATTTTATATTTATCTTGTAAGGATTCTAAGTAGCTGTGGGGAAATAGAATAGTGTTAAGGTGTTTTTGAGAGATTTAGCTATATGTGTGAATTTGACAACCAATAACGTAAGAGATGTAAAAAAAGAACAATTTTAGCGAAAAATATTTAAATTTTTGATATAACCAACCATTCCGTTGGCTTATGAAAGTCTACCCTTTCACTTTTCACTTTCCAAACGTCAACAATATTTTCACACAGAATATGCGCTTTCTGATTTTAATTATTCAAGGGTATCTTACCTCCTGTTAACAAAATAGGGTGACAGCCTGTATTTCTCGTAGAAATATGAACAAGATATAACAATAGATTCTTCATATTTCTTACTACTACTACTACTACTACTACTGCTAATAATAATAATAATAATAATAATAATAATAATAATAACAATAATTCGGGTTTTGTTTCACGCTAAAATTCATATCTGCTTCTAATTAAGTTTGAGACATTTTATTGAAATTTCCGCCGTTTCAAGCAGGTAGATCGATGAATGCATATTGTGCTAACATATGTCAATGTAATAATCAGTCAACGGTGCTTGTGAGTATTTGGTTGTATTACTCAATAGCATTTAGTTGATTTCAACTTGCAGACATCCCTTTCAGTGGTTGGTATCTCATCTCTGTTGAGTATTTTTATCGTCCAGTAGTCGGCGTTATTTTCACATTTTATACTAATTTAACAGATTTTTTATTTGCATTCATTCGCGAGAAATATTGCAGTACGATCCAGTGTTGTTTATCTCTCCCATCGTGTTGTTCACATCTTGGTTTTTTTGGCATGATACATGATACTACTAAGGTACCAACAATACTAAGATATATTTATCCTTTCGATACTTCATTCTAATGAACTCATTGGTTCTGTTAACAGAAGCATTTCGGTTATCTACTATTTCATTCTATGAAAGCATGACATCTCTTTTTCAAATTTTTCCTATTATCTGGTTGGTAAATAAACAACTTTCTGTTGTAGCCCTTTTTAGTTCATTTGTCCATACTCTCTGAGAAAAGCTCATCTGATAAGGACTCCCTTTATGATAAAAAGATTTTTTTATTTTGTTAATGGTGTTCAGGCTTGTCCCTGTGAAACATCTTTTGACCGAACATTTCTCAATGTAAGCAGAGTACAATTTTTAGAGTTACGGGAGTATTTGTCTTCATTAAAATTCAGGGCAAGTATTTTTCATAAGCATACTTCCAATGTAACGTTTTCACAAAAGCATGCCATATCACCTATGCTTTTTGACTAGCCTCAAGTTTCAGTGGTAGGAATCCAATAACTTAACAATGTTTTAGCCACAATTGAGCAGTTAAATATCTAAAAATAACTAAAAGGTAAAGGACTACTTTACTTACGTCTGCATTCATAACTTGATCGTATTAACAGTGTGTTTAAAATATTTATCTTCCAAATGGCGCTGAATATGACTTATGGACTTTATCTCCGGATACGCTGTTGATCTTAAATGTAATGCTATATGCGTTTCAATACATTACCTATTTACGATATGATTAAAAAATTTGTAAGTATATGCCCCTAACAGGTTCCCACAAGTATATTTTCCTCTACTGTAGACTCCTTTAGTTTGCCCATAACATTTCATAGGAACGCTCTAGATGAAAATTATGACAAACAAGACACCACCGCTGAAAATTAACTGTAAGTCATTTGAAAGTTCTTCTTCATCATGAAAGCTAACTTCTTGAACAAGCATTGGAAATTCGGGATTGAACCCCAATACTTCTTATATCACAGTGATAACCCAGTTTTGGAGTTACCTAGTGACAAATCGGTCGGGAACGCACTTTAAACCTATGTGACCCTGTTTTCCTAAGTGGATATCTTTCAGAATTATCAATGATTTTTTTCCAAGTGCATATTTGTTAGATTTTATGTCACATCTGTTCATAAAAAGTTTTGGAAGTTTACAAAACATTGAGTCAACTTTATTTACCATAAGAAATAAATCAAACTTAGCAGGATGTCTTTTTCACGAGATATTTATATTCACCTGAATACTTGAGGTCATAGCAAAGCCAGTATGGTTCGTGAAAGAAAAGGATGAACATTTGTTGCTTTTCGTCTTTTATTTTTCTCTTCACTAGATGCAGAGAAGATTTATTGCTCATTCAAAATAGCAATGCTTATCAGATTTTTTCATTCGCATCATTTCAATCTTATTTACTCAAACCTCCATTACATGTAACACAGGTAACGCACACGGAAAGACATATGCTCATGCATAAGCAATGCACATCGAAATCCATTTAATACCATCTATTGGCTGAATTTTAATACCAACGATTAAACCAGAGTTTGTAGTGTGTTAGTTGGGGAATGTCTTTGATCAAAAGGAGAAAAATTTGTATGTGTATATAACCCTTATACTGATATCTAAGATAAAATGCTACCTCGAAATAGTTCCAGTTTGATTTCTCCAGTGATCTGGCCTAAACATAAGCCTTCTTCTTCTGTTAAAAAAAGAACAAAATCTTTTTTCCCATTAAACGTCTCTAGCATTATCACATAACCACCACCACTGACAACAAAAACAGTTACAAACTCATAAACTTTAGAGAGTAGGGAAGAAGAAAAATCAGATGCTGAATTTTCCTCACACCAGAACCTTCTTTTGATGATTGTTGCATGCACTGACTACATATCTATGTCTTTCCTCCAAATTCTCTTCCGTGAATCCTAGTTCGCATGAATCTGGTCTAATGCAATGCATGTGATAAAACCATTATCCCGTCTTTGCTTTTATCTGTCACTGTCCTCCACCACTATTACTGCTGTTGCCAATTCATAAATAAATTTTCGCCTTAACACTTCAACCACCTATTTTCTTCATCCACCTGTCGAAATCTTTTCAGAATTTATGAGTGCGCCACATTCACGCATATGTATACTTGGAGTGTGAACAGACAGAGGTCTACGTACACAAAAACAGACACGTGCGTTTCGATACTGTGAGATGTAGATTTTAGACACACACATATGTCGATTGCAGGTTTAAAGACTAAGGTAAGAGGTGAATTCGTGCACAGAAGCTTGAAAATCTAGATGAGATTCCTTTTGTAGAATTTCTGATTTATTTTATCATCTCTCGGAGTTTAACGTGAAGATTAGATATTTTTCAGAAAAAAAACAAATAATAATGATAGTTATGTTCGCCTAAAAATGAAAGTGCCTAGTGAAAAGCATGCGTAGCTGTTCAATTCTTCATTTGTACAGCCTGATAAATTAGGTAATCTTGAGTATGAGAGAAACATCTCACTGACAAAAACAATAAATGACCAGTCCCTCTGTTTTAACTCATCATGAGGTTTTTCAAAATAATACCGATTATACCAATAGACTTTAGCATTTATGAGCTGGTGAACTGGCTGGTAATCAACTGTGATACTAGAACCATTTTTTTAATTCGTTATATTAATGAAACTGTCCCTGCATCCCAAAAATGAATGGTTATTAACAGGCCAAATAACTGCTCATTGACGTGGTATTCTTTATGATGCAATGAAAAGGTTTCTCACACCCAACGATTTGTGATATAAAATCAAATACTTGTGATCAGAGATAGCTGACTGTTAATCTGTGACTTGATAACAACTTCATAAGAATGCATTAGTCTGTTTCACTGAAGTTATTAAACTTGCATATAATGAAAACAACGCGTACTTTTTCTACTTTAGATGTAGAATAACCTCTGGTAGATAGTAAACAAGCCACCTACTGAATAGTGAATGAGGGGATGCTATCTAGTTTTCATTGCCAGTCTAATTTTCCCATCAGGATGATGTTGAGGTTTGAAGCAAAAATAATGATTACCATCCAGTAACCTGTCAGTTTATAGGATCTAGAGAAATAGAGGAATCTGTCGTGAATTGAATAGCTGAATATGTTTGTGTTTATAACTAGTGAGTTGCATGACGCAGTTGTAAATCACTTAGTATACACAACCTTTTTCAAGACTGGAGATAAGTTATGGTGATGATTACCGCTCAAACAAATAATCTAGTTGGATAGGTTTCTATATACTAAACAAAATTATATGGTTTGTAGAATGTAGGAATATCATCTACTTAATGAATGGACGTTTGATAGCCAAAATTACATCGAGTTCTCTTAATATAAAGCACCAATTAGAAAATTATCACCTACTGTTGAGGAATTCCACTGAAAGTAATGCAAACTATTATTCACAGGATGAGGTCACTTAGAAGATGATAGTGTTTATGATCATTAGCATTTAGTATTATTATCATCCATTGTCACGCTAACTCAACTACTGGGCGTGGATACCTGTACCCATTGAATGACGCTTAGTCATACTACCTGATAGGTTAAATGACACTAGGCGAAGTGGTTTTTGAGCTTATGATCGACGGTGTAGGATTCCATCACTTGAAAAAATCAGTCATGTTTCCACATTTTCAAGTTTCTAATTATTGAATTGCATTCCTATTTTATTGTCTCCATAAACCGTAAGGCTATTAACATTGACCAAACAGTCAGCGAACTTTAAATGATCAGGAATGCAGAATCTTCGCACAACTGAACTAGCTACCTAAGTTTTTACTCCAATTTTTGGCTCAACTGCAAGTTTCAGGCTGGCCGCCAGATCTATGGACATTCTTCGTGGATCGATCCCCTCACGAAGCAGGAAACATTCAAGCAACGCATCCACGCGAAAACAAACACTCCTATCACACCATTTTCCTGTTGCCCCCGTCAGACTGATCAGCGTCATCATAGAACATTTCCAACTGTCAGGCTTCAACCTATCCATGTTCACCGGATAATCGGTTCGTCGACCGTACTCACCTCCTCGTGGATATACTTGTGAGGGACACATCTCACTGAAGTTTCCTCCACGTTGTTGACTTGATACAGCTCATCATCTCGAAAATACATTACTCTGGGAGACCTGGCTCTTGAATCTACGATGTCAACAGATCCACAGTAGCGACTCCATTCGGGCTACTGGAATACAGCCAAGGTTAGAGCTAAGGCTACCAGCATTCCGGACGGAATATCCCTGGGAATTGCTTCAACAACAATTACAAAATAAATTAGGAAGCTAGATTAATCTTACCTTTCGGCTGTACTGCTCCGAGCTCACTGGTAAGAGTCCTGACGGCTAAGAAAAACCATTCGTGCCTTGGAGAAACATGGTAATCATCATGTACGTATGGTTCTCGTCGGCCGCGGTTCCCTTCAAGTCAACTTGAAGGTGTATTGGTTGATATCTAGCAGGATCACGGGGAGGCTTACGATCGTACACAACTAGACTAAACCTGTAATCACCGTCACACGTCACATCCTAGGTTTTCACCAGCCAGCAATACAAACCCAACACAACTTGAAAACACCATGTACAGCTTTTTCATGTCGATGCCCTAGTATGTAGCTATGGAACAGTGCTAAGCCACCTGGAGAGTCATATTAATTTTCACAAAGTTTAGGTCATTAGGAATACCAATTCTTCGCACAACTGTACCGACGACGAGAATGATCATTCAAGTTATGAAATTAAAGCCTAGAGCATGGCCAAAAGTATCACAATCTGGTTTCAAAACTGAACAATATTTCTATCGATTCTAAGTGTCACACTTACTTCACTCATTCTAAGAAATAATCTTTATAATGTTCAAAAGTGATACATCTAAGGAACTAAAGTATAGGTTTTCAAGTAGCTACCATGGGATCAATAATGTAGCTAAGATATTAGGTAATGTGACAGGTCATCAGAAGTTAGTGGTGATTCATAGGCCAAATACACATACCTATGCAACGTAACTTAGTTTCATCGTCACTTCCATTATTAAAATATCCTAAAGTACTAATGCGAGATTCATGCATTTAATTTAAGGAATGAACTCTGAGTCTGAGCCAGATTTAGCCAATGTGAGAACTATATTTCTTCTACATTCTTAGCGGGTTCTTTACAATTAATAATAAACTCCAAGCACTTCATAGTCTTTTTTACACCGTTTTTCAAGTGTATTAAGAACAAAATTATTTAGTGTCAAAGTAGGCCAATAAGAATGTAGTACAAACCCAAAACCCCATTAGAGACAGGTCCTAGGGCCACCAGTTTTCGAGGCGAGTACATTAAAATTTAGTCACTGACTGGAGCGTAGTGGTTCACATTTTCCTACCTTTGTCAGTTCCCAACGCCAACTACTGTGAAATCAATCAATGTTTACATACTGTTGACTGAACAAACAAAATGAAGAAAAGGAGTAATCAGCAATCACCAACTTTAACCTATTGAGATCTGTGTGACGTAGCGGATGGAAATAAACTGGGGATACGTTTATGCTGATATATCCACAGTGCCCTGAAGTTTGATAGGCAAATAGTATAGTGTTTAAGTGTATTAATTTGTAAAATAATTTGTTTATGACCATTTAGTGCTGTCATTTGTTTTTTTATGAAGAAAAAAACCAACAAGAAATTTTTTCAGTCGAGTGACTAACTGTTTTTATGTTTAAACCATATTAGTCTGAAATAACAAGATTGGGTAATATATCTTAATAACGAAACTCAAGCTTAGCGAAGGATAGTTATCACTAGTCAGCAATATCTCCATGCAGTTTCAGCGTTCACTAACACTCACATAAAATTCATGTACGCAGCCTCAATGGGCTGCTTGGTTCCCTAAATATCTTAATGTTTTTCATTTGGTGTGTTCAGGGGGAGAAGTTAACACTGAACCACATGTACTACAAATAGCCTTCTGTATAGTTGAATCAAGTCCATTGCTGGAACTGGAAACTAGTTAATATCATACTGGTTTGTTTTGATTTCAACCGAATTCTACTAAGCAACATTGTAAAGTAACCTACGAAATAAACGACTCGATATCAGAGTATATTTTTCAAACTTAGCCTCTGATTTGAATAAAATTGCAATGATGAAATGTATTTTATACGTAATAACTAGAGGAGAACTGATTGGATGAAATGTATGGAAGATCACGTCTTCTACAATCGTTGATTTTATACAGATGGGTGAACTCTATTAGATGTAAGTTTATTGGCTTGCTTTTCATTAGACTGTGAGTACTTGTTATTCATCTGCTCCTGTATGTTAAAACTAATAATTTTAAAGCCTACATCGCTTATGGTTATATATGCATGATAAAAAAAAACAATTTCGGTTGGTTTTTCTTCCACATAGCTTAATTTGTGACATAAGCTAATAATAAATGGAATCAAATTAAACCCTAGTACCTCGATAACATTGTCTATGATTACTATTATGAACCAATCTATATAAAATTTATGGGGTAATTAGAGTGAGTATTCACAAGATGACTAAAAAGCTTACTGACAACTGCTAATATTTATATTCTGGTCTTAGCTTAGTCTTTAAACACCTCCATGATAACCATCTAGTGGTGAGATAAGTAAAGGATTATAACTCTAGAATAGAAGATAACTTTTAGAAAAGCTACACCTTGTATTTATAGAGTCACAGTCATGAAGTTGTAGCTTAGTAGCTCAGATACGCACTTTTCATCTCTCCAGCCATTAGACCAATTAGTATTGTTATCCTACAAACAATAGGTATTACTCACTGCACAGTACAGGAATCTGAACAACATTGTTAAGCCTCGTAGAGACTTAAAATCTGGTCAACACATTTAATGACCATCTAAGAAGATAATTATGCACTAAGTACATGCAGGATATATTCTGCAGTATTTCTAGAGTTTTTGTGCTTGATATTAGGGCTATGAAGGTAATGGTGAGCCAACACCACTATATTATGCATCATATATTGCTCTCAGATACGTATGAATTAAGTGTAATGATCTGTCGGCGATCCTTCGAAAATGAATAGATAAAGCACTTTATCGATTAGAAGTTGGTGAATATCGATCCAATTAATCCTCAGTTGACGTTGTTTTTCCCTTGGATTTTCTAATAATAAATAACTATGGTAAACCTCATTACAAGTCATTAGTAGTCTTAATAGATTAGTAGTAATGACGATTATTTCCGAATTATGTAACGCAAGTTCTCATCTCCTAGGTAAGACAAACTTTTCTAGGATTTTTCATAAGTACCTTGCTGATGAGTACCAAAAAAGCCCCTATACATAAATCCAAGAGTTCTCTTTCATCATGCATAACGTTAAAGATGTAATAAAATACTCCAAGGGAAATCGGTAGATAAACTTCGATCAGCCCTTCGAGTAAGAGAACTAAATTGATTGCCGTTCAGTGACAAATCTGTTTTCTCTTCATTCAGTTGCCGTAATTACATGAATAATTACCGTCCCGCCTAACCTGTTCATCAGATTTTAGTTTCTTATATAATTAAATATTCATACAAGACAAACGATAACTCGACTCAACAATAATATGTTCTTTTTTTCATAATGCAAGAAATGTGATCAGACACATGGAAAACGTCTTAAAAGTACTTGTGAATGTGAATCTGGGTACAGATGAACAAAATTTTCGCCTTATTTCCTTGATGAAATTAATTTCACATCCCTTTACAATTTTAACATTTTTCTGTATGAACGCTCAATACACAAAAGCCATCAAAAACTGGAAGTCTATTTTCAGTTTGATATTTTGGTCAAACCCACAGCTATCGAATTCTTACTGTTCACTTCTCAGTAACATTTCTTCGGGTTCATGGTCTAGATAATATTCCCACTTTAGTATTACTTACAGAGTATACCAATGAGTCCCTGATCTGCGAAGCATACCCCGTGATCAGTAATGGCCACACCGAACAGCATTGATTCAAAACTTTAAGAAGGCATAATTTCTGGGTATAACAGCTTGTGCGCTCATTACATAAGAAGCCGCATGAAAAGTCTAATTTTAAGGTTCCATGCTTCAGTGATGAATGATATCAGCTAAAACTACTAAGCGAAAAAAGCTTCCTTTAGGTCACGGAAAACCCAATAAATCCAGCTAACTAGGTGTAATAATCTAACTATATACATGGTTTACAGTTTTGATATGTTATGCAACACACCGAATTTCTTATTCTGGAAAATTTGATCTGCATATAGTGACTATGATGACCAATTTCTTTTAAGCTTACTGTAATTACTTCTCTGTAACTATCTTACTTTAGTTAATTTGCTGCATTTTTGGTCCATTTCTGAAGGCCTGCTATTCAGTATGGAAATGAAATTCCTTGACAATTCATGGTTCGATTTTGACTAGTTTGAAAAGTCACAGGCATCCAATCAGCCAGTGCATACGTTATAAATTCCATGATGAAATGAGTAGTTCCTTATCGTGAAATCATTTAATTTTACTGTTTTATTTATAAACAACTATATTCACACCTTGATAGTTGGGGAAATAAACCAGGAAACTTCCAAACATTAGGGACATTTGTTTAACAATCAATATCAAACGAGCTCATGAACTGTTAAGTACTTGAAATGAGACTGAACTTTATAGGCATCAGTTGCAGTGTCAAATCAACTCGTTTCCGATTAAATATCATAGCTTTCAACTCAGACTTTTCGTCACCTTCAATTTTATTTTGTTTTATTGTTTAGTAGTGGTGAACAATAGAACTACATATATTCGTTTCCACCATTTATAGCTTCGTTATTCGAGTATCAATAGGTTTGCATTGGAGATCTCGTTGTGACTTAAAGTCATCTTCCCTTATTCTAGCTGTGTGCGAAATGAGATTGGAATGGGCATCTTGGATTAAACTACTCGTCATTGCCACTTCTAGTCGCCATTCATGAATGTGATTAGGGTTGTCTGAATGGTCAAGATGATACCGACTATACCAATCAGTATGCAATATAGAAGGAAAGTTGTGGTACCACAAAAGTAAATTTGCTAAAATAGTACGTTAAATAGTACAATATACTATACGTAGCTTTTGGTGCTATTTACCCACGACACAGTGGATGTCTTTCCTCAAATTAAATGTACTGACAGGATACTTTATCTTTAAAGCAACTTGGTCATAAATTTATCCTAACAATTGCGACCTACAATAAAATAGTCAAGACATTCATCAGGAGAATATTTTAATTCACTTCATTGTATTTGTGACATGTAAAGAATATGACAACGTAGTTCACCTTGACACATTTATTTTCACATACCTGTGTGTGGAAACATCACTTACATATGTTTGCAATACATAGAGACAGAGATATGTGAATTCAAAGGTTAGTGATTCTAATTCAGTATGTGAATATCATCTAGGCAGAAAGTAGTTTTAAGCCTGTTTCACACAAAGGTTAATTCAAAGAGTAATGAAAATAACATTATTAATGAACACCCTCGTTAAACCGTAACTGTCCTGACTTGTTTACTGAATTGCAGTGAAACTAGAGAGAAAACTCAATGGCATAAAGTACAACTATAATCATTAACATGACAATAAATAAACAAATAAGTACACAGAATAGCATTTACACTTTTCTGCAGTCGAAATAAATTCAAATCAGGTGATGTAAAACACAATCACCTTTAAATATGATATTCCCTAAAATAAGTATTTTAAAGTCCCAAGTTCAGAGCTATCCCGAACACAGCTGATAATCTTCATTGACCTTTATCTGTGCAAAGCTTTCTTCGGCGAATAGAATTGTGATATTACTAATACGAACACCGACTGGTTGAAATGTCGTTTTCTTTGAAGACAACTTCCATGAATCTGTTTAAGCTGAAAGAAAATGGGAAACAAGATATCATTAAATGGTGTTTGACTGCTGACAAAATCTTTCAAGTATTGTACAGTTGCTCCACTTTCTGGCGTACCAAATAGATCTATGACGCTTACTTTTCCCTTGGGTTATGTTCAGTTTTGAGAAAATAAGGCCTTTGATAGACCACGTCGATCAGGTTAATGAGCATTACTGCATTTCATGAGTGGTTTACAGCTACTCAGGTTGATCAGTGGTATGTATCGTAGGCATTTGCCGCTCATCTTCGGGAGTTTATAACAGCGACTTCTAGAAAAAATTATATCCCGTGAGGAAAACTAAACACTACGTGGTGATGACAATAATAATAGAGCGGATGTAGTGTTTAGTTTTTCTCACCGGATATAATTTTTTCTAAATATCATATATATACGATTGTACAGCTTGAAAATAAATTCGTTGAAAAGAGTCTCTTCGCTGAATATCTTGTTCTTGATGTTACAATGGGAAATTTTAAATTACTTCTAGAAAACTCTAAGATATTTTGAAGTCGTTGTTTTGAAGTAGATATGTATGTGATACCTTCAAAACAATCAGTTTTCTAAACGAATCAGGTGGTTGCTTTGGGGTTTATTACTTGGAATTATTGGCACTTTTATGGCATCAGCTCTAAGATTTTTCAGACAATGAGTTCACTACTGATAAGTAGTTAACAGGCTAGTGTCTAAATAAGTTGCTTTTGGATAGAAAAACTGCAAGTTATAAGTTTATAATTGGCATAAATGAGCCATCAGACTAAAATCATGAAAGCCAAAACTGTTGAGTGGGTTTGGAAAACTTACCCGTTATGGTAGAGCTGTCCTAAATGAAGTAAACAGAATAGAACTAGCTGTTCGGTGATTTCTGTACTGATTAAATTTGAAAGTTGCTTACCAATGGAACTAAATGTGGTGCTTCACAGACAAATTGTTCAACGTTTCATCTCAGAGACTGTGGGTCTTGTTGCGTACGGCACTGGATATGAACCCCACTGAAGAGCTTCAAACAAGGATGAAGATAAAATCTCCAGTATTGCATCTTTGATGATAATTGACCAAATAATTTCAGTCTACAAAAAATATTGAAATGATATTCACATCCTCCAAAAAACTGTTCAAATCTCCACACAGAACATACACTGTCAACACAAGTCACTTTTGTTCACTTGAAGGAAACTGAGAGACCAAAAGCTGATTTAGAAGTAGTATTCATCATGGACTGACATCAGTTGGGGAACCGTTGAAAACCCGGGAGCACTGGACAGCTGTTTCGTCCTAGTACGGGACTCCTCAGCAGTTCGCACCCATGACCCGATTGGGGGTCAAACTCAGGAACTTCAGCCTTCACAGCGAACGCGTTAACCATTCAGCTACTGGGTCGGTTTCCAGTGGTTCAGGTTTTCAATGGTTCCCCAACTGATGTCAGTCCATGATGAATGCTACTTCTAAATTAAAAATCCCCATTCATCTCAAAAATACAAAAGCTGATTATCACACATGATTAGCCTTCTGCTTTAGTAGTAATTTCTGATTGGGTAATCTATGTTAGGTTAAGCCTGAGATTTTCAGCATATTAACACTGGTCCTTTTTCACACCTGAATCTTCGAGCCCCCTTCTTTGTTTGTCTTCCTTACCAGCCTACATTTCTTCATTTTTGATCCTCTAATATTGCTTCGAATGCTGTTGTCAACAGGTGTATCTAAACTGAAAGTTTTTCAGTAGCACTTCCATTAACGTGCATACATACTCTCAGTTTATTCTTACGTTTGTTCATATGTTCAAGTATTAAGCAGAAAAGATTGTAAACAGTTTTCCAATTCTCCTCGAAGGCTAGAAAAATACACATGAAACCTTGAGATACAACTGTCTCACCTGGTTCGTAATTGGTTGAATAGATTAGAATAGATGCATATATGGATACAAATGAGAAAACCCTTCTACATGCTAGACTAGCTTATTTGCCCACGTGAAAATTAGTGGTTTGCATGTGTGGGGGCGTGACACAGTATTTATATTATTAATCTAACTACTATTACCACTGAGAATCCTAAGCTTTAAAAATGGTAGGTGAAATGTAACCTGTTTCACCAGGTGGAGGTAGGATGGATGTGTGGGTAGAATTTGAAAAAGAGAAAAACATAGGGCCTACCTTGATATGAAAAAGGGATGCGGAGAGAAAACCAATGGAACAGAAAGTACACACTATGAAAATATCACACCTTATTTACTTGGATGAATGTTTGTATGTCTTCGATAAATTCACAAGCTTTGCTTCGTAATCATGGTGTTGAGTTGATATCATTTAATTCACTTTTCCTTCCACTTATAACTTGTCTTCAGGATGATAAAAACCATTTAAAATCTACATCTAACAATTTTTCAGATCAACCAAGTCAATACTACACAACAGAAATTTGTGAATTTTTAAAAAATATAGCTCCTCTTATGTCAGTTGGAACGACAAGTCCTTCGTTTCTCTTTCCATCACCACCCACGAATTTGGTCACTGCTTCTTCCTCAACGTCGTCATCATTATCATGTGAACCACCTTCGAAAGAATTAGATAGTAGCACAGAGAGTACATCATCCCATCTAGATGCCGAAATGAAACTTTCTACCCAGTTGGTATCACAGCAAATGGGCTGGTGCTCAGTTGCATCACTGGAAATATATCAACGTGAAGAAGAATATCAGCGAAATGCTTTTTTAACTAGTTATCCTATTCAAACAAAATTGGATGACGATTCACAGGAAAAGCATACTAAGCCATCAAAGCAACAGAGACAACAATCAACTGAAGAAATCAGTTCACCTTTACGGAATACTCCAACATGTAGTCAATGTGGTAAACAATTTGCTAACATTTACCGTTTACACAGACATCTGCTTAGTCATACAGAAAGTAATGAACTGCGCAAATTTCGTTGTTCAGAATGTTCAAAGGCCTTTAAATTTAAACATCATTTGAAAGAACATGAAAGAATCCATAGTGGTGAAAAACCATTTATGTGTTTGCACTGTGGCAAACGTTTCAGTCACTCTGGATCATATTCAAGTCATATGTCTAGTAAAAAATGTATTAGAACTATGGATAATTGCAATAACAGAAACGCTAATATGGTAATTATAAGTAATGCTAGAACCAACAGTCATATGAGCAAAAACAACAATAATGCAGTACATTCACTGACACCTATGAGTAGAGATTCGTTTGCAAGTCAGATGTCTTCCTACAGAACAGGTCGGTATTCACCACCATTTGGAATGCACGGAGATAAGTTAGATTTAGCAACTATAAAACATGATATTGCAGATGGTAATCATATAAAAGAAGACATGGAACTGAGTTCAGTGTCTAGTATTCTGGAGTCAGTTACTCAAGTAAACAGTTCGGACTACTTTGCCAAACTGAGTAACTATAAACTTGATAGCTACTATCCCAACGATTTGTCCAGTCTAAATGACCAATATTTAAACAACGTTGAACGTATTACGCATAATGGCACCAATGTTGCTGCTGATGCTATACCCACTAGTGATGAAGTTGATAACTTATATCCAGTAAATAAAAAATGGAAAGAACTAGGGAACATTCATAATTATCTGAATAAATCTCCCAAATCTATATTGGAAATAAATACACCAGTAAAACTTGGTTTAAAACCAGAAATTGCCGAGCATTGCTTTGAAGGTATGTATACGAGTGAACAATATCTATACCAGGGACAACATCATCCATCTGAAGGCTGTCGTGACTTTTTTGCACTTCCTAACAACTTTACTCAGCATACCGGCAATTTCATCCCGTTCTCACCAATACCCCAAGTAAGTAACCATGATTTAATTACCTGTCGATCAAAATATCTAACTGACAGTCTTAACCATGAGTATAGCAATTGTTCAACACAAATATTATATGATAAAGTAGATGATAACGCTTTGAGTTCCTTATCCCTAGTTACTTGTTCATCACCTTTATCATCATCATCGTCCTTGTCATCATCCTTATCATCTTCACCTTCGATGTCACGTTCAAACGTATTTGGCACTTTATCATCCTTAACAACAACGAGTGTTACAACTTTTTCATCAACTCTTTGCCCATCTGAAAATCTTCGTTATGATCCTTCTGTGATATTACCTCAGCTGTCGGTAGACGCTGTGATGAAACATGTCCTTTGTAATGTGCCTCATAACGACTTGTACAGGCATTCAAACGCGTTATCATTTTTTCAGCCCAAACAACAGAAAATGAACTCATTCTCCACATTAACCACACGAGTACTGCCACAAGCAACAATGATGATACATTCGATGTCCTGTATGCAAAAAGGGGAAGAAGTAAAAGATGAAGCGGAGAAAGGAAAGGAAGATGGAGAAGAAGAAGCCTTAGACTTGTCCTTACCGCGACTATCCCCGCAAACATCTCATGAACAAAGCTTGAATTCAGGCCATTCAACCTTTCACCAATCTTATATTTGTACTTCATCAAATTCTTTATGGTCACCATCAACAATGACAATTGTGGCAGCTGCCGCTGCAGCTGCTGCCGCTGTAAATTTTCTATCCAGACAATCTAATGAAAGTAATTGTCCATATCAGAATTCTGAACAATTCCATGAGAATTCAGCCAATGATATGTCCCAGTTGTCTAACTTAGTGTCAGCTGATAAACCTCTTTGGACACATGCATTTGAGAAAAGCCTGATGTATAACGTTAATAATAATAGTAATAATAACTATATGAATCGAAATGATAGTGATGGAGATTATGATTACCAACCTGATGAATTTAACTACCCCCTACAATTAAAAATCCAATCACAACGAATCCATCAAGTATGGAAATATGTACAAAGATGAGTTTCATGGGGAATGATGAAGTAGAAGTAAGTCGTCTCCCTTATATGTTGTTACATAACCATGTCACATTCTCATTTGGTGTTATTGTTCAAACTAACTTTAAGGCAACTGTTGAGTAAATGATCTGTTTTGCAAACTTTTATTGATACGTGGTAACTTACGGAAAATTTGAACTTAATTGTCTTAAGGGTGTCTTAGCTGAGTCTATAGGCAGGTAGATCAATAGCCTATCAATTCGAATTTCTTTTGAGTTCAGGTTTGCAGAAAAATGTTCCAGACATCATCCACATACAACAAGAATTCATTAAATATAGCAACACTAAACAGATTGCCGTTTTACGCATGCACTGCATATCCGTTTTTAAAAGGCAGTAGATTGAATACTGTAAAACATTCATCCGTATGGATGAATATTTCTGTTCGTTATAACCCCAGTAAAAATGTCTCTCAATACAAATGGAAATGAAGTAAGTAGGAAGTAGTGTATGATGACAAAATGTTGAACCTATAGTGAGAGTAAACAGTCAAATACATATGGTAAATTTTATCACTTTGATAAATAACTAATGATTAGGAGTTAACTAAACTATTTCTAGTTTTGAATGTTTATATAGTAATTTACATCTTTTCAGGAGTATTCGTTAATGACTTATCAAAGCATCGAACAACTTAGTATAATAGTTGCAGACGGGTGACTAAGTCCAATCTTAATAATATAAGCTTTGTGTTCAAATCAACTTCACCTACGCCATAATTATCATTAAAATGTATGCATGATATAACGAACACTGAAGTGGTACAGCCGTAATTTGCATTTAAAAAATAATAAACTACAGAAGCTTGGCCAAGATTCATTCAGTTTGATGAAATCAGGGTTGATTAACCCTAATTAAACTACTTATGATATGATGACAAAACAAATGTTTTTTATACATTGAAAAGCAACCGAAAACACAGTAGCCTTTTGATCGTTTGAGTTTCACAAAAATCTTATCGACAGATTCATTGCTGTTCAGATGAAAAATAATGTTACAGGTCAATTCCTCTTGAGTTAACACACTAGATGACTGTTCCACCCCTTTGCGTTTGAAGCAATCAGGTACACGTTGTACTTATTCACTCTAAAATCTGCTCTTAGAATCAAATACCAGTTAACTGACACCAGATTTTGATGGCAGATGGCAGTTTAACTATATGGTCTATACTCACATGCTACTAGTCGGCTTAGAAAAAGCAATCCCACTAACAATGATGGTGAAAACTGCATGAATGACAGTAGGCAAAAAGTGCTAAGAAAACCACTCTAATTTAAAGTAGAAATTATTGGGCCAAAAATAAATGTAACAGTCAGAATTCTTATATTCTTCTGGTTTCATGCAAAACTGTAGTGTGTCTGACAGCTCTGTGTAATACCACTTACTACACATCTTAAAATAATTCTATTCTTACAAAAATCTATCATATGATGAATTCTAATTTGATTAAAATGTAGAAGTTTATTTTCTTTCAAGTTTAATTCAGATAAAAGAAATTTGGCTTACTAGCAGTGGTGCTCGAAAAGACTAAATCTTTTACTTGCTAAGGGTGTAGAACTAATTTGACTTTTATTAAAATTTCCAGTCTGCATTTTTTCCTTACTCGATTTGTTATAACCAAGTACCTCAATAGCCAAAGCATTGAATTACAAATTGATGAAATCTTCTGAAGCATTTGGATCTACTCTAAATTCGTGATATATTATTGAAAAAGGATTTTGGACTAACTATCTTCTATAGGTAACCTTATAGCTTAAAAAATGTCATCACTGAATTTTTTTTATTTTATTCTATTGACCACTGATATTATCTTACTCTGAATAGTGTATCAACTGAAAACAATGAGGTTACCATCGTCTGTGTGAAATATATCATATCTTTATGACTATCTATTGGAAGAATAATGTCAAATGTTTGTCTTTATCCAGTGATGTACAGTAGTGAGTCATTATCTTTAAGCAGATGAAACCTGTTAGTGCCTTCATTACACTGGGAGTTATATAAAGTCTTTATGAAGATCCTTCTTGTGTTTATTGATTTTTAGCCGGCGGATGTCGAAAATGTGTTCACAGATTTTGAAGATAACGATGATAATATGAGCGCTGCTACTGGGATTGTTAAATTTACTGACATTAATAATAGCAGTAGTCATCTGGATACTCTTAGTATTACTGAAAGTTTAGGCAAAAGAGAAAGTAGTCATATCAGCCTCAATGACAGTGTGAATTGTGCTGACGGCAGTGGTTGTAACGATGGAATCAAAAATGGAGAAGTTTTCACTTGCGATCAATGCCAAAAAGTGTTTTCAAAGCATAGTTCATTATCTAGACATAAATATGAACATACTGGTGAGTTGTTTATTAGTTTCGTTTTTATATATATTAATATTTCGTTGCATATTTACTCCTTTTGATATAATCATCTGCATTCATTCAGATTTTGGCTGGGTGAATAATTTAAAGACGATTTCCATGAATTGAAACTCTTTGAAATCATCTCTAAGCGTCATTCACTCACTAAATTGGTAACATTTCTTTGGTGTTTTAGTCAAAATTCAAGATTTCTGCAACTAACTAATTAACCTATGATGTGGCCGACCATCATTGCAATCAGAAACAAATATTAGAGAGCCATGAAGTGAGATTATCTCGAAAACATCAGTCTGCTGAGTCGGACTTGATAAATCTGCAGTTAGTGAATTGACTGTGTTTTTTATATACTTCTGGAGCCGTGTCTCAAATCTGACTGATAAATCTCTGAAAATAGCGAAACCGACCTTCATTATTTCCTGCTTTTAAGCATGATACAAGGCATTATAAAATACGTTTAAATCATCATCTAAAAGTTTTATTTTTCTTTCATTTATTTTGTAAGAACAAATTTCACTGGTTAACTAACATAATAATGTAGTTAGTTGACATAACTAATAAGTGCAGTTCGAATACTTCTTAGTCTTTCAACCTGACAAAAAAAGAAACAACTGGGATTCTGTATAACTTTTAAAGAATATGCAGTGTCATGGTGAATGCACAGGTTACTATGTCAGATCAGCCTTAGTTTGCTAAACTTATTAACAAACATGCAATGAAGTCTACACGTTAACCTTCTTAAAATCCCCTTCCAGATCATACATAGGTTATAAGGATGGATAATACACAACGAGAAGTTACAATATTATTGTTTTGATACTTGCAATCTCTCTTTACTATACAAAACCTCTGTTGGCAGATGGGCTCTTATGCGGATGCCTTGATACTATCGGAGATTCATGATGTTGCATTAATCTTGGTCATACCGGTTGGACAAGAGTTGGCCCTCGTGACCCAGTGTCCAAGTGGATTGTGAATTGGCATCCGAAGAGATAGGTACTGGGTTCAAGTCTCAGTGAGAACGCCATCGCTCACTGGGGTGCAGATACATCCAGCTAATGAGTCTTAAGTAGGACGAAACGTGTATCCTAGACACCCCTATTTGTTGCCAAGATGAATATAACCATAACATCATCTGCAACAAACTAAGGGAAGAGGAAGGGGTCCGAAATTTACATTGTATTGCACTGTCATCATATCACTGTTGTTTTCCTTCCTGCTCACTTAGCGCTTAGGGGACGAATGTATATAAAGCTGAGATTCCAAACATGTAAAGTGTACCATTATAAAACATCAGTGCTACTCGATGAGTTCAAACAAAGATGAAGCAGCTTTTCTTTTTTATGCATCCAAAATACCTTTCTGGAAGATGGAATCATGTAAAGTTCAAAGAGAATAATTCACTTCTTTAGGTTACATAATCGATCCTGAATCCTGCTGAATAAAATCATGAGCACAACAGTTCTTATAACCGAAAAATCAGCTGAGTCATCCTGGCTTGGAACTTAGCAACCCGAAAAACTGATTACCTCATCGACCAAATTTGAATAATGATTTCAAAAACAATCTCATCAACAGATCAGCATATCAACAAACAACTTTAGAATCCCATCACAGGCGATGTTACTGAAGCCGTTTTAAATAAAGTGATCAGCTAATTATCCTTATTCTTTGGAAACTCGATTCTTCCGACATCTGTGTATGTGCTTGCAGTTATTTTGAGTGGTTATTGAATTCACACTAGAGACCTTTTTCCGAGCATAAAAGCCAAGTGAACATAAGAGAGAAGTGAGAAAACGATTGTGAGGAAGAAATAATCGTTTGGACAATTTCATTCTTACTTGCACACTTGTAAATATGTAGTAGAAAGGACAAAATATCCAGAAAAAGCTGGCAGTTTTGGGTTAAAATACGCTGGAGTTTTTCAAAGTATGTCAATGCATATAAGTTGAGTAGTAGAGGACTATCCATTTCATTTAACCAGTGAGAAGGGTAGCCAAGGGTAGCCAAAAATTACTGATCGGTGGTCTTTCCCACTAGTGACATTTATAATCATACACTCTGTTCAGTAAGCAGATCTATGAATGCTTCTATAGTAACTAAGTTACTTAGAACTACCTTTTTTTACTTGTTAGCCTTTAGCTAAATGTGCTACTTTCTAGTGAATACTCTGAGTAATATCACTCGAGAAATATATTGGATGTGACAGGAATGACGCAACACCTATAGCAGAGACATGGAAAACTTTACTACCAATATAAAAAGAATATCAGGTTACAGGACTTTATCCATTGATATGATTATGAGCAACAATTTATCCTCGAAACCTCATCAAGTAAGTAATACTGTATCACTGCGAGCTATATATCAAATAAAAAAAATCTAATATGGAATATATTGCATGATATAGCTTCATACTACAACCTTATACGATACCCTAATGAGTTCGTTGAACAAAAAAATACTTAGGTTGGAATTCATCATGGACTGACATCAGTTGGAGGAACATTGGAAACCTGGAACATGAGGACAGTCACTCAACGACGACATTGGATACAGGTCGTGCTACATCGTGAACTGACAGAAGTAGGAAATGTGGGCCATTAGATTCCGACCCAGTGGCTCAATGGTAACATGCTGGCCACGGAACCTGAGGGTCCTGGCTTCGATCCTTGGTGGGGTGAGGGTCATGAATGCCCACTGCTGAGGAGTCCCACACTAGGACGAACTAGCTGTCCAGTGCTCCCAGGTTTCCGATGTTATTCCTACTGATGTCCGTCTATGATGAATTCCAACCTAAAATCAATTAACAAGCCTCCACAAACCTCCAGATAGAAAATAATATTTAGATATTTGTGTTCGCTAAAGCCTATTGATTTCAAACCAGGAATCATCATGAACTTAAATAAGTCATGGACTCTGAGGTAAGATAATTTACATGAAAGGATGGTTATTTACTGATGAATTTTGACAACAATTTTGTAACTTAGCGAACTAACAAAAGTTAAAACATATAAACCATTAGATTTCGTTCCACTGGTTAACTAGTAATATATTCCCAGTGAGAAATGGTGGTTTTGGTTTCGATTTCACATGGTGTCAAAGGTATATACTGCTAAAGTAAGTTCAAGCCCAACAAGATATATCCCTTGTGCCCTCTGGTTTTTGGATGTTCTCTGTGAGGTAAAACACTGTTTACAATAAGAATAGAGTATTTCAGTGATATCACTTATTGGAAGGTTTTGTCAAAGTAATTTCTAACCAGTCATCTCTATTAAGGTTAACAAGAATCATTGTTAGACTCAAAAGTTTTTGCGTTTACTGTTTGTTATTAGTTACCTGAATTATGTATGGGCTTTCATATTAGTTACATTGGGATAGTTTCAGTAGAGAAAAAAAATGAAGAAAGCTAATAATTTAGTGATAATTAGTACATGTTCTTAGGGTTTAGCACACAAATTGTTAATTTCTCGAGTTGGTATTCACCATAGACTTACATCAATTGGAGGAACATTGGAAACCTGGGAGCATCGGACAGTTGTTTAGTCCTAGCATGAGACTTCTCAGCAATGAGCACCCTGATGGGGCCATGGGTGCGCAGGTCCCCAATGTTCCTCCAATTGATGAATACCAACTCGATAAATCACTAAATCCCCACAGACCCCCAAATTCAAATGGTAAATGTTTGATATTTTTGATTGCATCAGGATTTAGTAAGACTAAATATCGAGTAAATGATTTTAACGCCGGACAATACTCTATGTGCTGGCCTAACTAGTCATTGAAAAATTTAGTTATGTTTATTCGTATCCTGATCAGATTCTTCTTTAAATCTACTAGCAGTACGCATCGGATAATTAACAAAAATCTGTAAAGCGACCAATCACAAAATATAGCCAAACAGTTATCTTGTGATACCTGATTTACATGGTCACTCTCAATTTTTTTACCAAGTTATCACATTAAAGCCAACAATGAATAAGAGTGAGTTCCTCTTCTGGAATCACTGGGGTTATCATCTCTTGATTCCAATGTGCAATTCACCAAAAAGTGAAATAAACTAGTGAACTGTTCATAAACAGGGAACACCCTATAATCCCCTTCTTCTATCTCCAGAATCGGCATCGGTGAACACCTATGACAGAAGTTAGAGTTCAGTGCTTGGTATATACAAGTTCTCATTCAGTCAGTGTGTTGTAATGTAATGATTCACAATGCCAAAACTACTTTTTAATGTTTAGTTAATTAAAGCCTGTGATCGAAACTACCTTCAAACTAGTCATTTTCCAACAAGTCATTCGATTAAATGGATATTGTGATTTTCATCTCTAGTCATTTTTACCGTCGATTCGCATAAAATTTATTTACAGTAGACTGCCATAAGTGCCATGCACCTCAGTTCACTGGGTGTCTACTTAATAAGCTTGTGACAGTTTTGTATCAGATGGTTTGTATCAGGATGGTTAGTTGACCAGAACAACAGCGGGTTGTAAGAAGTATTAACTGTAGACAGTGTAGTTAAAACACTTTTTGCAGATCGGAAATGCCGTTTGTAGGGTTTGTATACCTCAGACTAAACTTGACGATGTAGACAGTTCATCTATTCAGACTAAGTTATTTCGGGCACATGTCAGATGGGTCTGGCTCTAAATAAGTGAAGTAGCCTTCCGAAATTATTGTCTTTGCGTTTTCCCAGCTAATTAAGCGTATTACTTACCATAGTTTGAGTACAGCAACAGGTTACACTCAGTAATATATTCATGATTCGATACAACTTTGATTATATTAACTTCATTTAATGTGTTGACTGAAAACGAATTTAACTAGCTAAAAAATTAATCACGAACTATTCAAATGGTGATTCGCACTCAAAAAATAAATTAATTGAATAAAATCATGTACTGTAGCAGAATTCATAATATTTCTATCCCTTAGGCTCTCTGAATTCCCCTTCTATCTATCCCCGTAAACATGGTGACCACTAGTGATGCATCCATCGTTTTCCACTTTATACAGCAAAATCTCTTTATGTGACTTACTAATCTTTTTTCTATCTGTGACAGAACCATAAGGTTTTCTTATAATTTGCTGGCCATTTTGTACTACTCTCCAATCAGGATTACAATGATCAATGAAAAGTAGGGGAAACTTTAAGTTTTCGAGAATGTTGATGTAGATAAGCAACCCCCAGAAAATTTTTGATGAGTATTTAACACGCCATCTATTTTATTTATGCTTCCAAACGCTAGAAATGTACATAGCAGTCACAACTGTTTTGAAATACTCCAAGAGTAAATTTGTGTCCATATATATATATATATATATATATATATATATATATATATATATATATATATATATATATATAAGATAGCGATGTAATTTGACGATTTGCATTTCCTTCGAAAATAGTGAACATTGATTTTATTGCTATCGCTACATACACATACTTTTCTTAAAATCTCTATGCTAAATTTTACATTGCTACATGCAACTGTATCCAACCAGTTAGTGCGTATAGAAATGCGTGAAATACATTGAATTAATTAAGAGGATCATCATAATTTGAAATCGCCTTTACATCAACATGAATTATGCCTAACGTAGGAAGCTTTCTAATTGTTTGTATTGAGCATTTAAGTGTTCCGCCGTTTATACATGGCTTTTTTTTATCAGTGTGTGCCAGATAGCTTTTTTGAACAATGCAAGAACAAAGACATTTGCAGAATAAAATGACCTCATTCTATTTCAAAGCCTTTCATCAGCTGCAATCAGCCTAAAACTGAAATAAACTTTAAACACGCAGAAATAAATGGAGATTTGAAATCCAGGATTAACAATAAGGTAGTAAGTCAAGGAAACACAGGATTAATAGTTACATATCTTAGTCAAAATATATAACTATTTATATCTGGTGAGATGGGAAATTCTGGAGCTGTGGGGTGGGTTCAAATTTGTCAAGGGAACTAAATGGATGACATTTCTGAAAAGATAGCTTTTTAACGCTCACAAATCGATGTGCTTTTGTGATTTAAACTTTCAGTTCTGAAAATCGCCTGTATCTTGTGTGATAATGAAGCTTAGTGAAGTTGTACGGAATGAAATGAATTATGTAACCCCAAAGCTACTACTATTATCCGCACTAATAAACAACAATTAAGTAGTTAGAACCTTTGATTTCATATCAAAAGGTGTTGACCTTATATTGTTTTTTTAGAACTAACACTGACTGATAAATAATCTGAAGCTTGAAACTACATAACTCATGTGTACTTTGGTTGATAATTGTTACTCTCCGTTGATACACAGGGTCAAATTCCCCTACCTTTGCTGGCAGATGGGCCCATTTCCGGACGACTCAACACCGCTGGATATTGATTATGTTGTATTCATCTTGTTGACTAAAAGTAGAATTCAGGACGCGGGTTCTGTCCTACTTGAGACTCGTTAGCTAGATATGTCTGCACCCCAGTGTGTGATATTGTCCTCACTGACACTCAAATGCAGTACCCATCGCTTCAAACATCCAGTGGATAACTCTTTGTTACTTGAAGCGATAGGTACTGGGTTCCAGTTCAGGTGAGAACGACATCACTCACTGGGGTGCAAGTATATCTAGCTGACGAGTCCCAAATAGGACGAAACGTGCATCTTGGATTCCACTGCTAGTCACCAAGATGACTACAATATGATGTGTACTTTCTCATTCAGAACATACTGCAAATTGTTATGCTTTGATTATTTTTTTAACACTTTTTTGTGCACTTTGAAGTATAACCTTCTATTTTGGTTCACACTAACATACGGTCACTTTTTACCATAAGTGTGTGTTTTATTTTGTTTTCACCGAAGCCATAAAAATAAAGTGTGAGATAAGTGGACCATGTGATAAATAAACAATAAGGTGAAATTACCACACTGAATTGATGACCATGTTGCATAATATAAACGAATTATAGTTCTAGTATGCTTATTATAAAGTGCATACGTTTGATTGTCAACCTTGTACATATCAGGCCACATCTTTTGTTAGTTACTTGAATGAGAGGATCACCATAAATCAAAATTTCATCACTACCTGAGTCGGCCTACTATCTGGAACAACTTCTAAGATTTCTGATGGCTTAGAGACGTAAGCGTTAAGGTAAACAAATGACGAATGCTTCACAGTATAAGTTTTCACGAATCAGTTCAACTTTTCGATTGACCAACATAAAGTTCTCTCTATTTTACGAATCAAGAGTCTGTGTGCAATTGTGTACATTTCTGTGAATTTTCAGATCATCACTTGCTTCATAGTCGAAATCAAAGTAAACGTCATAATCAAACCATCCTTTCACAAAACGATATTTATACAGCTATTTCGATTACTAAATTAAGCAGTTATACATGAGAAAAGTAGCTTTTACCCCTCTCGTAGTGTTGTCACCATTATTAGAGCACTGAACGAATGAACAGTTAATTTATCACTCTTTTTGCTACTTGAAAAGTAGTTTGCCAGTAGCCTGTATCGAAACTGGGATTTATAAATTTCTACTGAAAATCAGTAACTTGCTGCAGTGATGCTAGTCTGTATTGGTGAGGTCACTGATTTCGATCCTACCACGGTTCAAATTTTCATTTCACCTTTGACCATCACTCAGTACCAATATGAATCCGCCAAACTGTCACTATTTCAGATGGTCAAGCTGATAGTCTGTAATTTACTTAGTATGCTCAGTAGCAACAGTTCTACTGAAAGACCTGGTCTAAGGACTGTTAATCCATAACGAAATAATTATCTTAAACTTGTTGGTCTGCAGAGGCTTTTCAGCAAATTCCTTTTCATGACTGTCAAGATCTTGAATCACACTAATGGGAAAAGTGTTAACTTCTTAAGGTACATATAATTTTATTACTCAGTGAACTGAGTGTGGCAGGTGTGACGGCATTTTGACCTTATCCGCATGAGTACACAGATATATACACGTGCATACAGAAAGATAATGTAAGGCGGAAAATTTCATTTATTATTTTCTTTGTTTTATGAGTTTTGTCGCATGAAAACAAATGGCTTATTTTATCAAGTATTCGCTAATAAGTGTTTATTCCTGTCATACTTATAATACTATTTTTCATTCTTCCACTTCATTTAGATCTGCACCTGTTCAGATATTTGTAGGTTTTAGTAAACACAAGTCCACTGATTAAAATAAATTAAGCGAAAACCTAAATCCTGACCAAAAATAAAGTTCCTGAAAGATGAACCTAGTGAACACTAGGTTCTGTACTGAGGGTGGAGAAACTCAACACTATTATATGCGACAACCGATAAAGAGGAACAGTCAACCCTCCCTTGTGCATTGTAATCACTTAGATGTAACATCGATAAGCTATCAGTCTAACGAAAGTACAAAAAGTATTTATAGTGAAACTGTTTCCCCTAGCTGAAGTAGAAAGATTATATTTCATAAGTTTAAATGCTTTATTTACACTTTAAAATGAAGATAAGAACCCTAATAGTGATATTAGTGGCAAATTTGCTATGACACTTTACAAATATGACTAAGTGAATTGGTGATTGAACAATCTTGGCAGTTTTGATTTGACAGATTGATTTCAATGTGACCGAATGGTCGCAATCTTGAAACAGTTGATGATGTCAATTAGATCCTACCTCTTGGTTTTAAGTGTTCTAGTTGATAGAAGAAGCTAAAGTGCTTCATAGTCGAAATCAAAGTAAACGTCATAATCAAACCATCCTTTCACAAAACGATATTTATACAGCTATTTCGATTACTAAATTAAGCAGTTATACATGAGAAAAGTAGCTTTTACCCCTCTCGTAGTGTTGTCACCATTATTAGAGCACTGAACGAATGATTGAAGATGTATACTGCCGATACTATTCTACTTTAATTTATCATAATTATTTCTAAGTGAAGAGAATCTTCGAATCAATATGAATTCATATCGTAAATAACTATTGTGCTTTGACTCCATAAATAGCATTCTTGAAAACCTTCAGTTCACAAAAAAGCTAGTTCTGTATTTATCAGTGGCTATAAATCAACAAAACGACTGGAAAACTAGTAGTCATTATTGGTTGACGAGGAAGACGTCAATTCACTACACCTTTAAGATACTTAAAATTCACTTTCGAATACATCTCTGAGTAGAAAGTATTTTAGCATCATGAAAATGGAAAGGCACTAATTGTACCACGATATTTAAGTTTGTTTATAGATAGACAACAAGAAGTGTTTAAAGCTCTAAGGGCTATTTTTTCAAACTGTTCAAAGTTTTCATATAGGCACTTCTTACTTCCAGTTGTGAATTAGTTTGGGCCGAATTGATCGATCTCTGTTAGCATATGAGCTTCGCTGTTGATGTTTCCACATAGCGGATAATTTGATTTTGACATTATGAATGAAAAGTGGCTAGCAGTAGAATCCACCACTCACCGAGATGCAAATACATTCAGCTGACGACTATCAAATAAGATGAAATGCATCTCCACGATTCATCTTTAATATTTACATCATCTTGAAGTCCCGTCTTCGCTGCCCTGCCTCTTCTGCCAACATGTTAGTTTTCACCTGTAGATCTTCAAGTTTGTGTGACATCAGGCACAAGTCATCGGCGAAATCCAGATCTTCTAGGTTCTTTTCCGCAGTCCAGTGTATCCCCTCTCCTCGCTCCCCACAGTTGTCAGCTGCATGATCCAGTCGACCACAACCAGGAATATCATAGGGGATAGTAGGCAACCTTGTTTCATTCCTGTCTTCACTTCAAAAGCATCACTGAGCTTCCCACTGTGAATTATTTGGCATGTGGCGTCTTCATATAGTTGTTGAATGAGGCTGATAAAGGTTTGCGGTATTCCGTAGTGTTGAAGCAGCTTCCAAATTACCTCTCGGTCGACGCTGTCAAAGGCCTTCTCAAATTCGATGAAGTTGAGGTGTAGAGTTGACTGCCGTTCTGTATTCTGTTCTATGATGATGCGTAGTGTAGCATTGCAATTTGGCCTGCACATGATTTGTACTTCCTGAATCCAGCCAGCCAGCCTGTTCGGGTCGCAGTTTTGAATCCAGTGCGTCTTTAAGCCTCTCCAGGATGATGCGGCTTTATATTTTGCTTGCTTTGGGTGGACAGGAGAGTGATTCCGCACCAGTTCTTGCAAACACTGAGGTCTCCCTTCTTCGGTAGTTTGACAAGGTAACCCTTCTTCCAATCACTAGCCAGGTACCTTCTCTTCCTTCCACACCTTCTGCAATAGTGGTGTGGTGTGAGCATGTCCGCTGTTGTCTCTGCGTCTGTTTTCAGTACTTCTGGTGGGATTCCATCTGGTCCTGCTGCTTTCCCGCATTTCAGTAGCTTTATGGCGTTCAGGACTTCCATTTTTGTTTGAGGATTTATGTCCACTTGTAGTTCAGCGGTTGTAGGTGGTATTTCTGGACTAAGTGCAGGTGGTGGTGGTGGTCGATTCAGGAGCTTCTTGAAGTGGTCGGCCCATTGTTTCCTTTGTTTCTCTTCTTTTGTAATTAAATTTCCTTCATCATCTTTTATCAGTTTCATCTGTGTTAGTCTCTTCCCTGATAGCAACCTGGTTATTTGATACAATGTCGTCAGGTCTCTCTTACCTGCAGCCTGTTCTGCTTCACTTGCCAGTGTATCACAGAAGTGTCTTTTGTCTTTGCGTGTACTCTTCTTCACTTCTTTGTCCAGTGTAGTGTTTTATACATTGTGCTCAGTTCCTCTTGTCGTTGAGCATCCTTGCACTGGTTTATCTTCTGCTTCACCTTCCTCCTCTCCCTGCTCTTTCAGCTTCCATGTATCCATTGAGATCCATTCCTTGTCTTCTTTCTTCTTCCTTCCTAATACGGATGTGCAGGTTTCTTTCCAAATCTCTTCCAAAGACTTCCAGTGTTCTTCCACACAGGTTTCTTCAGGGATGTTGCTCGATATCTCCCATTTTGTCTTGATGGCTGCCTTGAAGATTTCCTTAGTAGTTCCATCCTTCAGTTTCCGAGTGTTGTACTTGAACTGAGGTCTATCACCAGCTTCCTTGAAGGCTTTTAACTTGATTTGGAAGGTTCCTTGCACTAGATAGTGGTCTGAACCTACATCTGCTCCTCTTCTTCACCTTGTGTCGAGTAGACTGCGTCTCCACTTTCTTGAGATTGAGATGAAGTCGATTTGATTTTTAGTGTGTCCATCTGGTGAAATCCATGTCGCTTTGTGGATATCTTTGTGCTTGAACACACTGCCTCGCCTCCAATCACCAAATCGTTGAATGCACAGAATTCTGCAAACAATTCTCCATTCTCGTTCATCACCTCACCGAGCGTTTCTCGACCCATGGTTAGTTCTCTTCCTGTATTGTCCCCTCCCAGTTTGGCATTCATGTCGCCCATTAGAATTTTGATTTCGCCAACTGAGGTGGGATCTTGTCCAGTGTTGATTGCAGTTGTCTGTAGAATTCCTCCTTCTTCTCTTCATCTGCATTATTTGTAGGTGCACAGCGTTGCATTGTATGATTGTGACCTTCCTTCCTTTTGAGTTGAACCTCGCTGTCATGATCCTGGAGGAGATTGGTTCCCACTGCATGAGAGCCTTCGATGCTGTTGGGTATATGATGATAGCCACTCTGAAACTCAGTGTGCTCGTGGTTGTCGTCTGGGGGACAATATCGGAGTAGATTATTGACTGTCCAGTTGACAGTTTGGAGAGTCCACTTCCATTCCACCTGCTTTCGCGAATTCCTAGCACTTCAGTGCTGTACCTTCTCATCTTCTTTGCGATCTGGACAGCCTTGCCAGCCAGCCAGCTTCAAACATTATTCTGACATTTCATGTCTCCATGTTTACTTTTGCTTTCATTGAGAGAGAGAGAGAGAAGACACATCGGCCAATTGGCTTCCCAAAGGCTTTCACCAACTGGCGTCATTTCGCCCTTCTGATTCCAGTGAGGAATAAGTTTGTTTTTATTTTTTATATTTTGCTTGTGCTTTGGAGTTTCTTTAGCGGTTAGATTTGTTTTAGGGGGTAGGGTTGCTAGCCCTATGCCCAACCTTCCCTTTTTACCCAAGCTTAGGACCGACTAGTAACTAGTGAACTAATTAACCAGGCGAGGTTATATATATATATATATATATATATATATATATATATATATATATATATATATATATATATATATATATGAGGTGGTTAGATTCACACACAATACAACCACATTCACAGGATTTTCTGTTTTTCAGTTAATTCATTAAGTCTTTGTGAATAATACACTTACCTACCTGAGAAAAATGCCTCTGCTAATTTTATTGCAGCTAACCACAACTAAGCTTTAAATCATCACCTTCCCACTTTGTCAAATGTAAAGATTTTTTTCTTGTTTCCACAATCATTTTACAAAAGGATGTGAATGATGAATTTTAAATGGAGTAAATTGACCAAGGTGATACAAAGATAATGATTTGTTTCAGAGATGAAAATTTTCTAGTGTCTAGCAAAGCCTATTGTCTGTGGTCTTCGCATCTTAACACTGGCGAGTATTTGTCACCAAGGTGATTATAACATTTTATGTTGATTACACTTGTCGACATTTATATTTACATGTTAAGTGGTTTTAAGTTAAGTATTTACTTTCACTGAGAGTCAAAAATGAAGAGGCCATTTAACTTTGGTAGCAACGTTGTTTAAATGATGTCTGTATATCTATCTTTAACATAATTCAAATTGTGATTAATATCCTTCCATCTTAATGATGATTTTTATTTGTCTATAAACAGGATTATGAAACCGATGAGTAGTAACAGTTTAATAATTCCTTAAGTGAATCACTGTAACGAAATAGTGAGATTCTGACAAACCATATAATATCACTGGGACGTTGGTTTATTTACTCAGGGTTTCTTACCAGGACATATTAGCAACCGTCGACGGGAAAACTGAAGATCTTTAATTTTAGCACACAGCATTTCACTGCCCAGAAGTTAATTCGAAATTTATCAGCCTATTGATGTAGACTAACATTTGCCCTGCATCACTGTATTCAGTTCGAATGAACTCATTTCAAGAAGTATAACGTTTTTTGTAAAACATTCCCTGATTTATATTCACTCAAAAAATCTTGTTGTGATCAGTGTTTCTTAAAACAAGGATGCTTTACAGATAGCTAACGTAATATAAAATACAAATCATTATATAAGTGAGTTTTAACATAATCCCACTGTGATCAGGAAATCAAAAAAAAGAATATTCCACTGAAGAAGCTGTGGTAAACACAGCGAGACGTTCAGAAAAATCTTTTTGATTTCGTAAACACCCTGGGACTATATTAAAACTTACTCATATAATGATTAAACATGGCTGGGCACTGAACTTCTTTCAGAACATTCTTAACAACTATGGCCAGGATGTTCATAACCTGACAAAATACGAACCCCTTAAAATGGGAAAACTGAGATGTAGTTAATTAAAAGTTGTTTAAATCTTTCTGAAGAAACAATTAACTAAAAGAAAAGGAAAACATATATAACTGGTAGCTTCCTTATTGATGACTGAGTGGTCAATTGAATAAGATATCATTACTAATTGGAGCATAGATTTCGGTTCCAATATTCCCCGTAATGCCAAATTTCCACTCTGTTCGCATTCCAAAATAGTTCGATGGAGAAGCAACTGTATCGCTATTAGTCAGACTGTTCTTTAGTGAATAAAGGTAGAGAAACGTGATTTGAGTTATAAATCTTCACACTACCTACTTGATTCTCTATTGACTGAACAGTGACATTCAGCTGTTCACCAGAGCGATAGCAATGTTGAAGACGTTTCCACCTCTCAGTAGCAGATTCCTTGTAATATGCTCAGATATGTGGTCAAAAACCACTCTTTCGTCTCGTCATATATATATATATATATATATATATATATATATGGTCAACAATTTCCTATTTCTGTTATTTCGCGGTATAGCGCGACTATTATCTAAGGTCTTCAGTTGAGGTCCGCTTACCTTCCGTCTGGTTGACCCCACAGGTCACGGCTCCTCATTAAAATGCTACTTTAAATTTATTGCTATTTTTTGCACATTTATCCGCTCAGCTCATGCAAATGATTTTCTATCATATCGACTCAAGTATGTACAGATTTGTATGAATTAGTGTTAAAATTAATGTTGGTTAGTGGCTAGCAGTGGAATCCACAACGCACGTTTCCTCTTATTTGGGCCTCATCACCGTGTTGTGCTAAAACTGTCTTAGGCTGCAAACAGCTGATGAGAAGCCTCAAAATAAAATGGATCCATGTTACTCTGCTGAAACTGTTGTTCTCATTCTATTTAAATTTGTCAATGGAAAGAATTATATGAAATTACTAAAAGTAAAATTTAGCAAAAACATCGATGATACTGTGCATAAAATTTACTCTTTTTATGATCAACTTTTAACTTACTGTCTAAAAATTATTCGCTACACCTATGGGGGCTGCAAATGCATAGAATATCTCAGGGATATATAGCTGTGATGAAACGAAGTGAATGGTATCAGATTGAAAATTAACATTAAAGTTCTTACGAATGTTAATGAAAGTTTCCGAAAAACTTCGGAGCCGGATATCAGAGCATGATGCAGTACTTTTTAAATTAATTTTTATCCGCTAAAAGAAATGGTCGCCTGATAATGCATTCACTCTTTTCTAGTTGATCTGTATTCTAAAATTCAGTCAACAAACTAACATATTAATCCCCTATATATACCTTCTTCCTGAGGGGATGCCCGCTGGTATTCTGTTTGATAAGACACTTCCGTTGAAAATCTAAAGTATGGCTGAATAAGTGGCAAATTGATTTTGAAATAATATGCTCTTATTATTGATCTCAGTTCTTAGAACATTAGGGTACAATCGATATTTAGATCTAAGAATATTCTTCAATCTGTAAATATAAATTCGTCTATGATGTATAACAGACAGCCAGAGTAACAAAATTCCTAGTGGGAAATATCATTGTACACTTAAACGTGCAGCAGAGTCGCTCATTAAAATGAGATTCAGATGAAACCATTTGAACTGGTTGACTTCTTAACACGTCAATCATTATCACTCATTTAGCTTAGAAAACTCCTGGGTAATCACTTTTCCCTTTTGAATAAGACCTATAACTCAACAGGATTAGTTAATACCAGGTGATTTATTGATGAAGATTATTCTGTTCGTTTATATCCTCCATGTATTTTTGGTTTAGTGAAGGAAGAGTAGCTGCAAAATCTACGAAAGTTTATTATTATTATCTGTTGAAAGTTCTGGTGGTGTTCTGAAGTACATAGCAGAAATATGGCTGAATATTTCATGAAACTGGATATTATTAGATTAGTTTTGACTTAACAGCAAGCATTTTTCCGGGAAAACAAGGACAATGCTTGAGACCTGGCATCCGCGCTTACTGTTACTCATCATTAAGATGTGTCTGGAACTTATGTCCATTCCACGATTCGAATTGACACCTTAACTTAAACTGGACTGATCTTCTGCAAAACTAGATTATGTGTATAAACTGGTTACCAGCGGTTAACCAATGTAGGTACCTAGTCCGCAGTGCTCAGTACCGATCCAAGTCTATAGATCAATTGTCAAAAGTGCACCAATTTAACCAGCAGCTTAAAGTTTGTCTTGTACTTTTCACAAGAGAAGTGTGTAAGAAAATTAAGATGGTAATGATGGAAACGTATAGTAATAGCTCAACAATGTTTTGCGGCTTCATGTGGTCTTAAAACCAACCTAAATTCGACCTTAGACTTAAGTTTGACAAAACAACAAGTAAACTGAGTTACTAACATTAAGTTTACACTCAGTCATGATTTTTGTGCCACATATTCTCTACTTATTATCAGATCATTTGATTAAGTTACCATGTTCATTTGAACACTGGACATTTTCCAAGAAAAATATTATTTTGGAGCCTAAATTAAAGTGGAAACTAGGACTGTTCACTGACAGGCAGTTCTGAAAAGCTATCAAATATATACTGTTAGTGTTTCCTGCTGAAATTACGACAATGTGAACCAACAGTTTAGAAACTGCTATCTCACAGGTTGTTGAGTATTTCTTCACGAAGATCTTCAGAATTACTGCAAATTAAGTGGTGCCTCGTTCTTCATGCAGGAAAACGAAACAGCATGATTCTCTAAAGGAGTGATACAGAAAATACTAGGTGATTTACTAGTCAGCAGTTTGACGTAGACATGCACTTTTATATGACTAGTACGTAATGAATTGTCTTGTGGTCATTTAGAGGGATGTAAAATTCTCTCACTATTATTGTTGCATCCTTCTACCGTTATCATCTCCGTTTCCCAATACTTCCCTGTAAAAGGAGTCTTGGATCATCTCTGGCTTGATAGGATTATAATATTTTGGTCGCCTAAACCACCATTTAGATGGTATTGAAAAGTATTTAAATCCTAGATTCTGTTAGTAAACAAGCCATAGGCTCCAATGATTAACAATTTTGAATAGCAAATAGCTATGCAACTTTGTAGAGAGGTCATTCTTTGCAACTTGTAGTACCAAATTCACTACCCACCGTATATCAAGTATACCTTCCGATTTGCCTAAACTCAAACCACTAACCTAAACCTAGCATCTTAGTTTCCCATTCACCGATGCATTCCTCACTGAATTCTGTATTGTTTGGTTTGCAATTGAAACGGTATAAATTGACTCACTTCAATTACGTCACCTCCGTTCTTGTATTGAAAGATCTTATGACCACTCATGAAAAGTCAACAGCTAGATCTAGTTCTCTTTATGAGTGATTGACTAAATGTGAAAGTGTGTTCTAGGACTTTATTTTCTCTCTAAACTTGGGTTTATTCAAATGAGGCTTTTTGAAATTTGTCTAAGATGAATTACGTTTCTGCTTCATTAAGAAATTCGGTGTTGAATAGTGCGCTCAAAAACCAAAGATAGGAAGATCTAAAAGCAACTAGAGCACTGACAACCCTGATTGAGAATTTTAACCATCATATAGTAAAACTTGTTTCACATTATCTTGCTTTTTCATGCTGTTCTATGAGTTCAAGCTTTGTAAAACAAACGTTCATAGAGGTTCTAGAATAAATACTGCTTAAAAGGTTCAAAGAATCCACTTGAATTTAATTTCAGAATAATCAAAATGAGTCGAAAATACAGATATTAGGTGACATTTGAAGTAGTCAGACTTCATAAGCATAGCATTGCGGACTCACTAACTAACAAACCCCTCTTCGTTGAAATTAGATAAGAAAACTTGCTATCGTTTTTTTAAAGTGTTTTCATTCTAGCCTTTGGATGGAGAACCTGACCTAGGGATGTACATTAGCACTTTCAAGCTAGCTCTTAATTTATGAAATGATTTTAGATGATATGCGGAAATACTAATGTAGCAGTATATTTTGCATCCAAATTTGGATTAAAGAGAGGGAATCGAATCCAGATTACATACCTGTCTAATACCAATTAATAAGATATGTCTTGGAGCGCTACATAATTCATTTTCTCTGGGACTATCGAAAGCCAAACCATTTTATATTGAGTTAACTAAATCTATCTTTGAACAAGTAAACCAACGTGAGTATCTATGTCTCAACATTAAGAAGTATAAATTTGGACTAATAGTCAAAACAATTGTTTATTATCTCCATCAAACTACCTTAATCTAAGTAGTATATCTTGTTTTACTTACGCATAATAAGAAGGTGTTTTGTGTTTGTCGATAAAGGAGTACTGTTGTGTCTGCTATATTATCAGCGCATCAGTTCAACAGATATATGTAAAACAAGCTCACTCACATAGGTGTAATACACATATTCCATTCCCTTAGGGATATATATATATATATATATATATATATATATATATATATATATATATATATATATAATGAATATAAATAGTACGAACAGTATAGCTGTGTATTATTACTGTAATAATGATAATGATGGTGGCAATTATTATTAACTGAAATTGTGTCTCACTTCATTATATCACTGACAAATACATACCAAAAACTATTCTTTTCTCCTTATCCTTCCCGTTTTATGTTTCTGTTTTCACTGTTGTCACCATTTTCGTTCGTATTTTCATCATATCTCTCTTCAGATACGAATGATAACATCAATAACTGCTTCTTCAGAAACTTATTACTCACCAGTAGTTATTTTCGCCAGGTATCATGCATACATGCGTGCATTTATGTGTGTGTTAATGCAAGACATATTGCTCAATGAAGTGATCAGTGAGACTTGTAAGTGATAATTTTTATAATTCCTAGGAGAATTTGTTTTTTAATTTCATTATTTTCTTCTCAAATAAAATTAGTCATTTACAATAAATAAACAACCGTATGAATGACAAGTATGCATAGAAGTGCAATGTTGATAAGATTAAATGAATATGTAAGCATGAAAAAAGTAGAACTCAAGAAACAAATTAGTTTTGGTGTGAAGTGATGAAAATCATGCATTTTGTTGTTAATCAGAGTTCGAGACAGATAACAGTAAACAGTGTTATTCATTTCCTGGTTTCTTTCATAGGTTTTCATCCTGTCGATATTATGGTCGTGGTAATTAAATGATACATAAGACAGTAAAGTGCTTTTTGTAACTGCGCTCATTAATCGAGGGGAACTTTTATTATTTTCTCTGTCTGTGGTGTTGTAGTGATTAAAGTGATTTCTCTTTGGTTTATTGCCAAATAATTTGTCCATGCATTTCATCTGGTTTCAGTCTAAACTAGCACAGAATGAGACCTATGTTCTAAAGTCAAATGGTCTAAATCTTACTGAGTAGATAATACTTTTCACCTTCTGACATTAAAATGGTACGTGAAAACGGTTTATCATAATTCATTAGTTTGCGAATTGAAACCATCTGGAGAATTCTTAGAAGTAAGGACCGCTAAGTGACCCTCTTCTTTTCATTTTGAAATTCCAGGAAGTGTATTTTGTTGAATTTTCTACCGATCATAGCCAGAACTTCTCAAACTACAATAACCATTCCTTATCTGATGTAGAACTGACAAACATAAAAATCAAATGCCAGACCCAAATACCGTTGATCTCTGAAAGCAATGAAGAGAACGAATGTATCATAATTGAGTCGTTCGATAGTTTGAGCTATAGCATATCCATCATTTCTGATTATGGTATCCGTCAAATTTAACTGGTAAGGAAGCATGTTCTTCATTTATTATGAGTAGTCAAGACGAACACTAAAGTAAACTACACTTCTGAATATTGTCTTTGTTAAAGGATTAGAGAGAATTTTAACTGAATAAATCATGCCTCAATGTTGTGGAGTCACCTTGAAATGATTACAGACAAGAAACTGTATCAGAAAAGTTACTCAGTAAATAACACTGTCCCACTGTCTGATATTTCTGAAAAACCAACATAGGATTACAGTCTAACATAATACTTAAGTTGTACTCTAATATTAATGATTGTTCTTTGTACTCAAGCTCTATGCCACTGAATTTGATATCCCGTCAACCATACAAACAGGTACAATATCCTGTCGAAAATAAATCATTTGTTAAACTTCAAACTTTTTTATTCAGTGTTTCTTTCCATTTACAAAGTAAATTACGGTGATGTTTCGCAACAACCTCGCGTCATTCAGAAAGTCATGTGATCACTGTAACACCTTGACCTCTTAACCTATAAGTATCACTTTTCGTGCTGACTTTTAAATTTCTACACATTTGTAACCTGGGTACTTGGACACCAACACTGTAAGATGTTTTTGTAAACTTCAGGATCAAAATTTGACCTGACAGAGTTGAACAAGTTGAGCATTGGGTAAATGGATTATAAATGAAATATTTTTGTAAAATCCCAATGAAGTAGAAAAATAATTCTTTTTATTTTTTATTCGAGATTTTACAAATATATTCCATTTATAAGTGTAAGAAGAGTTCTTAGAGGTTTTCTGTTAACAACTAGTCATTTCAAGTAGTTGGTTTCATTGAGTAAGAAATTTAAGAAACACTGATGTCTAGAAAGTGTTCATTCTAAGTAGTTTCTCTTTGGTTCTCAACATGAGTTGCCAAGTAAAAAAACACATTTTTTTACTTTCATCAGTAAAGGTGTAGGTCACTTAATCTAATTGCTGTCAACAGTAGGATAATAAGCGAGTAGATCGATGAGAAGTTATACTGCCATAAGTATCTGAGGGAAAGAATGCATCACTTCAGCGACGCACAGAATGATACTCAGGTTAAAAGATTCAAATTAAAAATAGTGAAACAATGATCAGGAAATGAACCGAAACCAATGGATAAATATGCATTTGTTGGGCGTAGCAAGAACTATCTGATTGATCGGCCTTTACTGCATGATATATGTACTAATTATTTGCTCTTAATCTAAGGGTATATCGTTGGTGTCTCATCATATATACAAGAAGATACCCTAGTTCGTTCACTGCTGAATAATCTGAAGTAAGATCATTTTTCTGTATGAAATTCAGCACTTATTGGTTGAATCCAACAAATATGTGAATAGTCAGTTCTCCATTTAATTTCTCCTATTGTTTTTTTTGATTTTCTACCATGAACTGGAGTAGCATGGAAGCAGTGTGTAAATGATCGGTTATCTGTTGTTAGAATTAAGACATCTGGATTTATTCCAGTTTCTGTGAGTTTAAACTCGTCCACTTCACAGATAATTTTAAACTATGTACACATCCGCTCACTTTAGTGGTGACGGCACTTCAAACCATGGCTTCCAGTTAAAATACCAATCATCGTTATAACAGTACAAAAACTAGAGTAAAAAACTATTGATTACATTAATCTAAACCCACACTTACATGTTGGCTGTTTGATCATATGTCCATCCTTGTCCTAAAAAAAACTGATTGCGTTTCCATATCAGCTAGTTATACTTGAGTTACTAACATCAACTTCTGTTCACAGTTTGGGAAGTATGAGCATTCATTCAACATGAGGTTGGCCAAATGACACAATACAGACAGATTTCGCGTACTGTGGTGAACATTTCAAAGTTGCTGAATTTACTTGCCGAAATTTTTCTCCGATGTTAAGCATGATGAAAAATGTCAGTTGAGAAAGATCCTTACCAACTGTTCACTCTTATTTTAAACTTTGCATGGATTATATTGATCTTATTGACTAGCACAAGAATCCAGGACTCGCGTTTCCTCCTATTAGGGACTCATTAGCTGGATACACCTGCATCACAGTGAATGATGTTGTTCCCACTGTGACTCTGGATAGCAACTGGGAATTACGAGTATCATTGTAACATTTGCTGGGATTAGTTTGAATTCCCAACATATATTGAATGACAAAGTCAGTTCTGATTTTTAACGTCTCCAGTTTGGTTTACTAACTTTAAATGAGTTAAAACTTTTGTATTCATCAACGGTACTCAATTTCCAGCTGATGCGGAAATCACAATATATTTCACTTAATATAGCGCAGAATTCTTAAATAACTTTCATGAAGTGACTTCCGAACATCTAACAATACCTAGCTTGAAGTATCATAGGAAACTAATCTCCAAAAACGCCGTACAAAGATTCATAAATTACATACAGTCAAGAATTTTCAGAATTGTCTGAAGTCTTTTGGATTTATGCAAAAATATGTGCTTCTCATTGTGGTTGTAGTATGAAACAGCATTGTGTTCTCATTTCTTCAGATAAAAGATGCAAATATAGCAAATGTGAATTATGCAAAAGTGAATGGGTATTTATAAACGTAGTTCTTTTGAAACACATTTGTTAATAACCAAGACACAACATGAAGTAAAGTTTAATTTTTCAGATGTGCAAATGTTGAGCAAAAGGAAATATATGTGTCACCCTAACAGATTATCTTATATATGTTAACATCTTGACACAACTTTCAGCATTATCTTCATACCTTGAAAAATATGGTGCGTGACTGGGTTTCCACAACTAAACAGTATGCATTCTCTTGGACTTTTGGAAACTGCTAGATATAATCAACTGTGATTTTGCACCTACATATAATAACATACATTACGTTATGGAGCATTATGATTTCGACGTTTTGAAAAACATTTGAGTGACAAGCTGATTAAATCAATTCAATTCGTTCATGCGCATGTTCGTCATCCAGGCTATTTTTCAATGTGCGTTGAAATACTGTAACTGATTGTCTTCATTTTAAACATAAGGCAGCATACAGCAAAACTTTGGAGTACTTTCTTACCCAAGAAGCAAAATGACATTTTCAGCCTGATAATAAACTAGTTTCCAGAACTGAAAAGACTAATCCTTCGGGCAAATCTAGAACAAGTTCATCAAGAATTTGACAGACTGAAAGTGATGCATTTTCTTCGACTAGTAGACTACTCTTCCCGGATTACAAATATTGGAAACCATAAGGTACGCAGTATTATCAGATTTTAAACCAACCTGAATGCCACAATAAAAAATCATTCACCCCCAACGCAAGTAGCAGGAAGTATTTTTAATATGGTGAATGGTGAAGAATATTATGTATAACTCTATTCAGCTGATGCTTATTTGCAGGTAAAGGAAGTATACGTTTCATCGAGGAAGCTTCTGAGCATCAGTATTCAGATGGGGTAAATGTGGAGGATTAGAATTTAAAATAATAATCACCCCAGTAAATTTTGAACATACTAACAATTTACATTCGATGTATGGCAGGGTATCTGAGCTACAGTTCTGAAGCTGGACGAACTTATGATAAAAGGCCACACGCTATCAAATTTTGTTGTACTCGATTCTTATTTACATCAAAACAGGTTTTTTTATGTAGTCGACCGAACACTTAAGTTTCATGGGGAATTCACATGATTCAGGAATATAACCAGGAAATATCTCAGTGACTTCAAAAGTGCCTGATCTCAGAATGACTGGTACTTTCCTGGGTTTAATGGGTTGCAGTAGTTCTTGTATCACAGATTTGTATCATTTGATGACAAATCTAAGAAAATCACTAAAAATCCATTATATTCGATATTGATCAAATGAATATGAGCATGTCTTATAAAAACCAAAACTTTGTCTTCTGACATATTTCCCACACTGCAACCCCTTTCCAGTCATTACAGTTATACATAAGGGTCTTGTTCTTTTAATTTCGATAATTCTTCATTGAAAGAAAATAGTCAAATAAACAAATGTTGTGAAGTACTGTAGATTATCTGTTGTGCATTTCTGAGATCGGGCATCTTCGAATAAAGTCAAATGAAAAAAGAAAAACGAAGATGCCATTATATTTCGTTCCAGCATGTAACGTACCATATTGTGGTCAATTCTAAAAGTTGAATATTTATGAATGAAACATTTCACATGACATTTCAAATACTTGGCATCAGAATTGCTTCGGTTATAGAGTAATGAATGATGGCATTAATTGAAGTTAGAATCAAGTTTATCTACTCGCAAATTGAAATTACTGTCCTTTGCTCGTTGGTAACTTACTCAAGTTGGACATGAGGACAGGTACTCAACGATGTCATTGGATGAAGGTCGCGCCATGTTGTGAACTGACAGAAGTTTGAAATGGGGACTGCCGGATGCCAATTTAGTGGCTCTATGGTAAGCTTCTGGTAGCTGAATCTGAACCTGGGCTCCTTCTTTGGCAGGGTCATAGGCGCGCACTGCTGAGGGGTCCCATATTAAGGTGAAGTAGCTGACCGGTGCTCTAAGGTTTCTACTAGTTCTCTAACTGGTCAGCGCATGATAAATGCCAGCGTGAAATCAATAAAATCCCCAAATCCCTCTAAACGAAGGCTATTTTTTATTTATTTTGTTGCTACTGCTGTTTTAATATCTCGTATGGCCTGTGCATGTACATCTATATGAAAGAGTTGAAAATCCTACTGCTAGCGTAGAGTTTGATTCACTTTACCAAGATTCATTTTCGCTTAGTAACCACTCATTTGCTATTCTCATCAATATAACCTGAAGTAACATTAAATCCCTGTTCTGTGGATGCGAAAGAAAAAGAGTCATTTCTATTATTAGGATTTTGCTGTGACTAGTGAAAGTCACTACAGTTTCAGGTTGGCATTCTGACGTTATAGGGGATGATGACTGATGTTAGTTAATAGGTTAGCCAAGCTAGAGCTAGTTGAATCTTGCCTAAGTCAAAGTATTTTTCTCAATTTTAAGTCATCTCTTTACTACTCAAGAATACGTTTATTTGATACTTGCTTTCCAAGTTTAAAAATACTATGGAGTAAGGTCAGTTTCCGTTTTCTTTAGTGATGCGTCAGAAGTATTAGCCCATCTGATAGTGAATCGTAATCAGCAAAAAAACAACCTCTAAATTATTGTGCAAATTATATCCATCTATATGACATAAATTGCACTAACTTATACTGTACTATACTGCTATTAGGTATACTGGATATTTTGATTGGTGAAACTCTTACGACAATATCCAGGATTACATCACCACATACATTACTACGTTCGGTCAAGTATTTCTACAATAAGACGATTCTCTGAATTTCAGCAGGATTATTTATTTGTCAATACTTTGTACAATAAATGATTAGCTACATTCTAAAATAACGAGATACCCAATCCCTATCATCATAAAGTTGAAAACTACAAGTTACTTAACCGATTTAAGTAATCCATACGAAGCTTGACTGTTGACACTGTTTTAATTTCAATTTCAATACTGAGTGATGAACTAAACTGTTGTCCAAGCAGCAAAATTTATCAAATCATACTTCCTATCTTATTATGTATTTGTATCTGGATTCAAACTGATTTGAATCATATAAGGTTAGGATATCCAGAAAGCATTTCTGACAGAAGGTAGCTTGGTGCGAGAATGACCAATGGATCTGTGACTGCCATTCGTTGATTGTTGAACCAGACTTGTCATTAACTCAGTTTTTTCATGAATTTGCGACAACAGTTTAGCACAATAAACACGAACGTTCACAAAATAATTTGCAGTATACTGTTTAACTGCTCACGATTTATCTTGGGGTAGTTGTCACACTTTTCAGAGATGTTGGCTTATTCGAATTCTCTACTTATATTGGTCTCTACAAGTTGGAGAATTAGTTACGAGAGCAAGACAGTTTTCACTGCTGACTGAAAGGAATTAGAGAAAGTGAATGGAAAGGGAAACCAAACCGACCTTTTTATGTCTAAGAATGATCAGGATGTACGTGGTAGAATCCCATTTTTCTTAAAGAGTGACAAATTTCTGAGAACTACTTTATTGAAGCATGTTTGACTGATCACTAGAGACGTAATTGAAGACTGAAACGAAGCGGTTTCAGTCAGGAGCTATAGTGTACACTTGAGGAAGTGTACTTTTCGACGGCTGATATTATCTGTGACAATCTTTCCATTTCTTTCCTTTTCATACATTTAGAAGTTTGGTTTATCAATCAAAGCTTGAACTTGGTACTCGTCAATGAATCTGCATTTCATCAATAGCTAGTTGACGATTATTTCAGGCAAAACTGTTTCGAATTATATATAAACTGTTATGAATTTTAATTATCAAAGTATACAGCTGTTTACGCGAGTGTTAAGACGATCTAAATGTGAAGTTGTACATTTCATTTACTAGGTGAGAAAATGGTCTAAACTTAAGTGGTTGCTACTTTTGTCTATATGGATGTTTATTGGAGATCATTAGTAGTTTCGAGATCCAGATTTCGAAAGTGTCGTCACAACTTTCAGCCAACACATCCATTTCAAGAAATCGGAACCGAACTCACGCTGAACTACAATAAAGTGCATTATCACTGAACTATCTTGACATTACTGACTGGTGTGGGTACTAGATGACGTATGCTAACCATTCACTACAGATTAACCAATGTTATACTGTCTGATACCCATTTATGGCCGGATTTCATCAACTATACTTGTTGAGAAACTAATATTATTTGTTCATTTCTAACAGAAAGACGAAAAGAAGAATAGTTACAAATGATAAGATTAATGAAAAGGAAGATTCAACTAAAAACCAGTAGCCAGTAACTCAGAAATGAATTACCTGATGACTTATTTCATTTGAAATATAGAATTACTATGGGTTCTTGGAGTTCAGTATGAGACGTTGCCTAAATTTTACTGACCAGACCTCAAAAAGCACCATCAGTGTTTGCTGCCTGTATGAAGTACTAAAATACACATTGACTGGTAAACTGCTTACCTGGTTTTCGTTCATATGCCAAGAAGTATGCAAATACAAATCAATGAACTTTACAGGGATGTGATTTGTCAAGTGACTAGTAATTATTCACGAACCGACTCACTGCTCTGGTTGATGAACGAATATTAAAGGAAAAATAGTGACAAGCTAAGTGATGTCCCTCGATAAATGATAACACTTAATGAATATATTTACAGGAATCACTTGTTGATACTGTCCCAAACCAGACAAATTTTATATCCTGGTTCACTCCCCGTATTATATGTAGCAAAAATATTACCACTTAACACGACTGGCCTGTAGCGAGTTAGGTCACTAAATAACATGTAACGAGCAACTTGGATAATCATTTAATATATATATAACGGCAACGCTACTGTTAGACTGGTTGAATAAGGAGGTCAGAGCAAGTACAAACAAACCCTGAAAGAATTTCGCAATCATATTTTGCCTCGTACCATTGGACCTTCGATTGTGGATTCTAAAATACTGATCATTCTGCGGATAAAGTTTGCAATGTTATACCACCAACCATATATTGATGAAGGTGCTGATAGTATAATTTCATTTCTCTGGATTCGATGGTCAAACACTTACCGGCATATCTAGTAAATATTTAGTTATGTCTATTGCTGAGAATTTGTAAACTTCAAAAAATTAAGCGCCGATTGATTTATTTTCACTGTGAAGATTTTTGAAGGTATGCAAGAGAATTTCCTCAGAAACATATAGTCTAACGTAAAGAATATTATTCTAGAGAAAAACTTTATTGACACAATTAGTAAGTTTGATTAACTGACTCTTTTCACTTATGAAATTCTTTCCTATAATCTCAATGTTAGGTAGGGATGAGTGAATTTTGAGTCTAGTTTTAATGCAACATAAAGGAAAGAGAAGAAGGGAAAACTGTACCCAAGCAAAGTACACCACAAATGAGTAAATAAATATACAAATATTATGCATAAATTATCTTCTTTCAGTTCTATTATGATATGCATTATTACATAAATAGATTGTTTAGTTCTCAATCAAATATTGTTCATTTCTAAATTATCAGTATGTATTTTTCACCTTCTCTTTCTCTCCCTATTATTATTATATTGTTATTTTGATTATTATTATTATTATTAATATTTAAAACAGTAGAGACTAAATCCCCAGATGTCATATCACGGCCTGTCACCTGAACTAGCAGCGGTCATCATTTCTTTCATTATTGACGCATACATATGACAAAATAAATGTGTCTAGCCAATTATTGAGGACAAAGGCAATCGCAGAAGCAAGCTTTGGTCCACTCTAGCCTTTAGGCAATCTTCTCACCTCAATCGCCTAACATACCATCAATCTGCTTTATTCTAATCACCTGTCTATTTCCCTATGGATGCACGTGTTTATGTGTATATGCATTCATCTACTCTGTAGAACTGGTTTCATTTGGTGATACATTTATGTATGTACATATTAGCATATATATAATGCATAAAAATATGCCTGCAGAGAAGAAAGGGTAAAGATAAAGCCAGAGAAATTAGAATAGATACACCTGACTTTACCGGGTAAGAAACACTTTAAATCTATCTTCAGCTGGTTAGCATATCTGGTCAACTAACCAAATTGCACGTTAATTTAAATACTATTGCTAACTCTCTGCTACAAAATATAATCTATGTGCATATATGTATGCGTTACAAAATGAGGAGGAGGTTGGAGAGATAGGTAGTTAGGTAAGCATTTAGGTGAATATATGAGCTTCATAGTTCACAACCAGATAAAAGAGTCAAGACTGATTAATCAAATCGTATAAATTGACCACATTAGGCAGGACACAAGTGATCTGAAAGAGAAAGAAAAAACTAGAACAGTAACTGTGTATTTTCACCATCATTAACATCATTTCCGCTAATGTCGTCGTCATCACCCCTAACAAACTTATTTCAATTATGCTGATGAGGTAGCTTATTAGTGAGTGGTAGAAATTGGGAATTCTTGAGTTCTCAATTAAGGACATATGGTAAAAAAGAAAGAAAACGAAGTTATGGTTCTTATCGTATTTTTTCCGTATTATTCCTCTCCTGATGGTTTGCTTTTCATTATTTCTTTAAAATCATCGAAATAGATACAGTATTTCACAGTGTTGCATTGAATTCACTGTCTTCTGACTTATGTAAACCTAAAGGCTGTTCATAATACTTAAAGCTGGACAAATACCGATCTAGATAACTTGGTAGCTGTACTGAAAATTGAAAAAGTGGGATATTTTGGATACTTGTAGTTTGTTTTGATTTAAATTTATTGCGTTAACTGAAGGTGAAGGATAACGGTTATGTTGGAGTTGGCTATCTGCGGATTACTGAGCTATTGCTGAGCTGAGTCTTAACTTCTAACCAGATCTCACTTCTAATTCAGTCACCAGTCATTTTTTACATATATCTTAAAGATGAGGCATAGATGGCTGTTTCTGCTTCAGAACAATAGCTAGGTCCTTTATCGCTACATAAATCATACAAATAAAGAGTATAGATACTACTAACAACCTATCACTGAGTGTACATATGGTAACCGTGGTCATATATGTATTAGTTTAGAGTTGTATTCATGCATATTACACCATACATTTGCATTGACTGTCAAACGAATTATAGAATTTTAAAAAAAATTTTCGCCCCTTGTGCTAACTGGGATCAGTTGATCAAGATCAGCAATACAACCTCCTGTTTAGGTAACTCACCATCCCAGTCAATTACATTATGCTGTTAGTATTTGAAGATGACTTAGGCAAAATGTAGCCTGCAACCAGTTAATATACTCAGTATGACTGAAAGAAGATATTTATCGTCCGAATACTGCAGCAGTATTTTTAAACGGCATAAAAAAGTCTGCCTCAAAGAGTTCACATGTATGCCTTGGTAACTAGTGCCAACAAGCATGAAGCGTCGGCAAAACGTTTTCTGAGTATCTGTTTTGCAAGCATATTTTTCATCAAAGTTACATAGTCTGTCTGATTCATAGGGAAAGATATGAGATGTTTTTACGTTTACAAGAAAATAGTATTCTTTCCTTGAATTATCAGCTGTTTCATGGAAATAATACACGTGTTTTCATCTATAATAATCCTGTTACATCTATCTGCTTCAATTCCACTTTCTTCACTCATTCTGAAGCTTTCTCGCATCAACGCTTGGGCTGTTTGATTACCTAGCCTTACCCATTCTCATCATCATCAATATCAACATAAGGCTGCACAACGGTCCAAGTTGCCACACCTTATTCTGATGCATCAAGTAACAGAGCAGTTAGATGAAAGATGAAGAAAAAAGAAAAACCTATCGAAGCGATAGAAATTAGTAAACGAGAAGGATGAATGATAAAGTGCTGAATTCAGTATAGCGACTAAGATGATAATGTGTGGATACATCTGCGCTAATGACATCGGTTCTGAGCCATATAACCTAGAGTCTACAGTCATCGGTTTTTGTTGTCATATGGACCTCGGACGTCTAGTTTGCACCTCTCTGTATGGCTTAGACCACCTGTCAAAGACTTCATGTAGTGATGCCATGTTTAGTCTGGCTACCCAGAGACTATCCCAGTCTGAACCTTTCTCGGCCAACATTGTGCGACTAGGCAGATGGTGACTATGAATTTGTAACACATTTTGCAGCTACGTAAGCTGATGAAGATTCCCAACAGCATCAGCTGGCTTTCCTCTCCCTAATACTCTGTGCATGACTTCTACTTTACAGTCACATCTGTGATTTAAGGTGTCATTTTTGTTGGTGAGAAATGCATCCGAAACACTATCGAATTGCCACTCACGGTTTTCGGAAGGCTATGCATCTTGTCAGCATCGTCACCTACTAGCACTGTATCATGTGCGTGTTTAAAATCTACCGAGGGTTCTCCTACAGTTAGATCAACCCCTAAGATGTTAGACGACGCGTGGAGACCTCCATAAGAACGTCTATGACAAACTAAAAGGGAATGGAGAGACTGAGCATCCCTGACGGACACCACTAGATGTATGCATATCACCTGAAAAGTCACCATAGGTTCCAACACTCCGACGGATGTTCGAGTAGTGAGACTCCAATAGAGTGATGTACTTGTTTGTCACGCCTTTCAGTGAGGGACACTGCTGTAAGACCTCCCGACCGATGAAGTTGACCGTGGGCTTCGAGTCCATAAATATAGTTGTGTTGGGCGTTGACAACTGCGCCTGAGTTCCAAAACCTGGTGGAGTAGGAATATCTGGTCAGTACACCTCCGGCCAAGTCCGAAGACTGCCTGGTTTCCTCGTGTTTGCTGTTCCAAACTCCACTCAGACGTCTAGTAATAATAGAACCCAGAATCGTAGACACTGTTGATCAGGCTGTCTCTGTGGTTATCACAAGAGGACTTCTCGTCTTTCTTGAAGATTTGACAGAAATTGCACTGAACGAAATTAGAGATGAAGTAGGAATAGTGACCGAGAAGTGTGAATGAAGGTTAGAGAATGAGAATTTGGAGGGTGGGAAGGGTGCTGATAGGATTGTGAGGGTAGCTGACACTTCCCTGATACCCACACCATGGGAGGCTAGGTCTTCTTAAAGTACCTGTAAAAAAGGGTTGATGTGTGACCATATTGCCCAAGTGACATCTCCTTGAAGCCTGTCACACTTGGCATTTTTGCAAGTTTGGGATTTTTGTTTTTTGCTTTCGAATCCGATTATGAACCCATGTCGCCGCCATCGGCATGCTGGGGGTGCTATGGCTAGAGCCGACCAATTCTAACTCCCCTTCCACAGAGAAGGCAGCATCAGCGTGATACTACTGGTCATCCAAGGGAAACATATTACTGCTGTCACACTCCCGCCTAGCCAGCCAACAGTACGACTTTGCCCTCAGACTCCCATCATAGAGTAGCAATTTGCACCACAATGGTAACTGCTTTTTTCCCCAACCACTATCCGACAGACCTTTCTGCTAAGACCTCAATGTACAGGAGTCTCAGTTAGTGTATCTCGCTTTGTTATTGTGATACACAAGCTCAACTAATAAGTAAAGGTAGAGCCTATCAGTCGGATCTACCCATACTAGTTTTAGTTTCATATAGTGAAGGCTTTTAGGTGTAGTTATTGATATGAATAATCGATCTAAAAAGAAATGAAGTGGTAAGTAAGTCTTCCTAGTATTTCACTATCCGAGTTATTTTCCATCAGGTACTAACTGCAGCTGGAGAACTCTAGAAAACCAGAAAACACTGGTTAGCTGTTTTGCACTAATTTGGTATACCTCAACAGTGTGTACGCACAACCTTACGATGGATTCATTACAGGACTGTCACGTCTTTCAGTAATCTACCTAGATGGCAAATGGTGCGTCATTTTCTCCGACTTTTCCTATTCGTTATTTGCGACATGGTCGTCATCTATTGGTGGACATCCGTCCTCACTTTAACATGGTAAGGAACGGTTTTCTGAGCAGCCGCAAAACAAAGACAGGAAATGTGTCTAGTGTTCCCAAGATTTCGAGAATTCTCCAAATGATGTCAATCCGCGATGAAGACTACTCTAAATTCAATCCTTCCTACATATGCTTTTACTATTCTCTTATAAATAGGTAGAAATAATGCTTTTTGGTAACATACTATAATCCGTTTCCATCAGATCAACTTCTAAAAGATTTATACCTCTCAATCGGTCACGTTAGCGAAAATGTATTCCTCTTAAACCTGAGTGATCATATAAGTTAATATTGATTTCGAACAACTAAAGATTCCCATAATATTTATAAAAAGCAACAATCTGAAAGAAGAATATTCTTTTCAATAAATTCTCTTCAGTTTCTAAAATTATAAAATGCATTTTTACAGTGTAAAATAAGCCATGTTATTAGCAGTTACATTTTCAAAATGGAGTGAAATCTAGGAATTGTGGAACTAGCTACATAGGGCGTATAATTAGACAGGTGCGTCTCTCGATACGAGACCATTTACCAGATTGGTTCGGAAAGAGCCAAGTGAAAGTGGTGAAAATTTCAGTCTTAACGCATCTAGTCGACACACAGCATCATATAGTTGCTAACAAAGCTTTCAGTGTCATTCATTGTGTTCCAAAAACGACACTACATGTAGCTCGTTAACACCTGCTCGACATGGTGGAAGCTATCGCAATAAGATTCATCAAGCCTGAACTCTGCAATCAAAAAGAATATGTGTAAGCGTTACTTCTCCCTTGGCCTTCAGCAAACTAAAAGCCACTCCTGCCATCTTATTTGTTATTTTTTGCTCACCATCATATCATTCTTCTTTATATTTATAATCCCAATATTGACTAATTTAAAAAAGATAATTGATTTCCTTACCATCTCTAGATCCCACTCCATTTTGAAATGTAACTGCTAATAACATGGCTTATTTTTACACTGTAAAAATGCATTTTATAATTGTAGAACCTGAAGAGAATTTATTGAAAAGAATATTCTACGTTCAGATTGTTGCTTCTATAATATTTATTTAGTCATCAATACATTTAACTAGTTTCATTGGATGCATTTAAAAAATAAAATCTTGGCATTCAGCTTCTAATTCTTTTTGGTCAGATTATCAATAGATGATATAAACAGTGATCATCAGCATGTTGATTGTAGTGCTTTTATAATCTGAACAATCAAACAAATCAGTATCATTCAAATTAAAGAGAAAAATAGCCAACAGGATTATGTCTCTTATACCTTCTAAATCTGAAATTAGTACACACATACACACAACTAAATGCATGAAGTAGACACATTCATGCAAAAGTACTCTGAACCACATTCTGTCCACATATTCTGATATCTAAACATGACTCTTAATCATTCTTCAATCACTCAGTGAGATCTGTTTGTTCGATTTTAGATCCACTTTAAAAAAAATAAACAACGCAACGAGATTGTTGCTCACTGAACCCAAAGCACCGAAGTAATACCTTCACTAAACTTATACCATAAGATAGTACGAAATATCAGTAGAGATTTTTCAGCTGAAGTAGTAAGTTATAAATAAAATATATAAAAGATGTCAAAGATTATTTTGCAAACAACCGATGGTGGCTGAATGACATTCATACATCATTGAATATCCGGTTCGAATTAGCCTTCAAATATTTTGGTCAATTTGTGACCGCCATTTCTATATGTCACCTTCAGTATGAGCTAATATACATGTAGCGATAAATAAATCTCTCAAATTAGTAGCCTACAACTTAACTACATTCACCATTAAAATTTACCCAACATAGTGTGTTCGATCAATATTTTCTCCGTAAGATCTCTCTTATCCGGCGACAACACTATGTAAGTAATTCTTAGGTGCAACAATGCATGTTTGGACATGATGGAGATCGTCATTCAGTAAGTGAAGTCATCTGGAAACACCACCTTCGGTGGCTTTGACATATGTTAGGCAAGTAGTCCCAATGGCTTCTATACCGTTCATTGTTTACTATCCCTGGACTAGATACAAGAAGCGGAGGAGTGGTCAGTGCGTAGTTGTATCGGGTTCGCATCTGTTGGTGCAACATGACTTCCTGGGTGGGGCTCGAGAAATCACGTATCTCAGTGGCTCAAGATGTTATCAGACATGGCTCAGAATCGGTACCAGTAGCTTCTTTCAATCTTCTACTGCTGAAAAGTGATGAATGTTTTGTTTTGAATGTATCTTACTAGAATGTCCTTCTAATCATTCTATTCTTATTGTACTTTTCTTTTTATCCACTTCCATTCGCTGTATGTCTTCAGAACAATGTTACATTATTTCGTGTGGCGCATTTCTTGATGCTCTTGCTGTACCATGTTTGTGTTCTAATGATAATAATAATGATGGTACCATCGTAATAAAGGATTTATCAATCTGAGTGTACTTGGTACATCATTGTCTTGCACTTGGCTACCCGTAAATGATTCTCAATGACCAGTTAACAGAAGCATCTTGATTTATTGATATAGATCTCCTTGTTTGCCTTCTCTCTTGCTGGACAATTTTGCTGCTTTTTCATGATCTTGGTTTCCGTCAGATTCATTTAATGTGAAAACTGTGGGTTGAAAAACTTTCTGTATCACTAGTTTTATATCGAAATAATTCACCACAGATCCAAGTTGGATAACACAGTTTTTGTATATTCTTACAAACTCAGGAGATTACAGTGACGCTTAGGGAAAACGTGAGGTGTGAATGGAATCAAACAATCAACCTCTGTAATTTCAAATCACTGCTGTACAAATTACTTTTTATCAACTTATTTTTCATTCTTTCGGTAGTTATATAGTAATCTGGAATCAGTTTATTTTAAACTAGTGGTTCTGTGTTGACAAATATAATAAATTCTAAGGAATAAATATAACAGCAGAACTTGTGCACTGGAGTAGAAAGTAATTCCATTTTAACTGATCTCTTAGATTTACTACACAGCGCAATAGTATTGTTTACTGGGACAAATGTATCTGAATTTTTTCATTCGTAATGTACGCTCTCCTATGTCAACTAAAAACTACTTCAAAGAACCATTATTTCACTTTTTTCTGTGGTCAAAGCATTAGTCTTAATGAATGAAAGCAAATTTTAGGCAAAATAAAATGCATAACTGTGGTCGATTTCATAAATAATTCATACATTCAACGCAGAGTACGAGTATCTTACTTGTTATGTAACCGAGTACGTATGCGCATTAAAAACAAAGTGTGAACTTCATGTATTCAAAAATAAAATTGATATTCCTTGTATCTTAAACCCTCTGTTGAAACATTAACAAACTGAAGAACCTAAGTTACCGTTAAGACGAGCTGAATACAGGTGATTTGCAGGAAACGTTATTGAAACGCATAGGTAGTTCAGGATGATTCATCTCTGTGTATCAAAAACTCAAAAGATTATTCGTTGTATTTTCCTAGATTCTAGAATACCTATTAGATAATGTGATGGTATTTATTCCTCAAGGTTTACCTACCTCCGACTAGTTTGTAAAACCCGAAACCCCAGCCTCAATGGGTTTTTTAAAGGAAACCACTAGTCTACTCATTAGTAGGCAGAGGATTTGACGAAAATATTGCGGACTGAACGAAAGAATATTCATGAACTCAATTGTTTTTCTGAATGATGATTTTCTTTTAAGAAGTATGAGGTCATGGAAGCTAGATATACAACAGCATATAATTCTTAGTGAAACAGTTATATCTTCTGTATCCCTTGATTAGCATAAATCACCGTTCCTAGAACGAATGTAGGTATATAAAACGGAGAAAAGGGAACTATTGGTAGCTGCAAACACTCATTACTTAATAACCCGTAGAATCAGTAATACCTTCCACATGGTTTCACATAATGGGACAATTAGAACTTCAGTGGTAGTTGCTGACTCTAGAGATACTCCGACGTATGAAATTTCAGAGTATTGAGCTTTGATATTATGTCCTGTTGGACACTACTTGAAATATTGACTAATCAGTTCCTACAAACTGAAACTAAAACCTGATGGACTACATATCAAAGACGATGAAAAAATAGTTGGTTTCGACCTAATAAGTTTTTGTACTAGGATATCAATTAATGTGATGCTAAAGATAGTCAGAAACCAGCTAAAAATTGACTCAAAAACTGACAATAGAACTGAGGCGTCGGTTGGTGAGATCATATCAGGTGTTCACATATGTTAATCTCCATAGTCCTCAAGTTTCAGGAAGAAATATGTCAACAGGCAGGAGTAACAATAGGATCCGCAAAATTACCAATCTTATCAGGTATATTTGTGGATGGCTGGGACCATACGGCTTCAAGGATATTTAATCCTATTCCTAAGATAAAACGAAGATACATTAATGACATATTTAGAGTTCTGAAATAGGAATATGCTGACAATTTCTTCATTCACATGAACTCATTACTAGGCAATATCCAGTTCACCCACGAATTAGAAATTGAACAGGGAGAACTAACTATCTTGGACTGCAAAGTAAAACTAAAAACAGGAGACAGTTTAGACACTACGGTTTATAAAAAACCAACATTTTCTAATAAGTATTTACACCTTTGATCATCTCATCGAATATCAGTTAAAGTTAGTCTTAGTGAAATGCCCAAAAAACAGAAACAGAAAAGTTACCATAGTATCCAAGGACAGACTGTGAAAATATGAGGGATGTACTACCGACCAATTATTAATTATCATCAGGAGTTTAATAAGTAATTATAAGAACCTCAAAGAGAAGAAATAATAGTAATTTATATAGTGACGGCATCATAAACAGAAAAGAATTCAAGGTTTCTATTGTATCATTCTATAGGAAAGAAACAACGAAACTTAACGCACAGTTTTCTACAAGGCTGGAATCAAGATGACATCCAAACCTAAAAACTTCATATCAGATTTGTTTATTTGATTTATAACCTAAAAACTCACTCAGAAATAAACTTTTCTAGCTTAAGGATTCAAGTGACCTACCAAATATCATGTAGTAACCGTGAAGTAAATAGATATTTCAAACCAGCTGGTCGTGGTGAGTTCGATTATCAGAACATCAGAGTTTAACCAAGTGTAGAGTGCCAGACGCCACCAAGACTAATGATCTAGAACGATACTCGGCTATTAAAATGTACGCATTGAAACAAAATGATCCAGTAAGGTGGGAAAACGTTAATGTACTAAGGTTTAGTATGGTTACATAAAGACAGAGATTGATTACCGAATCTTTGTTCATCAAATCAACAGGCAACACATGCAACAAGAATCATGGAACACGTATACCACAAATGTGGAAAATTTTACTGTTGCTGAAAATAAAAATTGAAGTAGCAGAACTACAAGAAACGGATCTCAAAAGCTAAGTGATCACTTTGATATGATTATGATCAATAAGTTATGCTCAAAACGTTATCCTTAAGTACTGAAAATACTAGTGTAATACAGAATAAACCTTAGAACCTCCCATTCTCCATTGAAGATAATTCGTAACGATAATCTCCAATGTGGGAGTAAAGCGTAGGCAATGTGGTAGATTTTGATCCCACTTTAGTTTGTTTATCAGTTGTGTCATACAGTAAAATAGTATTATTTCTCGTATGACGTTTAGGATATAATTTATTGCCTATATTCATACCGCATTGCCTTGTCTACTTGAAATCAATTTTAAATGTTGATAAAATCTGGCTTTTTCCTGACCCAATTTTGGATAGTTCAGTGATAAACGATTTTCTGAATATCAGGAAACACGACCACCTGTCAGTGAGCAATTAAAGTACAAGCGTCTCCTAAGTTCTAATAATTTAAATGTAAAGACATGTGTGTGGTTTTGCTTGAACGGCTATGCCCTACTAAATGAAGCAACAGTATAACATTCATCGTGTTAAAATGAAATAATGATAAAAAATGAAAGCGCAGGAAGAAGAATGTGAAAAATCCAAAGCCAATAAGAAAAACTTTACGAAGACCAACAATAAAGTGGTTGTGCAATAAAGTATGTGATGACATTGTTGACGGTAACGGCAATATGACTGAACGCATATTTGAGAACAATTTCTTTATGCAACGTATGCTTAATAAACTATGCACATCACTCTACATTGTGGGTGTTCAAGGTGATTTTCGGTCATACTTTAAAGTCTATCAGCTGTTTCAAATGCTCCCATTAGCTTAGTTTAGCCAAGAGTTAATAGTCAGATTTGTGAAATAAAAAGAATCATTTCATGAAATACATAAATAGTCCAATCTGAAAAAAAATTTCAGAAGCAATGAAGCTGTGTGTTCTCTTTGCTTAGTCAAAAGGTCTTTCATGAGGATAAACAAGAAAGGGTTGTAAAGGCATTCAGTGCCATAGTGATGGATTCAAACGCAAGTGATAACTAGCAGACAATCCAGGCTAAAACCAACTATGTGAGGAGTATTAAAAAGCACTTTAGCAAAACTTTATTCCTACTTGTTAAGAGTTACCATGTATACCTTCCAACAGCAAACCAAGTTTATCTTATAATGATAATTACTCCCTTGTATTAATCGATTCACGTGTGGTGAGATTTATGGAAAACATATTCTGCTCCATATTTATTGAAAAATTTAGCGTTCATATTTTAATTATATAATCCTCTGTTTCTTTGACTGCTTATTGACCAAATTTCTCGGCATCTTCTTTAAAACTCATATTTCATGCTACACACACAATTTCATCTACTTTAAAATGAACAAAATGGGTCGGTGAAATTTGAAACGCCAGGAAACAGGATGTTTCGGTAACCTAGTCTTTAGGTTGAAGTCAGATATGTAAATCCTAAAAGGGTGAGTGTGGCTTATGTGATACTCGAAGATTTCGAACCATTCCGCTGTATTCAAGCTGTGGACCTTATAATTTTCACATGAAATCTACTAGTGATAACTAGCATTCATGTTCTAATCAGTTATATATCATGATCAAACTGCTGATAGCGTCTGGTAAATGCATTCATTTTCCCCCTGATAATAGTTTTTTTACAGGTTTTCCATAAACTCATATTCCCTATACTTAGGATTGTAGGAATATCTACCGCATAACAAATTTTTATTTAGTACTGAGAATTTAGGTGTTTCTGCAAATGGTGAATATATGTATGCAACTAAATTGTTTTACCAACAGAAAATTTCTAGGCTGAAATGTCACCGCAAATATGAGTAAATACAACCAAACGGAATTAGTACACATCATCATACACTATGCATTGAAAAGAAACATTTAGTAAGCAAAGATCTAACATAAATTATATGCTGAGATAATATCACTCATCATACGGATGTCTTGTTGTTGGTTCCGTAAATAACTCCCTGAAGGCTGTTGCTATTTTTATTATCTCACGTACTGTTGATCCACCTGCATCAGACAGTATATAACAGGTGGTAATGCGAAGTATACAACAGGAGCTTGTATGGACAATAAAACAACGAATTCCGAACCATCACAAAGGCAACGGTTTGTTCCACCATATCAGGATAACTAAACAAGTATTAAATTATCATGTCAGTGTTAAATATACCAACGAATACAATGTAAAATGACAGCTGCATTGTCAGACTATCCAGACTACTGAAAAAATTGCTATACTAACCGGTCATTCAAACTTTCGGTAGCAAGCTAAATAATTCTTTGAAAATCCATCTCAGCTGAATAAAATTTATCAATTGAATATTCATTAGATGGACACTAAAGTCATTCCAAATATGTATCAAATAACATACATTTTCATGAGAGTTCTCAATAATTTGTTTGTTCGTTCATTGAAATATCTTATTTCACTTTCGCGGCTTTAAGATTACTTCGAAAATGTACACTGATTGCGAAATAGATTTGTCCGCCTTGATGTACGTAGTTATTAGCTTACTGAGAATAAAAGCCAGCAGCATCAATTAATTACTGAAAGATTTCAACCTTAGAACCTGTAGTTTATACGGTTAGTAGCTCAGCATGTCTACCATGTAAAACGTTATTCAGGGAACTTTGACCTAATGCTTGTCCGGCAGAATTTAAATTTTCGAAACCTTTATGGACTTATCTTACTATAGGATGAAGCACTTGAGCTGTCGATAATATTCCAAGTTATTTCCTTAAAGTTAAAGGACTGTACTTCGACAGCAGATCGCATCAAAATGTACTTTAATTTTTAACTCATAAGGAATAGTTAATCCAACACCATCTTTATTGAATGATTACCTTTCGCATACCTATGTCATATGCCTTCGTTTCTGTTCCTGTTACCTCAACATGTTTGTTGGGCCTGAAATGACCCAGTGAGCTACAATGGTTTAAACACTTGTTCCCAGGAGGTCCTACCATACCAGAAAGGTCTGTTAGATGGAAGTAAGGCGAAAAACAACTACCATTACACTGTATTTTATTACACTATGAATGATGGGGGTTCAAGGGCGGTCATGCTGCTGGCTGGATGGGGTGTGACACCAGTAAGGTGTTTCCCTTGGATGAGCAGCAGCGCCACGCTGATGCCGCCTTTCCTATGATAAGCGGAGGTTCGAAAAGGTCGGCCTTAATATTAGCACACTTCCCATACCCTCCAATCTTCCTGTGCGAGTGGTATAGGTTTTCTGCATCCAGCATTAGAACAATCACATCTCATACCAATAATCCTGGAACTACAGAGTGTGATAGACCTCAGGTAGATGATTCATGGGCTCTGTTGTCATACAAATCCTCCTTACTTTAAGAAAAAATAACCTTCCACGGTGTGGGCAACCGGGAGTTGTCAGCCACCTGAACGCTAGCAGTATTATGCTAGAACCTATAAAGCCAAACGTATCCTCTTCAACTATGTCTCCTTCCTCGCTTTCACCTCCTGACATTAATATTAAGCCTCTTAGAACTTTCTTAACCTCTCATTCGGCGACCATTTCCAGTGATCTCCTAAGACCTTACCATGGATTTCGTGTAGGAGCTATCAACATCCGAACTCTATGCGACATCTCACAGCAAGCATCGCTTGCCAAAACTCTGGAATTTCTAGCTGTGGATATATGCTGTATCACTGAGACACGTATAAAGGACCCAAGCGTGGTTTCTAACTTGATCTCACCTGACTAGTGTAGCGAATCTTCAAAATTCACCTTATGAGTATCCTGAACCTAAATGGCTAGCTGTTTCGGACTCATTGGTGTAGGCATATCACTAAGCCTTAGGGTAGAAAGTGAGCTTTTCGACTGGATACCAGTCGACAACTATCTGTGTCTTGTTCGAAAGAATGGATCTGTAAGGACGAGGAAGGATTATGAAACTAGGTGATGCCTATTCGTAATCTCCACCCACGCACCCACCGACCGTAGTTCGGGTGGTACGAAGGATGAATTCTATGAGAAGCTGTCAACTTTGCTACAGAAATCAAAACCTTCAGACGGTAGGTGACTTTAACACTCAAGTGAGAAAGCTGAGGCAATCAGAAAGGCACCTTTGAGGTACTTACGAGATCCCATGCCAACGAATCGACAAGAGTGATGGTTTGCTGCAATTATGTTCTGACGACCAGTTGTTTCTGGTCATCACTAACTTCATGCATAAGGACAGACACTCTCACATCGCATCAGCCAACATCAAACCAACGATGGACGCAGATAGATCGCATTGCTATAAGCCATCGTTGGAGAGGATCGATGGAGGATTGTCGCTGTTCTTGGAGTACCTGTTTGAACTCCGATCACGCATTAGTACAGGCATGTGTACGTCCGCACCCAACTGGCTGCACAAAACATGTATCAGTGAAGCCTTGCTAAGCTCATTTGGAAAATGAGAACGTAAAATGCGCATTTAGGGGGAGATAGAAGAGCGTTTATCTGATCATGGCAACAACTGGACTCATCATGAAGCCTACAGTGGTATTTAAACTGCTGTAGACACAATGGTAAGGACAGTTGATAACGAACGTCCAAAGGTTAGCAAAATCTAATGGATTTTCTCAACCTCATTTGAACTGGTTGACATACGGAGGCCCATACAAGCAAGCTCTGGGCACCATAAAGAGCGACAACTTAAACGTATATTTATCAGTCTTCGCAGTGATCAAAAGCAGTGGGGGTGGCTAAAGCATGAGAGATGTAGAAAGCACCAACATTAGGTAATACCCGGCAGTTGTTAGGCCTGTTAGAGAAACTGGCTAGTGGAAGACGATGGTGAGTGAATCCCTCACCGAAATAGATGGGACCGTGATAGCCTCTCAGTACAGGCGACTAGAACGTTGAGCAGAACGCTTTGAAGCACAATTCGACTGGCCCACAGCAACGCTTGAGTTTCCAGGTCCGAACCCGAGTGGGGCATAAATGTCGGTCCCCCAACTTTCCTCAAAGTTGACAAAGCTGCTTCAAACGTGGAACGATACAAAGCAGCAGGACATGACAGTCTGGCACCCAAAGGTTTTAAGGACGGAAATCGTTGATTAGAGTAACGGAGCTACAGGGTGGTGTATGAGAATCAAAGGTAATGCTGTCAGACTGGTCTATTTCACTGATCATTCCAATCTATAAGAAGGGAGAGAAGTCTTCTTGTGACAACCAAAGGAGGATCATTTTGATGGATATCCTGTCTTCGAGTTGATAGTCGTCCAACGCCTGGCTGGAAGTCGAGAACAACATAGTCAAGCAAACCAGATAGTTTCTAAACCTGGACGAGAGTGCATCGATCATATCTTCACCCTCTGCAGCCCCCCCTCCGTAGGTGATGCAACACAGGGACAGGTACCTGTGACATCTGACATATTTCCTGACCTAATGTCAGCATTTGACTGCGTCTACCATGAGGTGTTGTGGCAGTGTCTCACTGTGGCGGTAATAGTGAAGAGGTGTATAAAGCTAATCCAAGCTCTCTACTTGGACTCACGCAGCTGTATCAGGGCTTAAGGAGGGTTGCCATGTGAAGTGACAACAACTGGCGATGTCCGCGAGGGATACCAACTGTAACTGTTTCTGTTTAATTTCGTTATGGAAGTACTAATAGGAATAACTCTAGGTACGTCTAACTTCTCAGGGATTGACCTACTACCTGGAGTGCATCTGATTGATTTGGAGTGCGCAGATGAGGTTGTCCTGTTACGTAAAGATACCGAAAAATGCACGGTCTTCTGAACACGTTAAGAAGAAACCTTAGTGTGTTTGGCATGCTTTTAACTGGCACCTGTCAAATGTAAGATGCCGTTTGAGGACTGATTTGCAACTAATACTAGTTTAAGGATAGAAAGAGAAGTGGTGGACTGCGCTGATCACTTCACTTACTTGGGAAGCTGTATCAGCCACAACGGGATGGTTGCTGGCGAATCTCACCTTGGGTAAAGAAGGCCCGTTTGGCACTTGACAACTTGCGTCATCTCTGGCACCGACGGGTGAGATATCCGACTGCTTGTTCAAGGAAGAGTTTACTGTGCAGCCATACATTCCCTCCAGTTATACGGTTGCGAGACATGATTGTTTAAAGTAGGAGATATGAAGCGGTTAAAAGTTTTTGGCTACATGTGTCTCTGTGGTGTTTCTCACGTTTGACGGGATCACCGTGTGAGCGATATTGAGGCTAGATAAGACAGGTGAGTATACCAATGACGTTTTGAACCTCCATCAACTGAGACGACCTCGACGTGTAATTCTAGTAGGAGTTGGATTTCGTTGGAATTAGGCTCAGGATGGCCAGACTGAAAGGTGGCACTAATCCATATAGTCTTTGATTGTTGGTCTGAGACGTGTATGGAGATGTAGAGTACCTGGTTGAGGTTCCAGAGACCATGGGAATCGATGGTATGGTAGCCCTTGTAATGTGGCCGAAAATTTGACAGGATGGCGCAAATGTACTCACTCTCTACGTCTTCTGAAGCGTAAATATTTTCACTAGTCTTTGTTTTCAAACTTGCTCTCCTCCTATATGCCTTTGTCATTCTTCTTCTATCCACTTGTTCTTTTCATGCTACTGTGAGTTGTGGAAACTTGAAGCGATACAGTTGTGTACGATGTTCTAAGCTGGTTTTGTCTATCTGTTTATCTGCTGCTGCGTTTAGTCTGTTTCGACTTAATAATGAAACAAAAAGTTATTTCATTGATTTATAGCAAAAATCTCTAAGCATTTTAACGATCTATCCAGCATCCTGTTTGAACTAGTCTTGCAGTTAGCCGGCGGCTACCAGTTCATTTTTTAGCTGATTTTCTAATGAATTTTCTGCGACATTAATGAATTGTTTATAATCTCCGATCAAAATTAGTAAAACTCTTCCTAGAATTTCATTCATTTCAGCAAGTAAACTGTAAATTCCAGATGTTTTTTAAACACGAATCCACACTATGAGACTAAATTGAACTGATGTTTGAAGGAAGCAGCATTACACAGACAAATGCAAAACAATGTAGACCCTTACATTAGCGGTATACTTTTATACGACAATTATTTTAAGTTCTGAATTAGTACACTTGTACGAAGCAGTTCCGCTTAAAAGTCAAATATAAGTCTATTGAGAGGTTAGGGTTCTTTTTCTTTCTAAGTTCATCATTCATATGTATTAGATGGGGAAATGATGTGATGGTCTGAAACAGTTAGTTCCCTTTATGTGAATTTTGATAAAGCAATAAGAAGATATAATTTATCTGAATCGTGTAATGTATTTTTGTTGTTGTTGCTATACTGATCTTCATTGTTATTTTAATCTTCAATGTAGACTTCTCATTTGACCGGTAATTATTTTCCTACCCCTTAACTCTGATTTTTTATATAAATGACAAGTACGTGTGTGAAGAAATTGTTCGTGATGTAATGGTTGCTGTATGATAGAATCTAAACTGTAGTCCGAGAAAAGATAGTTTGTGATTTTTTTTACTCTTGAGTAGCTAACGAAATTTTTGTAAGTTGATAAAAGTAAACATCACCAAAGCCAAAATGATGTCAGAAACAGAGGAAAACAGATTCCAAATAATGGTTTCGGATTTGTCGGTGTACCATCAAACCGACAAGTAATGACTTAAGTATTCAACGTTGGTTAATACAAGAAAAGCTTTAAATGCTTTATTACTCAACTATCTTTAAAACAGTATAATTTACTGGATAACCATTTTTAAATCTTTGACTCATACTATTAGTTCCATGGATGTTAGATAGTGTTCAAAACTAGGTTCAGAAATTAATGCTGTCTCACCGTGTGCTAAATCTGATAAATCAATGAAAATGGAATTATTATTATCTGTCCCTTGGGTTACTAGTAGAACATAGGGCTTCAGTAACATGTCTCCATCCCACTCTCTCCACTGCAGTCTTTTCAACCTGGCTCCACAACTCCCCACAAGCTTTCATTTCTTCCTCACATGATCTCCTACATGTCACCCTCAACTGGGACGCCCAACTCGTCGTTTCCTATTTGTGTCCCAGTAGACGGCTTGGCCTGGTGCGTGATGTCCTCAATCGGTCTTCTCAGTGTATGTGCATTCCAATCCATCTCCACTCTCGCCTTCATATTTGTTGAGTGATGGGTTCTTGGTTGGTTCGTTGCCTGATAGCCAGCCAGCTAGGCAGCCAGTCAGCCAGCCAGAGTTCCTCGTTGTTTATTCTTACTATTCTGGCAATCCATCTGATCTTCAGTGTCAGTATGGAGTCAGCGTAGTTGGCAGCTGTTCATGAATGTCTGTAGTTTGTTGGAAGTGCTTTTCGTGATGCACCAAGTTTCTGAACCACATAGAAGCAATGACTTGACTGACATTGGTGTTGAAAATCCGTATGTAGTTCACGCTTTATGCTGAGTGGAGTGGAGTGGAGTATATCTCCACACTGGTATCAGATTGATGGAGGTCTGTCTTGTTTTTTCAATCCTGTCTCTGACGTTCTCATCTGTATCGCCACCTGTAGTTGGAACGATGCTGCCTAGGCAGGTAAGTGAAAGAGACTACTTCCTTTGGGTTTCTCTCGTTAATGGTGATTGGTGCCTGTTGTTGTTGTTGAAGTCCCGTTTTCGCTGCGTCTTCTGCAAACTTGTTGATTTTCGTTTGTAGATCTTCGAGTTTGTGCGATATTAGACATAAATCATCGGCGAAATCCAATTTTTCTGGGGTCTTTTCATCAGTCCAGCAAGCGTATGCCCATCTTCTCGCTCCTCATGGTTCGCTACATGATCCAGTCTAGTCGACCACAATCAGGAATATCATGGGTGATAGTAGGCAGCCTTGCCTTACTCCTGTCTTCACTTCAAAGGCACCACTGAGCTTTCCATCGTGAATCACTTAGTATGTGGCGTCTTCTTATAGCTGTTGAATGAGGTTGATAAAGGTTTGTGGCACTAAAATCGTAGTGTTGAAGCAGTTGCCTGCCAAATTACTTCTCGGTCGACGCTGCCGAAGGCCTTTTCAAAATTGATGAATTTGAGGTAGAGATCTAGTTGACTGCCATACTATACTCTGTTCTACCATGATGCGTACCGTAGCGTTGTAATTTGGTCTACACATTATTTTTTCTTCCTGAAACCAGCCAGCCAGCCTGTTCCCGTCGTAATTTTGAATCCAAAGCATTTTTCACTCTCTCCAGAATGATGCGGCTTAATGTTTTGCTTGGGTGGACAGCAGCAAGTTCCGCATCATTCCTTGTAAAGACTTAGGTCTCCCTTCTTGGGGAGTTTGACAAGGTAACCCTTCTTCCAATCGATCTGCAGGTACCTTTCCTTCCTTTCTTCTAAACCTTCTGCAACAGTGGTATGAGCATGTCTGCTGTTGTCTCTGCATATGTTTTCAGTGCTAATGAAGGAATTCCGTCTGGCTCTGCTGTTTTCCCAAATTTCAGCAGTTTTATGGCATTCAGGACTTCTGCTTTTGTCTGAGGCCCTGTGTACACTGGTAGTTCTGCCGTTGCTGACGGTATTTCTGGACGACTTGTAGGTGCTGGTGGTGGTCGATCCAAGAGCTTTCTCAAGTTGTCAGCCCATTTTTCTCCTTTGTTTCTTCTCTTTGGTGACTAGCTTTCCTTCACTATCTCTCATTGGTTTTATCTGAGTTGATATCTTCTAAGACAGTAAGTAACCTGGTTATTTGATATAATGTTGTCAGGTATCTGTCTCTCCTACCAGCAGCCTGTTCTGCTTCACCGGCAAGTGTGTCGTAGAAGTGTCTTTTTTCTTTGCGCGCACTCTTCTTCACTTCTTTGTCCAGTGTGGTGTTTGATAGGTTACACTCAGTTCCTCTTCTCGTTATTCATCCTTGCACTACACTGGTTTGTCTTCTGCTTCACCATCCTCCTCTCTTCCATCAACTTCCAAGTGCCCGTCGAGATCCATTCCTTATCTTCTTTCTTCTTCCTTCCTAACACAGTTATACAGGTCTCCTTCCACATCCCTTTCTATGAGTTCCAGTGTTCTTCCATGCAGATTTCCTCCTTGATGTTGCTCAATGTCTCCCATTCTTTCTAATTACTGACTGACATGAAAATATCCTTTGTAGTTTCGTCCTTCAGTTCAGTACACTTTCTCTTCTGCGTGTTGAACTTCAACTGTGGCCTATCATCATCATCATCAGCTTCTTTGAAGGCTTTCAACTTGATTTGGAAGGTAGGTTCCTTGCATCATATAGTGAATGGTGTGAAACTACATCTGCTCCCTCCTTGATCTTGTGTCCAGTAGGCTGCGTCTCCACTTTCTTGAGATTGAGATGAAGTCAATCTGATTTTTAGTGTGTCCATCTGGCAAAAGCCATTTTGCTCGCTTTGTGGATAACCTTGTGCTTGAACACAGTGCCTCCAGTCACCAAACCGTTGAATGCGCAGAAGTCTGCAAACAGTTCTCCATTCTCATCCATCTCACCGAGTGCCTCTCAACCCATGATTGGTTCTCTTCCTGTGTTGTCTGCTCCCACTTCGGTATTCATGTCACCCCACCCATTAGAATGAGTTTTGATGTCGCCATCTGGGGTGGGGTCTTGTCCAGTACTGATTGCAGTTAGTTGTCTGTAGAATTCCTCCTTCTTCTCTTGGTCCGTATTATTTGTAGATGCGTAGCGTAGCATTGCATGATTGTGACCTTCCTTCCTTTGAGTTGAACCTCTCTGTCATGATCCTGGAGGAGACTCGTTCCCACTGTATGACAGCCTTCGACGCTCTTGGGGACATCATGATAGCCACTCGAAAACTCAGTGTGCTCCCAGTTGACAGTTTGGAGAGTCCACTTCCATTCCATCTGCTGTCGCAGATCCTTAGCCTAACACTTCTATTCCACACCTCATCTATTTTGCAATCTGGGAGCCTTGCTGGGTTCATACATGGTGCGAACACTCCATGTCCTCACGTTTACTTTCACTTTCATTGAGAGAGAGAAGACACTCTGGCCAATTGGCTTCCGAAGGCTTTCACCAACCGGCGTCATTTCGTCTTTCTGAATCGAGGGAGGAATAAGTTTGTTTTTATTTTTTATATTTCTTTTGTGCTTTGAAGTTTCCTTAGCGATTGGATTGGTTTCCTGGTATAGAGTTGCCAGTCCTAGCCCAACCTCCCCTGTTTATCAGCCCCTAGGACCGGCTTGTAACTAGTAAACTAGTTAACCTGGCAAGGTTGAAAATGGAATCAGTCAGTCTATATCTATCGACTTCATTTGGGAGCAAATTCGAGTTCACAACAACTCAGAGTTACATTAACACATCAGAATATACTAATTGGACACTGGTAATTAACTAATTTCATATCACCTAGTGCTAGTTATTGACGGAATTATATAGGTCATTTTTGTAATATAATCCCAAGGTAGGAAATTCAACGCCACTATGCCTTTTTTGATTCACGCTAGTTGGTTGGAAGCATTAGACAAGAAGCTCTTCACTTAAATTTCATGAGTGTAGGCACTTGTTAGCATGGGGTATCTGCAACTTTGAGAAAACAGCTACCTCCTCTAAGATCCGAAGCCGCATCGCCCAGTGCTGCTACAATAAGCTATTCATGATGTGGTTGACTCTCTCAGTGTGTCTGAATCTGGTTAGTCAGTTTGAGTGAACCAAAATACCACTAAATAAACGAACAATTTGCAAAATTGTTTACTATTTATAAGGCCTGTTCTACTGACAAGCTTTTTGAATCTCCGACTACTGAATTTTTCCTAGTAATATGTCATATGAAATTATTCCTTTGAGAATTACTTTAATCATTAAAATATGTCCTTCAATCGTGTTATCTACTCTCATACATTTTTTAAATTCGCCTAGTCTATTGTTTTGTAATTTCAAGTTAAAATTAAGTAAAAGAACCACACAGTAGGTACAAATGAGCTCTAAAAGGTACAACAGTAGATTAAATTATCATCTTTGAAATAACCAGTATGAACTACAGGTCTTTGCTCAAAATTTCGGACCAACTTCAGTTATCATAATCCACAAATATTCATCACTATTCGCGTGCAATAACGCCGCAAAAAACTTCACTTCATAATCTCTATGACGAAATTTAATTTCTTAAAATGGTTTCACATTATTTCAACAGGATAGACGAGTAACCAAGATGAATCTACATTAATCAGTAACAATTGATCTACTTTCAGTTTTAGATGCTTGAGCTTCTCCAACCATGAGACTGATTAAACATCCTCCTAAACATTTAAGCAGATGCAAACATATTTATGTAACAAACATTCGTGTAACAACTACTGTAGTTTCTCCGACTTTATACATTTTTACTGATAAACCAACTGAATTACTGCTCCTTTTCTCAGTAACTCCCTGTATTTTAATTCATATGACTGCAGTTTCTTCTTATCCTTGGGTCACGAAAATCTCACTACTTTTTTGACACATCCATACACCACGCCAGCTTTAATTTTCATAGTAAGTGTATATGAAGCCCGTAAACCGCTAATTTCTGACCACTGTATAATGTCCTTTGTCTACGATTTATGACGGATAACATTAAAAGACTTTCGCATATCTTTCCAAGAAAGTCCAGTACATACGCTATTCACATGAAATTAACTAGGATATGTTCGTCAGTTTAGCGTTAATAACACCGTCACTAATATCACGAGGTATCCTAGATTTTATGCTGACATCGGCTACGTTGATGAAATAATCTTCGTGAAATGTGACACACCTTCTCCACATCTCAAAAAGTTACGGAAAGAAAAGAAAAAGTTAATAAAGGTGAATAATAACTCTGGTGTTAAAAAAAACTAATTATCTTACTAATTCCTAACTATATCGTCCGAATACCATGCACAACCAGAAGCCGTTGGCGTATAAGAACTCTTCTAATATATGCAAACTTTTTGAAAAGTCTAACGGTGGAAAGTAGATAAACCATGAAGCCTGTTCTGATGTTTGTGCTTTAAAAAATTTATACGTCAGCGAACTGATTTCTTCCTATCTAGTGTCTTCAGCTGAATAGTTGTTTGGTTTCCTGGTTTTCACACAAATAATCTTTTCAGATGTCTTGAATCCTTAAATCTACCCCCAAAAACCTAGGTTCCGATGGTGTTTCAATTATTACATTTAGAAAAAAAGCGGATATATTATGTCATCCCCTTAAAGATATTTTTACTGCATCATTATCCTAAAATATAATACCCCCCGTTCGGAAAGATGCTAAAATTATGCCCTTGGTGAAGTCCGCTTCTGGATCAGATGCTACAACCTGTTTGAAAACAAAGAGAATCTATTCCTTCTTGCGCTTCAGCATTCGCTGAAGACTGGGAAATTCAAAACATTTTGCTTATTAGCGCAGTTGAAGAAGTGCTATTATTTTGTGTAATAATATTGTTTACAGTCTATACAAAGATACCAAGTAAGCTCACTATACTTTTTTAGATTACACGTTTTCATCTGATTCCACCCCTAGGCCACTCTTATTAAATAAGTTTTCCATCAGATATACTAACCCCTAGGTCAACAACTGACTGCATTCGTATTGATCTGATAGGAAACAGTTTACTGTTTATGAACGGAAACACCCCCCTGCTTGATGAAGTCGGTATGCTTTAAGGTACTATGCTTCTTTTTTCTTTCGGTTCATATAAATTACCTGATTCTACCAAAACTGATCATGTCAAGTAGGCTGAAGATCTGAAAGTTTCTGTGCCAGCCATTCCTCAGCTATGTTCTTCTCGAATAAATAGTTTATCTGAAAGTAAGCAGTAGTTTTCATCACTTCCTCTTAAACTAGGCCCTTCTAAATACCAGACTGGTAATTTTAGTCTAAGGCGTAACCAAAATTTATGTGACGCTTGTAACATTGATAGTACTGTTGTAGAAAGTTAATCGACGGTTACCTATCCCGAATTAACTTGTCCTTTCGATCATTTTTGGTCGTCTCAGATCTTACCGACCTCAAAAAAGGCTTTTGTTCAATGCAATACGTAAGGAAACTGGGACTCCCTGGCATAACTCAGAATATACCTTTACAATTTATTAATTTCTGTGTTTTAACTATTCTTCCTTATTTTTCTTCCTAAACCTTTCCTATTTCGCTGAAACAAGAGTATTTCAATGCATAAAACCTTTTATAGCCTTCAGTGGGATTATTGGTATGACACTGTAGCTGTAGGACATTTGAATCCATAAAGCAAAATAGCTACGGTCATTTTATCGAATGTCTGGCATCCACTTTATTCACAACTTTCTCCTCGTATCGTTTCAGGGACAACAAAAAGTAATTACTTGAGATTCGATGTTCGTATTTCTAAATATCGAAATTCATCTGTACCTCATTAAGCACGCATCTTGTGGGAAGAAAAATATATTAGATCAGAACTTACTCATCATCAACAAGTTTAACAATTCTGGAAATGGTAACTTTTGATGAGTAAGGAAAAAAGAACCTCATAAACTCAGAAATCACTTAGACAGTAAATTTTCGCTGAAAGCGCACTTCAGAATATCCGCAGAAAAGGTAAAAAAGAAAAACAAAATAGGATATGCAACTGAAATATGATAAAATGCCCCACAATCACTTAACATGCAAATTCTTATTATTATTATTATTATTATTATTATTATTATTATTATTATTAGTCCCTTTGGTTCCTAGTGGAACATAGGGCTTCAGTAGCACGCCTCCAGTGAACTCTGTTCTCTGAGATCTTTTGAACCTGGTCCCACGACAGCCCACAACCTCTCATTTCCTCCTCACACGATCTCCTCCATGTCACCCTCGGACGTCCAACTCGTCGCTTCCCATGGGGATTCCACTCGAGCAACTGGCCTGACGCGTGATGTCCTCCGTCGGCCTTCTCAGTGCATGGCCAATCCATCTCCACTTCTTCCTGAATATTTGTTGCGTGATAGGTTCTTGGTTGGTTCGTTCCCAGAGTTCCTTGTTGCTTATTCTTTCTGGCCATCTGATCTCCAGTAGCGAGCGTAAGCAGTTGTTGATGAATGTCTGTAGTTTATTGGAAATCCCTTTCGTGACGCGCCAAGTCTCTGAGCCATACAAGAGCACTGACTTGACGTTGGTGTTGAAAATCCGTATCTTGTTCCGCATGCTGAGTGCAGAAGATCTCCACACTGGTTTCAGGCTAATGAACGCCTGTCTTGCTTTTCCGATTCTGACTTTGACGTCCTCGTCCGTCCCGCCTGTAGTTGAAACAGTGCTTCCTAGATAAGTGAAGGAGGTTACTTCCTTCAAGTTTCTCCCGTTGACAGTGATTGGAGTTTGTTGTTGTTGTTGATGGTGGTGGTGCGGTATCTTCATCACCTCTGTCTTCTCTATATTCACCTGAAGTCCCGTCTTCGCTGCCTCTTCTATCAACTTGTTAGTTTTTGCCTGCAGATCTTCAAGTTTGTGTGACATTAGGCACAAGTCATCGGCGAAATCCAGATCTTCTAGGTTCTTTTCCGCAGTCCAGTGTATCCCCCTCTTCTCGCTGCCTACTGTTTGCTGCATGATCCAGTCCACCACAATCAAGAATATCATGGGGGATAGTAGGCAACCTTGTTTCACTCCTGTCTTCACTTCAAAGGCATCACTGAGCTTCCCATTGTGGATTACTTGGCATGTGGCATCTTCATATAGTTGTTGAATGAGGCGGATAAAGGTTTGCGGTACTCCGTAGTATTGAAGCAGTTTCCAAATTACTTCTCGGTCGACGCTGTCAAAGGCCTTCTCAAAGTCGATGAAGTTGAGTAGAGAGCTGATTGCCATTCTATGCTCTGTTCTATGATGATGCGAAGCGTTGCAATTTGGTCTGCACATGATTTGTACTTCCTGAAGCCTGCCTGTTCCGGTCGCAGTTTCGAATCCAGTGCGTCTTTAAGCCTCTCCAGGATGATGCGGCTTAATATTTTACTTGGGGTGGACAGGAGAGTGATTCCGCGCCAGTTCTTGCAAACACTGAGGTCTCCCTTCTTCGGCAGTTTGACAAGGTAACCCTTCTTCCAATCGTCAGGTACCTTCTCTTCCTCCACACCTTCTGCAATAGTGGTGTGAGCATGTCTGCTGTTGTCTCTGCATCTGTTCTCAGTGCTTCTGGCGGTATTCCATCTGGTCCTGCTGCTTTCCCGCATTTCAGTAGCTTTATGGCGTTCAGGACTTCCATTTTCGTTGGGGGATTTATGTTCACTTGTAATTCAGCGGCTGCAGGTGGTATTTCTGGACGAAGTGCAGGTGGTGGTGGTGGTCGATTCAAGAGCTTCTTGAAGTGGTCGGCCCATCGTTTCCTCTGTTTCTCTTCTTTTGTAATTAAATTTCCTTCTTCGTCTTTTATTGGTTTCATCTGTGTTGGTCTCTTCCCTGATAGCAACCTGGTTATTTGATACAATGTCGTCAGGTCTCTCTTACCTGCAGCCTGTTCTGCTTCACTTGCCAGTGTTTCGTAGAAGTGTCTTTTGTCTTTCCGTGCACTCTTCTTCACTTCTTTATCCAGTGTTTTATACATTGTGCTCAGTTCCTCTTGTCGTTGAGCATCCTTGCACTGGTTTATCTTCTGCTTCACCATCCTCCTCTCCTCTATCAGCTTCCAGGTATCCGTCGAGATCCATCCCTTGTCTTCTTTCTTCTTCCTTCCTAATACTGTTGTGCAGGTTTCTTTCCACATAGCTTTCAAAGACTTCCAGTGTTCTTCCACACAGGTTTCTTCAGGGATGTCCCTCGACGTCTCCCATTTTGTCTTGATGGCTGCCTTGAAGATCTCCTTTGTAGTTTCATCCTTCAGTTTCCGAGTGTTGTACTTGAATTGAGGTCTATCACCAGCTTCCTTGAAGGCTTTTAACTTGATTTCGAAGGTTCCTTGCACTAGATAGTGGTCTGAACCTACATCTGCTCCTCTTCTTGACCTTGTGTTAAGTAGACTGCCTCTCCATTTTCTTGAGATTGAGATAAAGTCGATTTGATTTTTAGTGTGTCCATCTGGTGAAATCCATGTCGCTTTGTGGATATCTTTGTGCTTGAACACACTGCCTCCAATCACCAAATCGTTGAATGCGCAGAATTCTGCAAACAATTCTCCATTCTCATTCATTTCACCTAGCGCCTCTCGACCCATGGTTAGTTCTCTTCCTGTGTTGTCCGCTCCCAGTTTGGCATACATGTCGCCCATCAGAATTTTGATATCGCCAACTGACGTCTTGTCCAGTGTTGATTGAAGTTGTCTGTAGAATTCCTCCTTTTTCTCTTGCTCTGCATTATTTGTAGGTGCATAACATTGTATGATTGTGACCTTTCTTCCTTTTGAGTTGAATCTTGCTGTCATGATCCTGGAGGAGATTGGTTCCCACTGCATGAGAGCAGTCGATGCTCTTGAGGACATCATGATAGCCACTCCCTCAGTGTGCTCGTGGTTGTCGTCTGGGTGACAATATCGGAGTAGAATATTGATTCTCCAGTTGACAGTTTGGAGAGTCCACTCCCATTCCATCTGCTTTCGCAAATCCCAAGCACTTCGATGTGATACCTTCTCATCTCCTTTGCAATCTGGGCTGTCTTACTGGGTTCAGACATCGTGCGGACATTCCATGTCCCCACGTTTACTTTCGCTTTCATCGAGGAGAGAAGACACATCGGCCAATTGGCTTCCCGAAGGCTTTCACCAACTGGCGTCATTTCGCCTCTCCGATTCCAGCGGGGAATAAGTTTGTTTTCATTTTTTATATTTTGTTTGTGCTTTGAAGTTTGTTTAGCGGTTAGATTTGTTTTACGGGGTAGGGTTGCTAGCCCTATGCCCAACCTTCCCTCTTTGCCCGGGCTTAGGACCGGCTAGTAACTAGTAAACTAGTTAACCAGGCGAGGTTATGCAAATTCTTGGATAGAACAAAATAATATAAATCCCAGATGACTCGTCCAGATTCCTAACTGATCGTGTGAGGAAGAATATGACTCGGTAAACAGAAAGACGGGTTACAAGGAAGTCGAAAGTACTTTTAAAGATGAAGTTAAGGGAAATTGTCACCTACGCTTCGCTGAGACCTTGCGTATGGTCTGGTCTACAAGCTTACTCGATGGCTGGCAAAACATTTAGATACCATTCGCATAAAACTGGCAGTTCGCAATCTGAAAGACAGAACGAATTCTCACAAATGTTGAAGAATCTTACTATCTCTCAGAAATTCATGTTTCTTTTGTTAGATCATCCTTATTTTTTCTAAATCACTAGAAGAAACAATCGACACCATATATCAGCATCCATATCTCCTTCCACTTCTAAAATATGAATCCAAACAACTTCTACTGATGTTCACAAAAAATGTCCAATTTCAATTCAGCTATGTCTTATGCCATCAAATCAATAAAGTTGCCATGGATATTCCTTTGAATCCTTTGAGTCTTCGGGAAGATCCTGGGACAGACAAGGCTGAAATGTGCAAACGAGTAAACAACTTTCTCTGCAAGATACCTTGATGACAGTTTGGTTGTATGCAATAATTGTGAACATGCCACTCATTTACTGAATCTTTTCAACGAAGCTTGCCCCAGTATAAAATTCACAATAAAAAGTGAAAAGAACAACAAATTCTACTTCCTAGACCTCGGGATACGAAATCATACAGATGGGAAGATACATGGAATGGGTTTTATTTAAATTTCAGTAGCTTTTGTCTAATCAATCACAAAAAATGTCTGTTAAAAAGACACTTTCCAACCTTACGCGTAAGCTGTGCTAAGAAGGGAAAACTGGGGAAGGACTCACTTTTAAAGAACACTGACTGAAAGAGAACGGTTACTCACAAAATTTGCTAAATATGAATGGCAGGACAGAAAAGATGAGAATCAGGCTCAGTAAAGTTGAAAACAAGCTCGTCTTTCTACATTTTCACTTCAAAAGTGGATGAAATCACCACACAAATGAACCCATAGACTGAGTGCCTCAGTAAAAAATGCATATCTAGCCTCTAAGAGAGTTTGTATGTATTACACTGACTGCTCATTGGGATTATCCAAAGTGGAAAAGTTCTCAGCTCTTGTTACCTTCAACTGTTTCTATCAGTTCACTTTTACGTACCTAATCATATACACTGGAAGAAAAGGGAGAAGCATTTCTGTCCACATTTTTGAACATACCAGAAGGAATTCGAGTTTTACAGGTTCACAGGTTTTAAATAGAGAAGTTGGTCGGCATTTACTTCATACTGGACATAATATCAGTGTATTGAAACTGGTCAAAGTGCCCAATGAGCAAACGAAGTCCCAATTGTTTTGCTGTACAAGTTGCAATTAAAGGATCGAAAATGATCTATGTACCCAAAAGGATCCAGTTGGCAATCTTACTTTATATGGGTAATTTTATTCTTCTAGATTTATACTAACAGAATTTCATGACATCTTGACGCCTTGCTTTTTTCATTTTCTCTTTTGATTTATTTCAAGACCTACTATTTCTTTATTAATTCTAGAATAACCCTTATACAACTGCATCCTGTTTCCGCTATCTTCACCAGAATGGTCATTCTCTGATTGTATAAACAGCTAACCTTTGGGTGGTCATGATAATTTCGTCAATTTTGATCAGCTTACATCTCTGTTACCTTCTGTCTCAATCCAAATACTCTCCCCAGTTGATAAAAGTACATCGTATACCTTGTTTTTAATCTTAAACATTTTACTCTATGGGTTGCAAAGTAGCTGAGGAGAATCTACAAACTACATGCTTGCCGGTTCTGATACTACTGTTCTCCTTGGTTTATTCATATTCGTGAAAGGAAAGAATTGTATAAATGGGAACAGACGCAAAGGATAAACTAAAATGATGAAAAGAAATACAAACTCTTCAATGGAAACATTTTTGTATAAGAGTAAAACTTGTGCACTGTGGTAGAATGTAATTCCTTTCTAATTGATTTATTACTATTTCGCTGTGAGATAAGTTTAATCAATTAAAATAGGAGGCATTTTTGAATAGAAATTTAGCTACTGACAGTTTGTAAGTAGTCGAACGTTTACAGATTTTATTTTGTGCATAACGCTGTTTATTACATTCGGAATCAGAAGCTTAAGGAACTAAAAGTCCTTCACTCAGCAGCACTTAAAACCTTCATATAAAGTAATATGAAACTGCATGCCTATCCACCTGTAAATTCTGCGTTACATTTATATACACATATGCTATATTTCCATCTCTAAGATGAGTGTATTCACAAAAAGAAGCAAACTTGGAAATAATTAGTAAACTACCTTTGAGTAATCGTTATTTTATCAGAGTAATATCAAAATCTTTCGTCTTCGAAAACAACCATATTCCATTTCAGTTGATTTCCTTGAGCTCAGTCATCATTACGTATGCATATCTAAGGCAGAAGAAATCTCTGATGTAGATAGAAATTTGCCATTCATCTTCATCATTGTTGAAAAAAATCACTTTATCTTCTCGATAAACAATTTCATTCACAGTAAAACGATGAAACCAATCTTACTGTTTTAGTCAGTAGTTATACGGACATGATTAGTCAATATATCATGGCAATCCATCCATGCAGCTGATATACTCAGGGTTATATTCTTAAAAGGAAGATATCTTTATAACCTATTAACCAGATAACTGGCGAATTATATCATTTCACATAGACACCTAAAGTCATCCAGTGGGAAGACAAAATACACACCAATAAACAATTTTGTGACGATCAACTCAGTGTTATCCCAAAGTAGCATGGGGAATCATAAAAATATGGAGGTTTCAACATGCGTTTCTTATTCAAAGAATGGAAATTATTGATGGATGGAAAAGCAAACGGTTAGTAATCAAAGTTAACTTCATCCCAATTCGCACCATGAAGAAATGGTCCTTAAATAATGTTGTTACCTTTACTAGCAATCAAGTTATCAGTGGACGTTCACGGAATAATCGCCAATATATATAAATTAAATCAAATGTTTTCCTGAACTTTCACGGTTTATGGGGATTTCAATTACTTGTAGACAGTTCCTACTGAACATAAACCTAAGTCCATGTAAACAGCTTGCATGTTGATGGGTTTACGGATAGCAGTCGAATGTTGTGATTCATGAATGGACATTTAGATAACTCTATCTACTTGCACTACAGATAAGTTTAAAGTGAATGTTTATAAATTAGACAGAAAACCAATCTATTACCTTCCTCATGCTTATTCAAGTGAAATTCCTTTCAAATTGATTCGAAACCAATCTCCATTCTGATAAATGGAGTAACTGATAGAACTTATTTCTGAAACACTCAGCTGCATTGACTCAATGAGTAACTTGTGCCGATCTGTAGCTGAATAAGACCCAGTGAGTCACATATCATGTGATAGTGAAAACTTATTGCAGAACGACAGATAAATCTGTATAAAATATTTTCGACACAGTGCTCTTTGTACTTTAGCTAGAATAGTGATATATTTCTGCTTGGTTGACAGGTTAACAGACATAATAATTTATACATGATTTGTAGTCATAAATCTTACCCTGTTTGAATATTTCTTCGAAAATTATCTCCTTCGTCTCGATTATCACTCTACATGTTTCTTTTGGATTTTTTTTATTTCGGTGTTGTTCACTCTATACATTATTCAAGTGCAAAAGAAATAGGAAAATACCGTTTTCAGCTTATCTGCATTTGAACGACCAGTTACCGTTCATCAGTTACTCATTTCAAAAATACTTACCACCTGAAGTTCGAATGTATGGTGGAGTAAAACACGTCTTCAACGAGCTTGGAAAAAACTGGCTAAATGGTGTCAAACACCTGGTGAGTTTTAGAAAAATACTGATCAACTTGATAAATATGTATCTTGTGTTCTATTCAATGCTAACTTCAACGTTTACATTATTCTGCGATGTCACTGTATACAGAAAATCATTCTGTATGATTTTCGGTGATTATAGGCAATCGTCAGGAAAGTGTTCATCCAGGTTTGCTGGTTGTCAATATCACCTATCTGCAATCTGAATAGAACTTATTCCTTCCTTCTTAGAGATTCGGAATCGCATCATCAAGTGCTAAATTTAAAGAAATCACCACAGACCTTATATGGGACTAACTTCCATTTTTGAAAAGTAACAGTTGATTAAATGTAAAATATATCAGTTGTATGGAAGCTTTCGGAAGGAAGCCCTTTACTTGGGTCTCGTGCTTGCTGATGAGTGCCAAAAAAACACAAAATCTAGGTTTAGAGCTTACTG
>OX104134.1:20138277-20351495 GCA_944470555.2 Heterobilharzia americana | reverse complement strand
CACCTGTCCTGATTATTATATATGATTAAAACACAGGCAATATCGAAGCATCCACACAGGAAGCCATATGCCAATACAGAAAGATCGATTCGGTCCAGTCAACGACGGTATAATACAAGCTATAATACTAAAACCTTACCCGGTGCACTAGAAGTGGTTATCGTGGCTCGGTGGTCTAATGGTTAACGCTCTGGAGTTTAAAGCGGTCGGTACCAAATTCGAATCCCGGTGAGAACGTCACTGACTGGGAGGCAGGTACATCTAGCTGACGAGTCCTAAATAGGGAGGAATGCGCATCCTGGATTCCGCTGCTAGCCACTATCCATCATAGCTATATTAAGTTGAACTTATTTTCAGTTTTCATTTACTGTTCTAGGAGTGTAAAAATGTTCTTTTCTTTGTTGACCTTGTCCCTACTAAGGTCATTTACGAAAAACATTTCTATAAGGACCTGTTAGATGATTTTTCGTTGGCCAAAATAATCAAAATGATTTTGGAATATTTTTGTCACTAGGATTTTGGGTCTTTGTATTATCCTTGTTTTCAGGAGGTAACCAGTGATATCAAAGCAGAGTAGAGGATTAATTTGAATATGTTGAAGCAATGAAAAGGTATATCAGGATTTTCCCTAGAAATTCAAATCTAATATCTTACGCCTTGAAACGATGTACAAATACTATACTCAGAAGTTCATTTTCAACAGCATTTTAGTTGGATATATCTAAGGCGTCCCACGGTAACCGTTTGTCCTTAGGTATTCTCAGAGGAATTCGAGACTAAAGGTATGCTAAAATCCCATCTATGTATCAGATCTTTCTTAATGTAGAGGCGCAGGATGGTGCTGGAATTTTTCCTACACAAAATAAGGTCTTCCAATGATCAAGAAACCCATAAAATGTTAAGGTATGATGTATGAAAGAAAACAAATGAAAGCAGCATACGCATGTTAAGATATTCATTTTTAGTATGTCAGTCAGTACCTTTGAAATAGTAGTAGTTCATAGCTCAGAATATTTCATACTTTCATTTGTGTTGTTTGTGAAGTAAGCCAGAGTGTATTCCGCCCAACCACAAATGTGTATTACGAATAGAATATCCATCTATTCAAAGTAAAAATACGTTCGAGAAAGATTATCAAATCAGACAGCTCACAGGTGAAAATAAGTCGGTTTGCACCTTTTTATTACAGTGATTACAGTGTTTACTTACTTTTGTGTCGTTTAAAAGGTACTGCTATCTTAAAAATCAGTATTGCAACCTAAGTTTTTTTGATGATTTCATTCAACAGAGTGTAACTTTGCCTTACGTCTTGTAGTTTTCAGATTTTATCTGACTTCCCTCATTTCCCAAATAAACAGAATGATTTAACTTGAAGAACTCGCATTTAGTTTGGTTTTTCATAGTATTCTTTGGACAAAGTTTGCATTGAGATATTTTTAACCAGCATCTGAAATCCTGAATGTCATACCTCAACCTAAAAATCTTCCTTTAACTTTTGTGAAAAGTTAATAAGTCAAGAACAGAAAATTTTAACCTCTGTTTTTGAACAGTTCCAAAGGATTTATAAGAACTATGAACAAGATTTGACACAGTAGTTTTGTAAATAATGGGCGCTGAGCGAAAGGTTGACATTCGATATAGCACTTAATTTGTAAGTCACAGAGTGTTTAAAATAAAGTAATTCCAACTTCTCACACCTGTTTGAATGTTAGAAGTTGACCTCAAGTCGATCTGCATATGAATTATTTGTGGCTCGAAGGTAAATATTACTTACACTTCTGTCCTTCTGATATGGTAGTTCAGTCGGTTTCTATTATTTTTCGCACTGATATGAAAATGTGGAGGATTCCAGTTATCATTGCTCAATCACTGTAATAAAAAGGTGCAAACCGACTTATTTTCACCTGTGAGCTGTCTGATTTGATAATCTTTCTCGAACGTATTTTTACTTTGAATAGATGGATATTCTATTCGTAATACACATTTGTGGTTGGGCGGAATACACTCTGGCTTACTTCACAAACAACACAAATGAAAGTATGAAATATTCTGAGCTATGAACTACTACTATTTCAAAGGTACTGACTGACATACTAAAAATGAATATCTTAACATGCGTATGCTGCTTTCATTTGTTTTTCTTTCATACATCATACCTTAACATTTTATGGGTTTCTTGATCATTGGAAGACCTTATTTTGTGTAGGAAAAATTCCAGCACCATCCTGCGCCTCTACATTAAGAAAGATCTGATACATAGATGGGATTTTAGCATACCTTTAGTCTCGAATTCCTCTGAGAATACCTAAGGACAAACGGTTACCGTGGGACGCCTTAGATATATCCAACTAAAATGCTGTTGAAAATGAACTTCTGAGTATAGTATTTGTACATCGTTTCAAGGCGTAAGATATTAGATTTGAATTTCTAGGGAAAATCCTGATATACCTTTTCATTGCTTCAACATATTCAAATTAATCCTCTACTCTGCTTTGATATCACTGGTTACCTCCTGAAAACAAGGATAATACAAAGACCCAAAATCCTAGTGACAAAAATATTCCAAAATCATTTTGATTATTTTGGCCAACGAAAAATCATCTAACAGGTCCTTATAGAAATGTTTTTCGTAAATGACCTTAGTAGGGACAAGGTCAACAAAGAAAAGAACATTTTTACACTCCTAGAACAGTAAATGAAAACTGAAAATAAGTTCAACTTAATATAGCTATGATGGATAGTGGCTAGCAGCGGAATCCAGGATGCGCATTCCTCCCTATTTAGGACTCGTCAGCTAGATGTACCTGCCTCCCAGTCAGTGACGTTCTCACCGGGATTCGAATTTGGTACCGACCGCTTTAAACTCCAGAGCGTTAACCATTAGACCACCGAGCCACGATAACCACTTCTAGTGCACCGGGTAAGGTTTTAGTATTATAGCTTGTATTATACCGTCGTTGACTGGACCGAATCGATCTTTCTGTATTGGCATATGGCTTCCTGTGTGGATGCTTCGATATTGCCTGTGTTTTAATCATATATAATAATCAGGACAGTGGCTAGCAGTGGAATCCAGGATGCGCATTTCGTTCTATACAAGCAATAATACTAAAAGTTTACCCGTCGCACAAGAAACAGCAGTCATGACTCGTTGGTGTAGTGGATAACGCTCTGGAGTTTGAGGCGATTAATACCAAGTACGAACCCCGATGGGGACAACATCACTCATCGGGAGGCTAGTTGGTTCAGTTGACGACTCTCAAATAAGTTCAGCCTAATGTTTGATATTCCAGTGAGATCATTCGTTTCAAATGTTCATTGACTGGTTCAAATAGGCTTCAAATTTAACTAAGCTGATGCCTTTTGATCAAATGACATATAAACGTGCGTTAATTCATGGTGAGGTTATTCAGTAATAATAAGCTGAGGGATCATTTTGAGTTGGATTACCGTGAGATAAAATCTGAATTGCTTATTAAAGTAAGTTGATTTAACTAGGCCAGCTGATATGTTCTCAATGAACAAACAGTTTTTAAATGGCTGTATTGTTGCTTCTGATACCATGATGTATCAGAATTCAACACCAATAATAATTTTTCATCCAGACAACAACTTTAGTACAGTTTGGAATTCTCTGTATGGTATTTCAACAAATTTATTTCTTTTATAACATTTTCAAATTAAAAACCATGGCAGTGAAATAATGTTAATAGTAGCACTGTGATGTGCAGTAATGCACAATAACCAGTAGTTTTTCGGTCATAATCTAGTTTGTATTTTGTTGCACGTGGGTCGGATAGAAAAGCACAAATAAGTTTGGCGATGGAGCTTAGTTCATCGAGTGTGAAAAATTGCTCTTCTATCTACATGTTCCTGCAATAGGTATATAATGAAGTGTTGTACGTTCAGGGCCAAATGCCGTCTACTGCGATATTTTCTCGTAGTCTTGTTGCTAACCCATCTAACGACAGGCTGAAGATATTTTAAGAGTGCTGCAGAATATGTTTCACGACTAGCTGACATTTGAATGGTTAAAAAGAGTAAATTAGAGTAATTTGATGTAATATATTCGTTGAAATATTTTTGGTATCCCAAATTTAAGCAGACCGCCTTGATATCACCTCAATATCCCTATGTTTCAATAACTTCAGTCAACCGGTATTCAGCTGTTGTAAAATTCGTTCGTAAATGAAACTAACCAATTTTAGATGGGTGTTTATTGAAGGATAAGTGAAAATTCCCTGACCTACTTATTTTAAAAAGGCATTATTGTATTCACATGATGAAAATAAATCTACAAAATTAAATATTATTTTGTTTATTCATTGAGAATTATGGACCTGTATCTCACAATAATACAGTGCACTCGGTTTTGAAAATAAACACATACTTAATAAATGTGTACTTCATCATAAATGCAAGATGACCTCCATTTCTTAATGTATTAAAAGTACTAACATTCTTGTGCATGTACTATTACATGTATATATTTCGTGAAACTGATATACAATATTTATGCACTTACATAAATCAACCCTTGAGAAAGGTTTTCAGAAAAGACTATAGTTTAACCTTGTAATGTGTGGATGAAGTTTATATTTACAGATTTCATAAGGCTGTATTTCTAAATATCCAGCTTTGCTCAGTTCTTAATAACTTTTTCTTTTCGTTTATAACTTCTTATAAAATACGCTACTTATTTGTATAATAATAATCTTTAGGAATTATAAATTATTCACATATTACAAGTCTATTATTCGATGATTTAAAATAAGGTTGCAAAAATTTCTCATCCATTCTATAGTATGTCGACTTAATGAGCTCAAAAGTCATGAAAATCTTAGTCATCATATAATTTCTGTGAAAAACTCAATTTAAAGTAAACAAATCAGTGGTCAACTGTTTAGACTACTCTGTTTTAGGTAGTTCTAGAGTAATTTGTCTTGATCTCATAACAAATATATGTCAGAACTGAGAAATTATGATCTTAGATGAGTGGTTCTCAAAAAGGTGTCTTGTAACACTATAGATGAATCCTGGTAGGAATACTCAACTGAGGATTATATCACTGTAAACTTCACATATATAATTTTTGAGCTATTCACTCAACCACTTCTGGCAACATGTGATAGACAAATGTCTTTTTGTATGTTGTCCAAGTTTCATCATTTGATCAGTCAACTCTGATTACTGATTACTGAAGACAGAATTTTTTTTTGACAAGTACTTCATATGGGGATTGAAATCTGACAAAAATTCATCTTGTTCTTAACTCACCGGAACTCTTATTATTATCACTCAAAATTCAGTCATCTTAAATTTATTAATTTGACAAACTGTTGAACACACTGCTTGTGCTTTGACTAACCATACTTTATGGTTACTCCGATAAAATGTGTAAGGAACGCTTTTATTATTAACCATTAAGATTAAAATAAGGTGTAGAAATTTAAGATAACAGCTTTGAAATCTTTTATTTGATTCAACTTGAATTTCTAATGAAGATGGAAAGAATGAATAAAACATGCGGAACAGTTATACACAAGTTTCTCTTAGCCAATCCCCAAGCTGATAAGATAGCTAAAGGTCGTTCGTCATATCTTATATTTGTAGTCATTTTTACATTAAATCTGCGGCTGATAAATTGGAATTAAGCTAAAAATGACACAGTACTGAAGTATGTAAACTTGTTGGTAGTATCTGATGATCACATCTATTTCATACATCTAGTATTACAGGTCAAAACTCCAGTTTCAGACCTACGATAGAGGACAAGGTACATTTCTTCCCAATAAAGAAAACAAAATATTCTTCATATTCACTAGTACGGTAATATTAAAATATCCAAATGGCTCAAAAAAAGACAAATGAGCTGATAATTAGAAATTTTTTGACCTAGCTATTACCTTGTTATTCTGTTTTTGAAAATATTTTATTACATTTTCACTAAAGTTGTGAGTATACTAGTAGCTGAATTCATTGATGTAAACTCTCTATTTTTGTATTCTGTAACAACCAGTATCATGCAGCAAACAGTGAGGAGCGAGAAGAGGGGGATACGCTGGCTGGACTGCGGAAAAGAACCTAGAAGACTTGGATTTCGCCGATGACTTGTGCCTGATGTCACACAAACTTGAAGATGTGCAGGCGAAAACTAACAAGTTGATAGAAGAGGCAGCGAAGACGGGACTTCAAGTGAATATAGAGAAGACAGAGGTGATGAAGATACCGCACCAAAAACTCCAACAACAACAACAAACTCCAATCACCATCAACGGGAGAAACTTAAAGGAAGCAACCTCCTTCACCTATCAAGGCAGCACTGTTTCAACTACAGGTGGCACGGACACAGACGAGGATGTCAAAGTCCGAATCAGAAAAGCAAGACAGGCGTTCATCAGCCTCAAACCAGTGAGGAGATCTTCTGCACTCAGCATGTGGAACAAGATCCGGATTTTCAACACCAACTTCAGTCAAGTCACTGCTTCTGCATGATTCAGAGACTTGGCGCGTCACGAAAGGGATTTCCAATCAACTACAGACATTCATCAACAACTGCCTACGCTGGCTAGTTACTGAAGATCAGATGGATTGCCAGAAAGAATAAGCAACAAGGAGCTCTGGCCGGCTGGCTGGCTGGCTGACAACAAACCAACCAAGAACCTATATGCAGGAGGAAGTGGAGATGGATTGGGCATACACTGAGAAGGCCGACTGGGGACACCACGCGTCAGGCCAAGCCGTTGAGTGGGACCCCGATGGGAAGCGACGAGTTGAACGTCCCAGCTAAGGGTGACATGGAGGAGATCGTGCGAGGAGGAAATGAGAGCTTGTGGGCTGTTGTGGAGGCTGGTTCAAGAGATCTCAGAGAACAGAGTTCACTGGAGACGTGCTAGTGAAGCCCTATGTTCCATTAGGAACCCGAGGGACTAATATATATATATATATATATATATATATATATATATATATATATATATATATATATATATATATATATATATATATAACAACCAGTATAGTGTTTGCATTGATTCTCCTCTATTCTAATTCCCTACTGCTTAAGCCATGCACATATACTGATATGGACCTCTCTCAGAAGCATAATTTCGTACTGTAAGCACCATTTTGTTAAACTGCGAATTGCTTACCACATAAACCACCTGACTTCACATAAATGAGTTAAAATACATTAAAATACTGACATAACTTGATTTCTGTATCGATTAGGTTCCCTGAAAACATGACTGAATCCTATTGAAATGAACTAAATCGTTTTTATCCTGTTAACTTTGTTGGTTTCAATCATTTCTAATAGGAAAGAAAAAAATGTAAGCATAATGACTTTAAGGATTTTAGAGTATTATGTATACTATGAAAACCCTTGGAATTTAAATCGAATCGGCAGACCATTATTCCAGCCTTATTTATCCAGATAGGCAGCTATTTATTATAGTACTTTTATTCAGTTCATTCTCCAGATCCTTCTTTCTTATCCACCTTTACTTACTTTCTTACTCTGTTTAGTTTAAATTCAAAACTATTCAGTCTCTCTCTTATTCATACAGATTCAATGTACATATCACCACCTCCAAGAGTACATTACTTCTGGTTCCAAAAATCTGACAATTAATTAGATAAAACAGAATGACTACACATCATGCAAGATTAAGAGAGAAAAGGAAACACCACACAGCACAAGTTCTCTTCATATACTGGATATTATATTTTGTTTTCGAAGATCAGCAATTTGTCTCACACTGAATACAATAACCAAAAAGGTTTTCTTCTTCACCTTACCTTCCCTACCTAATCGAAAAAAGAAAATACTTAAATAAAATATTGTGGTGTATATATTCTGTATATATTCTGCAAGACAAATGTGTTGTGAAACCAAACTCTATCCTTGTGATGTGATAGCCGAAAACGCCAAATGGCTCCCTTTCTCAGCCACCTACAATTAAATTAAGGGTAAAAAGACGAGTATCCAAGAATTCATTGGTCATCAGGGCAATCAACAACAATGGGCTAAAAATACATCATATTCATAGCATTCAATGTCATATTGATAAAATAGTCATTGAGATAATTTGAAATACCCTGATTTCTTGTAAATCAACTTGTCTTCTTTCACAATTATGCAACATATGCATGCTAGTTATATAGTATTGAAATTTCCAGTAATATGAATAATACCTATGACCACAGATTCCTGGGAAATGACAGCTTCCCAACAAGATATCTCGAACTAACTAATATTAATAATATACTGACTAGTCAGTCATTAGTTATTCAAAACCAAATTTAAAAGTTAGGCGTCTGAGCTCCTTGGTCACTAGCTTCAACAGGTGGTTCCGGAAGTCCCAGTGAGAAGTCGTAACCAGTGGAGTCAACCAAGTCAAACATGAGGAAAGTTACTGAACGATGATATTGGATGTAGGTCGCACTATATCGTAAACTGACAGAAATAAGAAATATGGACCATTGGATTCCAAATCAGTGGCTCAATGCTAACGTGCTGGCCACGGATCATGAAGGTCCTGGGTTCGATCCCTGGCAAGGCGGGGTCATGGGTGCGCGCTGCCGGGAAGTCCCATACTAGGACGAAACGGCTGTCCAATGCTCCCAAGTTTCAAATGTTCCTCCAGCTGGTGTCAGTCTCTGATGAATTCCAACCTAAAATCAATTAGTAAATCTCCACAATCCTCCAGATAGAATAATGAAATCACTTGAAATAAAAGGTGGGAAAATGAAACGATGGTGAGACATTTTGAGGGATGTTTATCAACAGATGAGGTGAATATTCTAGATGACTGTTTTTCACATAATTCTCTTAACAACCTTTGTGACCACAAGGCTGAAATAAAGTAAAAGGCTTGCTAAATCGATTAATAATCTCGAAGTTTTTTGTATCATTTGGATATTGCAGAAATAACCACCAACTTTTCATGAGTTCAAGGATCTGATTTGAACATCCCAACTTTTTCAGCATTTAGAAACTCAGTTCAAATGGTTATGATGTGTTACTTACTGTAGTACTGAACCAAATTGCTGTCAACCTGATTATCCTTGAACACTGTTTACCTGAATACCAGCCTTTGCTTGCAGCGAATCACTTCAATCCGTTGACATCCATCAGCAACATATTTTTATATGAATCTCCGGGGATAAATTCTACTCGCGGATATATTTCTTGACTTTTCAGCACTATTCATAGCTTATCTGATGAATAGGAACTTTAACCTTGATAGACAGTGGTTTTGCGAAACATTTTAACATTCTCTACAAGTAGTATCTGTAAGAATCTTAGAATGTTTGAAATAAAAGGTTCCAGCGCTTAACACAGCAGTTTGGTCTGAGCTTTTTCAGAGGGACAATCAAAAATACTACTACAGGTCCTAATTGCGTAGTTTATCCATTGTACAGTCTTGAATGGATAATGATTGTTTTTCAATATGATTATCGGTAATTTATTGTGCATTGATAATACGTTATGTGAATGCAGACCAGCGGTGTTTGTGTGTATGTGCATGTGTATTTTATTTCACAAGTGAGCTGTCACAGTATAACGGAAGTCATAAGTATCATAATTGTTAAGTAATGAAATAATATAACTATATCCATGAGAAATTGTGCATTGTGGAGAGAATCAAATCAACATAAATATATTTTTAATAAGAAGTCGTAATTTACCTGGTTGTGGCTAGGAGAGGAATCCAGGACGCAGGTTTCATCCTATTTGAGACTTGTCAGCTGGATGCATTTGCATCCCAATGAGTGTTGTTCCCATCCACCTAACGCCTCGAACACCGAAGCGTTAACAACTAGGCCACTGAAGCCCAATAGCCACCTCTTGTACAACGGGTATTATCTATTACCATTTGTTGTTATACTCGTAATTCTCCTTTGTTATACTGGGTCGAATTGTTCGCCCTCTGTTGGCATATGAGTTCCTATGCGGATGTCTCGATAATACCTGAATATTTATTATGGTGATTTACTTGGTTGTAAGTAAATGAACAAATAGTAAAACTCATAATTTTTAGTTAATGAAGAATATTTATTTTTTATAAGCACATCTCATCAAAAAATATGAATATTTGCATTTCTCCCTATAGGTAAAAGTAGAATAGACAGAAGTATGAAATATGGATCCCTCTATTCGAATCCACTGACTCAGAAGTAAAGTGATAGTCACGTAACCTTTAGGTCTTGGATTCGATCCTTGGTAGGGTGACGGGTGTGCACTGCAAAGGAGTCCCATACTAGGACAAAATAGCTGTCCAGTACTCCTATATTTCTGATGTTTCTTCAACTGATGTCAGTCCATGATGAATACTAACATGAAATCAACAAATAAATCCTCACATATCTCCAAACTGAAAAACAGAATGCAATGATATTGAGAAAACTTCGTTTTTATCCATTTGTTTTTTAGCATGCTTAAGAAAAAATAATGTTGATGAACAACATTAACGAAAATCATAGAAGGTTGTTTATTATAGATTATGATGATTTAGATGATAATGGTCAGTTATTCGTTGTTATCTCCCTAGGTACAGTCAACTACACTTCGTCTCTCCCTTTTGTAATTGATTTATAAGATGTATTACTCGGTGAAACAGTATTATTTACTGCATACGGTTTCAGTGTGATATTTTTGAATAAACAGATTAAAACAAAATTACAATCTACTATAGTGCCAAAGTTTTCCTCCTATATTAAAGCACTCTGTCTCATGTAGAAAGGCCACAAGATTTGCATCAAATCAACTCTCTTTGAAGAATGTGGTCTATTTGGACACGCTTTTGAAAACTTCTTCCAAGTTGTTGCATTTAACGATGACAAGCGTATTGTCTACCTACCTTAATCAAATTCCCCGGGTAACCGAGAATTTTATCGTTGCAATATTCTCCAGTGAATGTCTGAAAAAACTGGCAGCTATCAGGGATACTTGAGATCCAATTATAGTGCCTTTTTGTTGGTTTATACAGATCTCCTCTAAACGTGAAAACTGCTACCTGGCTGACAGTGACTGACAAAATCAACTCAGAACCTCGTACGCAGGTACATTGACTCCAGTTGCCATACTTCAAAGTAGTATATATATATATATATATATATATATATATATATATATATATATATATATACCTCGGAAAAATCTGGAAATCACAAAAATTCACTTTTCACAAAGCAGGTAGCTAACAGGCCTATTTCAGTTGTAGACATAATTTGAAAACGAAACAGAGCTAGGAAGGTCACCAGTGAGTCAGAGGAGCTGAAACATGTACAGTAAACATAATCATTCAACATTCATACTCTGAATTCGATAAGGGATTTCACAGGAACGCATTAGGAAAGAAGTAGTAATAGTATTACGAAAAGTAACCGCAACTTAAATGGAAAGAAGTGTGAAGTCTCTTTTGTGTTACCATATGAAGAAAAAGTATTCGAATCTTGATATAGAATTCTCGACAGTTCTGGGATTAAGGTGACATTGAAACCTACACACCCACTTTGAGATTAACTTTGTATGTTTTAGTATCCTATTTGCCCAATTCAACGAAATAATTTCACCTTCCAAACGCCATACAATGACAATGAGGTGAAGTACATTGTCAGAGCTGCGGATGAAGAGCAGTTAGGTTATGGAAGCATAAGAAATTAGCTAAGTTTAGCATGATAGACTCATCAAGTTAAGTAATGTAGAGGAGAATTGAGTCAGTGAGAGGGCTTCAAGTGTTTGACCAGCGTTGCCTTCGTAGTATAGGCCGTATTCCGTGTGTCACTATGTGATTAATGCAGAAGTCAGGAGTAGAGTTTTAGGGGGTAGAGGTAAGTCAGTTGACGAGGTTATGAACCTTCATCGATTGAGATGGTTGGGACACGTACTACGTATGCCTCGTCACACAATGTTCCAACAGGTCCAGGCTGGAAAAGGCCCGAGGTGGCCAGACTAAAACATGGCACCAATGTATGAAGTCTCAGAATGTTGGTCTGAGCCATGTGGGGCGGTGATGCAGACTAGGTGGTTGGGTCCGTAGGACAAGAGGAACCAGTGGTTGGGGACTGTAGATGATATGGCTCAGAACCGATGTCAGTGGTGCAGATGTATACACACATTATCGTCATCTTAACGACGCTATACCGAATCTCACCATTTTGTCATTTCTCTTTTCTTTCTTTCGTACTTAATATTTCTTTTGACTGCATTCTCTTATCTTCATGCTTCACCTCACTACCTTTCTAGTTGATGTACTGATATGAGGTGTTGCAACTTTGGCCGTTACTCAGTAATGCCTGGTCCTATGTTGATGTTGATTGATTGATTGATTGATTGAATTCAGTCATTGCTATGCAGGCGATCGGACAAAACCATGTAATAGGGTTGAACAGAGTCATTATTATTGAATACTGTAAGGTGTAGTGGTTGACTACTGAGTCGGTTTTCAGCTAATCGAAACCCAGCTTGTGCAATAGGAATTTTGGGAAAGTTAGAACATAATTTTTGAAGGGAACGAATTATGTAGGCTTCTTGAAACAATAAGAATTGTTCACCACGAATCCTACCAATGAAATTAAAGGATAAAAACATTAGAACTGTGCAAAGGGAGTTGAACTGCTGCAATTATATCATGGAATTACTGGACGTTTAACCGAATTCCTTCAGCCGGTGAAAAATCAGATCACTAATTACAGTACTCCTGACTCCTTCGACTTGGTTAACTTCATAAGAAATGTCAACCTGTGTGGTGAGCGTATCTTATCATTGAACGTCATATCGTTCTTCACTCACAGATGCCCATTTAATGGGAAAAATCTGCTTCCTATTTGACTATATTGAGATTGACGAGCTTAAAATTGGAATTGCTAATCATTATCTGAAGGAATTTCTCTTACGATGTACCTTTATTATGCAATTTAAATTCAATAGTGAACTTTATCAACAATCGGATGGAGTGACAGAGGGTTCACCGTTGCATCCTCTCCTATGTGATTTCTTCATGGCCAATCTGCAGAACAGTAAACTACGTCCCCTGATCGACTAGTTTCATCCACATAAGAGATAAATGGATGACACTTCCATCATCTGTGAGGAGGATAGTAACCTTGAAGGAATACAATGAAAGTTCATTGATTGTCATGAGTCAAGTGAATTTACCACGGGAACTGAAAATCACTAAGAATTCCACCTTCTGAAGGTTCTATTGAAAAGAAGACATCATAGTTGCCTAAGAAGATTGATTTACAGAGAACGAAGGTGGAATGGTCATTACATTCCTTTTGCAAAGCTGGGTTCCACTAGTCAGGAAAAGAAATCTAGTTCATTCATTATCCACACAAATCAGAAGAATATATGCTGATGATACAGTAGACGAGTATCTGGAAGTACTTCGAAGAGTGTTAGTCGAGAATGGCCTAGCCTTCAAGATTCATTGAGAGGAACATGAGGCCTAAGAATTTCAAAGAAGAAGCCCCTACAGTTCCTTAGATGACACTATTTATGAATATTGGATTCGAGGGAGATATACTGACAGAGCTACTGAAGAAGACCTTATTTTCCGCTCAGTTTTGAATTGTTTTCTGCAGTGGACAACTGACTCGAGTGTGAGGAGAGGGTAAACCACCACTTTGCACCACCTTCATATTTGTTTACCTGTTGACCTGCTGTTGTGGAGCTGGTTACACAGGCCACATAAGACGTGTTCCATCCAAACCCATCTCCGAACACTGTCCTGCATGGCTGTCTAAAGGACAGTGTAAAGCCGTCAACAGCTCGATTCTTAAGCATTTGATTATCTCTGACCACTGTGCTCTACGAGAGTCTTCTTTCAAAGTCATTTATAAAGTGAAGGCACACATTTCGGAGTGAGTGAGTATTCGCCACCTGAACACAATGGGAGCTGTGGAATTTCAACATTACAAGCTTGATCGTTGTGTTCAGGAAAGATTTATTCAGTTTTTCTAGTTTTACCTTGATCAAATTCTCTCTAAGACAGTTTCTTCATTTCTATGATTATTCACTGTGACCTTGCAAGCAATTTCTGGTGACCTTGATTTGACCTTCTAGCCTTTATCTCCGTGCAACTTTACTGGCTGTTTTCGATGACCTTGTATTCATTCACTAGCCATTGCTGGATATATATATATATATTTATACATGTATATATATATATATATATATATATTTATACATGTATATATATATATATATACTGTTGTAACTATGATCACGCTGTTCAGCTTCTGAAAATGATTGATCGAAAGGAAAATTTTCTTTGTTGGATTACCTTTTACTAATTTTTGTTATTCACAGCCTCGAAATACGCATATGAAACTTGACAGAACTGAAATGCTTAGCACTTGACACACATTACAGCTGCATCAAGTCAACAAGTGTTGCGTAATTTCCTGCTTATTCCTAAGTATTTCTGTTCCTTCCCGTTAGAACATCCGAATTCCTATAACTCACTTCAATTACTTTTCGCTGTCAGCGTCTTGTATAAATATTCTCAATGATTGTTGCAAAATAGGCCAGAAACTTTGTCACTTAGGGGAGATACATTTTCACGTCACGTTCAAAGAGGTGTATACACAAAATGTAAAGTTTTGATTAGTAAGCTAGAAATTAGTTCACTATTTTTGGGCATTTAAAACTTGAACTTCACTGACAATCACAAAATGACACATACAGAACAATATACATCTTTATATCATTTTATGCAGACAGTAGACTCAAAACTAAATCGAGAATTAAGTTTTATATCTGTAGGTTTGTGGAGATTTATTAGTGGTTTTAGGTTGGATTCTATCATGGAGTGACATTAGTATCCTGTCCACTGCTTCCAGATTTCCAATGTTTCTCTAACTGATGTCAGTCCACGATAAATTCCAACATAAAACATAGTTTTATGTTGGTTAACAGTAGTATGGTATTTCAGTATCATTACTGTAGCAAAAATAGATGCTGTGAAACTGAAAATTAGTACTACTTATCACAAATAAATAGAAGTACTTTTGCGAAAAGTGCATTCCGTGTTTATTTCATTAATTTTTGATTTTATGTAATTGTCTGATGAAAATCACCATAGACATGAATCTATAGTTTCTTTTGCACACTAGTCACCTGTATACACGAGGAAATGAGAAAATTACTTATTCTATCATTTCCTTTCAAAGTGGCAATAAAGAAATAATTTGAGTAGATTTTCATTCTAATTTTTGTTTCCTTGGTTAAACACAAAATCGAAACGCTGGGCAGATTACACTTGCTTCTTTCTTGAAAAATGATTTGGAGGAAGATAGTATATCAAGCAAATATATAGAAACTTCTATGTAATATTCCAATAATATAAAATGGTAAATGCACCGAAACTTATTCATGCAGTAATGGTGGAAAAATAAACATACACGAGTTGAATATTTCTCCACCTAGTTTCTCTGTAGATCATGCTACAACCATGTTTCCTGAATCTGTCCGCAAGATGGGTTCTCGGTTGGTTCGTCACCACACAGACTTCCTTGTTGCTTATTCTTATCATTCTGGCCATCTAATCTTCAGTGTCAGCATCGAGGGAGCGTAGGTGGCAGCTGTTGATGAGTGTCTGCAGTTTGTTGGAAATGCCTCTTGTAACGCACCAAGTCTCTAAACCATCACATGGAAGCACTGACTTGACTGACAAGTGTTGAAAATCCGGATCTTGTTCACGCTTTATGCTGAGTGCAGTCGATCTCCACACTGGTCTCAGATTAATGAAGGCCTGTCTTGCTTTCCCGGTCCTGGCTTTCACATCCTCATCGGTGCCTGTGCCGCCTGGAGCTGAAACGATGCTGCCCAGCCTAGGTAGGTGGCAGGTGAAAGAGACTACTTCCTTTAGGTTTCTCCCGTTGGTGGTGATTGGTGCCTCTTGTTGTTGATGCTGTTGTTGGTTGGGTATCCTAATCACCTCTGTCTCCTCTACATTCACTAGTAGTCCCGTCTTCACTGCCTTGCCTCTTCTGTCAACTTGTTGGTTTTCGTCTGTAGATCTTCGAGTGCGACAAGACACTAGACATAAATCACCATCGGCGGCGAAATCCAAATCTTCTTCTGGGGTCTTTTCAACTGTCCAGCCAGCGTGTGCCCATCTCTTCTCGCTCCTCACTGTTTGCTGCATGATCCAGTCGACCACAATCAGGAAGATCATCGCTGATAGTAGGCGGCAGCCTTGTCTCACTCCTGTCTTCACTTCAAAGGCGTCACTGAGCTATCCATTGTGAATCGCTCAGCATGTGGCGCCTTCATATAGCTGTTGAATGAAGTTGATAAAGGCTTGTGGTAGGTACTCCATAGTATTGAAGCAATTTCCAAACAATTTGTCAGTTGATGCTGTTGAAGGCCTTTTCAAAGTCGATGAAGTTGAGGTGGAGAGTTGACTGCCATTCTATGCCTTTGTTCCATGATGATGCGTAGCCTAGCTCTGCAATTTGATCTGTGCATGATTTGTTCTTCCTGAAACCAGCCAGCCGGAGCAGGCTGGCTGGAGCAGTTTTACCGTGTCTAGGATGATGCAGCTTCGGAATCAAATATTTTAGAACTGCATATTTACTTGGATCAAGTGAAATTTTTCACTTTTGAAGCAAAATATTCACACACTCAAATTTACCCTCCAATAAGATGTAGTTGCAAGTTGAAAGCCTATATTTTACTTTATTTTTGGGGGAAAATATATGCTCTTCAACAGCATTCATTTGTATTCATTGACAGGATGGTTCATTGAAAATTATATAATGATGAATCTGGGTAACTGCGTTCAAATTTCCTTACTGAACTATAAAAATTCAAAACTACCTTGTGGATTTCAGTGGTCCCGTCTGGTTTGTCAGACCTCAGTAGATGAATTCAAGTTGGAATCTGTCGGAAGCCATATAAAAGTTGAAATATTTTTACAGTTTAACAACACTTGTCAGTAGCAACTACTAGTATAATATATTTAAACGGTAAAACACAATTCTGAAATTAGAAGGAAAGTTTATATTCTTCCATTACATCTAGTGGAACTCGAGTTTATGTTACATCCTATCTTGCTTACATATACACATTTGCATACACCAAACGTATCTACCACTGGTAACAGAAGTTATTTTGTTCAATACCTAGACGACCATAAAGGATTAGAACTGTCAGACCATTGAGTGCTGATGAAAGCCTTCAGTATAATGGCAAGCAGTACCAAGACAGATATTATTGTCTGGTGGCCAAATTGATTTCAGTAGAAATACTGTTTGGAGAAAATCATTGAGAACGTTGAAATTAAAAACCTTATTATCTATCCTTTAACATACCTTCTTTAATACTTTTAGTAAATATTTGCTCTTTCTAAAACCCATCCAAAAATAAGTTTACTCGAATTCGCATAACTTTTAGATGGAAAGTCTAATTTCATTCATAAAGAAACATCTGACTGACCAACTTCATATAAGTCTGTTCAGTAACATCATTTGTTCTAAATATTGATATATGGATGACCTCATAGATGGTTGCTTGTAAAGCTGTTGTGAACTTAGATGCTGAAGCATTATGATACGATACCTGAATAACGCCGAGTGTTTGCCTACTCCAAACACTGCAATCTATGAATGAAACGAACTAATAAATTAATAATGGGAGACTGTGAATACCTAGTATTTAAGGCTTCTTTCATATCACTTACCTTGTAGTCAACAGGCTTATTTAGAATAATCTGATTATTAGTAAATCTCAGTGTTAAAAATTTGCATTATGAAAAGTATAACAAGACGTGTAAGCGAACAATATTGTTTTCAAGTGGGTCTCATCAGGCTCCACTCTAATAAACATATAAAATACCAACCAATCAAGGTAATATGTGAGAATGACAGCAAGGATACGGATTGTATAAAGGCAAATGCGAATGTTCCAATGACACTGTAATTTAAACAGGAGTTCAGATAGAGAGACAGACAAAGTAGGTGAAAGTATAAATTGTTTTTATATGATACCGTCGTTGATGGATCGAATTGATTGGTCTCTATTAGTATATGGGCTCCTGTGCCGATGCCTCGGTATTGCTAGCGTTCTAAATATGTTAATATTTGACCTACTTTTGTTAATGATAGATCGTGGCTAGCAGTGGAATCCAGGATGCGCATTTCGTCCTACTTGGGACTCGTCAGCTGGGTGTACCTACTTCCCAGTGAGTGATATTGTCCCCACTGGGATTCGGACTCGGGAGCGATCGCTTCAAATGCCAGTGCGTTATCTACTACACCACCGAGCCACGATAGCCACTTTTTGTGCGACGGGTATAGTTTTTAGTATAACTGTTTTTATATGATACGTTGTTGATTGCGCATCCTGGATTCCACTGCTAGCCACGATCCATCATTAATAAAAGTAGGTCAAATATTAAAGGAATGGACAATTAGGTTGTGTGATACTGGCAGATGAATGCGGTGAATAATTAAAATTTGAATGTGAATACAGTAATGGTGTGAAAGGAGTGATAAAATGAAATAAAAATAAAAAGGGAAGAAGTACATTTTAAAATTCATGAGTAAGATAATTCATTAGGTTCTCCCTGGCCAAGACAGTGATAAAGACTGTACAAATTTTTGCTGAATACAGAGGTTTGAATTGTTTATTCGAATTCCTATATCATCAGCTATATGTGAAAGGTGGATACGAACTTTATCGGAAAGTTTCGGTAGTATACGATAAATCACTTTGAACGCTTTCGTATTATCCACTCTGTGATCACTATCAACCAGATAACTTGTTCTTCGTTTGACACGAAACAAATCGTCGACTAGAAAACGATAGACGGAGGTCAGCTGCTTGAAAAGTTCTTGACAGTCTGTGGAATAGAATCTCGCTAAGTTTATCACCATTAAATTGTAGCTTTATGAGTAAAGGAATCTTTGGAACGGTTGCTGCTTCGAGTCTTTTGGCTGGTTTATTCATGTTTTTTATCTAAAACTATGAGGATATCCTACTTCCATTAATGAATTCGAAGTCCACTCTGTAGATTATCACCTGAGGAGATTTTCTTTCATCTGGCTGTCAAACATTTCACTAAATTTCTTTCGTATCCTATAGGAATGAAACTAAAGAAGTGTGTTTATTAACATGCAGATTTGTTTCTTCTGTACATATTTCTGCGAAGTGATCCATCTCCTTATCTGTCTAACAGAACATCAAAAACATTTACACCTTATTGTCCTGTTCTTTTTCGCAAGTAACAAGTGACAGTTGTATGCTGTTAAAATTCCTCAGCATTTCGTTATGATTCATATTCTGATCAGTTATAATAACTGTATCATCCACGTATCTGCAATACATATCTAGCTTGTTTATGTCATCCTTCAGTAGTCCATTCTCTAGTTTGGCCATAAAAAGGTCTCCAAGGATTGGGCCCAGTCCCAATCCAATTGCGATTCCACCTACTTGTCTATAACAGGCAATAATGAAAATAAAGTGTACATTCAGTATGCACCTAAGAAGTAATTCCTTAAGGTTGGATTCATGAATTCCAATGTAGATTTGTTTTTCTGTCATTTGAGAACATATGAAATCAATTGTTTCAGTGAGCGGTATATCAGTGAATAATGACAGTACATGTAACTATATAATGCCTTTTCCACCCACATTTACCTGTGTCACCTTGGAGAGGAAATGGAAAGCATCCGTCCTACTATGTTTTACAACCAGTTTGTGAAGGGGTCCAACCATTTTGAGATTTTATGATATGGCGAATTATACACATCTAAAACTGGACGAAGGGGAAGTTCAGGTTTGTGGATTTTAGGCATACCATAAAGCCGTGGTATGCTACATCCTATGGACTTCAGTGGTTCATGCACCACTGGTGAGATGATACCTGTTTGCTTCATTTTCTCAAGACAGTTAGTCAGCTGCTTTTCTAATCTTGCATTCAAATGTATAGAATCAATGTTTCTGGAACTTAGTTTGATCTTTCAGGAGGGAATTCCTTTTGTCTGCTCTTGTTCGGTTTACTCATGACTAGCTTTCCATTCTTCCCTAGCTTTTGGAAAGCTTCTCGTTGTCGTTTCATCAACTAGCTATTTGCAGAACTCTTACTATTTTTTTACTGTTGGTAGCTGTTGACTAACGTGGTTTTGCACCTGGTCAGTTCATTATCTGAAGATGTGACCGAGACAGATGCTTGCGAAAACAAGCTTTAAATTGTATTTCAGTATCAAGTTCAAATATTTTCTGTGCATGATCGCTAAATTTGAGGCATGAAGTTTATCTCGTATAACAGTTGAAAAGCTGTGAACCTACCGATTTGGATCAGCGGGAAAGTTTCTTTCTGACCTTAGATTTCCTAAAGATCTCACAGGATTTAATCTTTCTTCTCTGCGCTGTTTTGTGTCACTTTAGTTTTAATTCTTGGAGCAGTTCACTAACTGATTGTTTAGAGTCACTAACTTATAATCCAGAATTTTATTGACTACTGAACAATACAGTCACCATTAACAGGACAGGATTTTACATCCCATTTTCCTTCAGTCAATTTATGTGGTTGCGGTAGATCTGAAAGCAGCAACAGCATAATAAGCCACTGCCTGAGACTAACTGGCACTATAACATCAATATCAAAGCAATGAAGGGACGAAGTTGACCGATCAATTTATCCGTTAAGAGCAAAACAAAGTTCATTCTAATCTAGCAATCTTTGAGTATTCATGCTACAGTCCTATGCGTTATTAGCCGTAGACAAAATAACACACCAGTACCATTGTGAATATGAGGCTAAATGACACATTCAGGACCTTTCAGAAAGCATGAGTCTACTTCAATTCGCACACGCTTCTACTTGGTTTCAAACGACCACTAACAGCAAAACAAACAAAGTAGGTATGCGAAAAACAGAGTGATTCAACAAAGTTCTGATATCTCAAATACGATTTAGCCTTCAAGTTGGTTTTGTAAAAGATCACTCAGTTGGACATTTGTGCTAGAAATCATCATACCCAAGACTTCTATTGGAGTACAAATCAGAGAAAAATCATTTGCATGCTGTGACTACTTTACACAATATGTGTTTCAAGCATCACACGATACATTCTCACAGGTGGTTGCAAAGTAGGATATGCAAGATAGGTATGAATTGATTCAACTGTGATTATTACTGACCAAATGTACTCCTAATCTCCTAAGTCGAATGAATGCTTATTCATCTGATCACATTGAAAATCGAAACTGCTCGTGGATATCAGAAGCTAAAATGCGAGATAGCAGTCATACAATTCCACAGTGAAACATAAAAATTATTGTGAATTTGATCAGTGATCACTTCAAATAATGCACTGTTCAAATGTTCCTTATTATTCATGTCAATTCATTCCATTTTCATTGTAAAGGTAATTAATCTGATTATGAATTTCCAACTCCCATCTACCTGTTAAGATAGCTCGATGTGCGGGATTCCCGTCATGGCCAACTACAATTCAATTATCTGGAGCATTTTGGTTTCATTACCATGAATTTTAGTAGGCCTAAGTAGGCTGCTTACCTGCGCTTCGATGCCGGAAATTGAATGTCTTGATGTGTGAGGTTAATCAGAGAAAGTTTGAAGTGCAAAAGTACTCAATTACCTAACCGCTGAGAAGTGTTGATAAAAGCAGTCCACTGGAGGATCTTGCATTTTCTCGAAAATTTAATTTCCTCGCAGTAAGAAGATTTCTCCACGGTTTTCTACAGCATCATTTTCAAGTGACTGGTTTTGAAACGCCTCAGATTCGAAATCTTTTCTCTAGTTGAAAACACGAGCGTCAAAATCTTATTTTGGTAACCAGTTACACACTGAACTGTGTGATCTTCCAACATGTGGCAATCATATTCCGAAGCTTGAGGAGATAGTTCAGGTGACCTCTTGGACATTCCGAATTCCCAACGACGAAAGTGTCACCAACAGCAACCTCATTACTGATTATCTGACTCACTCTTCATGACATTCTGACGTGCTATTGTCTACAGTTCACAATCCATTTCTCAATCAAGAGAAGTCTCAGAAACCGTCTGGTTATGTTATATTGTGCAAAAACAATATCGCGTACGATCCATCATCTGAGTCGAAAATAGATGGCATCAAAGCATGTTATTCATCAGAAAGATTGTTTTTCAAAGCCCTCCCAATTTTCGCATTGCTGAGTGATGCAAATACGGTGAGATTAAATATGAACGTACTGTGTACATGAGTTTAATTAACTTTACTTCGTCCGGTGAATCATTTAAAATCAAATCACCATTTCATTCAACAATCCAGAATGGTCAGTCTGTTTTGTAGAAGACTTTCATTCATGCATAATTTACAATAGAAGTGTGGGGTCTATGATATCTAAGAGGGATTTGTTACTGCTCTGTTTGATTTTACAGTTACACCCGATCGACTGGAGGTATAACTAGCCATTTGCTACTTATCTTTGTTTTACTTAATATTACTTTGAAGGTGGACGATTGTAGTGTTGTAAGAACTTTTTCGATGTTAGTAAATGCTGCCCATCTGCTTTAGGACTAAAGCCTCATCGTTCAGGTATTCGTAAACAATAGTTCATTTGAAGAGTTTATTTTGAAAGAACTAAACCTGGAAACAGTTAGTTGAAAATAACATGCTTGTACAAGTTGTTTATGATTAGTATGCCATTTACATAAGGAAATGTAGGATAGCAGGGGTAACGACTTTAAAATGATTCGGTAAAGACACCTTGAAGTCCTGAGTAACTGCCTAATTTTGTCACATTCACTATCATATTCTTAAATGTTTGTTTACACTACCGCCATTACACCTGTGGTAATTCTGAACCAATATCTTCACATTCAGAAGTTGACAGGTCTCAGCTTAGCCTGAAAAATAAAATTATGTCAGTACGTGTGGTGAAAGTTTTCTTGTAAATCTGTGATAGCACCCCACTCAGCGAAAAAGACAATCATTCAGATAGGTAAGAACCTAAGTGAATGACTCATTAGTTAGACGGATTAAATGTACTCGTAATTGTAAATTATTCTGCGATAGATAATAGAATAAAACATGAATTTCAAAATAATATAGAAATACAATTTTGTAATCAAAGTTTAAATTCAAAACAATTCAAAGTGTAAATTAGATCTGAAATCACTTGGTATGGACAACAAAATGAAAAACTGACACTCTCTTGCTTGTTTCAACTGGAGCTGAATATAGAATGAAACCTGAAATCTTATTTCACCGGGTTCCTGACCCTTTGGCTTACATAGATTTTCTAACTACTTGTAAGTAGATAAGTTACTTGTCAAGGAATTATTGTAAATGGAAGGTGTTCCTTAGGAATACGTTACCGAACCCAATATTAACAAATTCTGTCATCAAATAATAAACAATTATATAATTCTATCCGTATTTTTTCGGATGAAATGAAATACAATTTCGCAATCACTTAATTTGGTGTATGATGACTACGGATTGGAAGGTCATTTTTAAAAAGTATGGAAAGTCGGAACAGACCTACAGGCAACTTCAAATGAATACATAAGACAAATAAAACTCAAATATGCATGTAGACGACAAGTACTCCACCAAGAATCTTAGGTATTCAGTAACTACGTTAGCAATTATCATTTGTTTGCTAGTTATCAGTATTAATTTCGTTAACCAAGAAGAGATATACCTGCTGTCACGCTCCAAGTTAAATTATTTATGCAACAGCAACAAGGGCTTTTTCAATAACAATAAAAAGGAAAATAACGCATGACTTTAAAGGCCACCCTAGCAACTGCTGATGAATGGATCAATATGGCTTCGATAATTCACCTGGGCAACTACCTTTCCATAAAACACGGTATGTAATTGGCTACCTCATCAGTTGCTAGGATGACCTATTAAAGCTGCCCAAATAACTCCACTAATTTGCTCATAAAAGGATAGTTAAGCCCACTGAAAAGTAGATTTTAACTGTTTGACTCAGAATACAATAAGATTTTCCGTAACAATTTTATGATCAGCTGATCTGTTATTAACTTCAGTAAGAATAATCTCTATATAGAAAAGCCTATTACAGTTGAGCTTAGGTTTATTCTTGCTGCAAATTAACAGTAACACTACATAATGTATGGTAAAAAGAACTGTTAGACTGTCGAAGTACTATCCCTTCTCACTGTCTTTAAGTAAAAATCGTACTATGAAGTATCATGAGTGAAGTATGAACGTGTGTAGTTAGGCGGAAAATGTACAATCTCACTCTTAGTGCTTGAATAAAATCGGAAATTTCACACATTTACTCCCTTTAATGAACAAGAATGATGCAATCAGAACAGTGTTTAAGCAATAAAGTGATGTCATAGGGTTTGCATCCCATATATACAGTTTAAATAAATAATGAATAAACACTTGCAATGTGAATTCTTCTGATATTAATCCACGAGGTGAATATACAAAATGAAGAGTAAAATAAGACAGGTGTCACATATTTTAGCTGAATGCAGCTGATAAAAATCCTGTGAAATAAAATGATATCGTTTTACGAAATAAGCTGTTGACTAATATGATTATCTATAGACGACTCAAGCAAACCAAGGTAGTCTGAACACCAAAAACTCGTTTCTTCCAGTTGGAACCAAACTCATCAACGTTATTTCCCAATTAATTCAGCCTAGAGTTGAATTTTTCAAACCATTGGAAGTCTAATTGGCTAACTGAGTAAAATGACCATACCTCGAACTCAATCAGTTGTTTGAAAAATGCACAGTTTGTAGGGACCGGATTGTGAAATTTCATTGAGTTTTGTGGATCACCGTTATCTGGTTAGTGAGTACTGCTGATTGGTGTGACTAGCCTACAACTATTCATGTAAGTAACTATTATATTTCTCAAAGTTCTCATACTCTCAATATTGATATAGTTTGTGATATCCAGTAGATCTATAATGTATGGTCGGAATGTTTTCTCCATAGGAAATCACTCGATGCAATCACACCTAATTTCGCCATTATCATACAAACTGTATTTTGCAAACGATTCTAAAACTTAGATCACTTTATTTTGAAAATAATATTCTCATTGCATTGACTGAATTTAACACCTGACTTGATAATTCGGCGAATGGTGCCTCATAACACTATCTGAACTAACCTTGTATGAAAGGCAGATATTTATATAAACACGAATGATACCTGAAGATGAAAGAATGCCAAAACCATGATCACCGTATTCCTAAATGATGGAATACTGTTAAAGTGCCAGATTGAGTTATCAAGCTAGAGTTGAAACCTCTTCAAATTTATTTTATTTCATCACTTTATCTAAAATATTTGAATGTACCATTTTCATCATTTGGTTTTCCACTTCAAAATATGAGTATTTACATTGTCTACGTCTAATCAGTGCATTGATTTGTCACTGCACAGCATCATATTTAAATTTTTCTAGCCCAAACTACTAACCGAATTCTATCGATCATTCTGAAACATGGCCCTAGGCCAGGAGACTCAAAGACCCTATGCACTTTGATTGATACTAGATGGTGGAAGCAGACGACAAGAAGGTCTTATCTGTTGTCAGTCGTTAGCAAGCACAAATTATAGGTCCATGGCTTCTTGCCCTTACTTCTAGCCACCTAGCAGTCTATCTGTAGATATTCTGGTAATTAGGATTTTTCTCATGGCAATTTTTTTATTTTACTTTGAAGTTCAAAGCTTTCGTCAACTGTCTTCACACAACTTCAGTCAACTTGAGTGAAAGTGGTCAGTACAGTTCTGCTTATGTGCAAGGAATTGAAAACTCACGTAGTCAAAAATGGATACTGCTTATACTTGAATGAGAACCAGTTTGACTTGGTATTACCACTGGTAAGTATGACGTAAGAACCCTCAGCAAAAGCATATCCCTGTCTTGGTAATAAAGTCAAAGTACTAGTCACACAGCAAGCTATTCATATTTGCAAAAGTAGAAATACACTTACATTCTAGAGATTTTAAATCAATATCATCTTTTCTGATACAGATTCTTATGTATTTTTTTTTAAAACTCAACGTAAGCATCAACAAATATGAGCAAGTTTTAAAATCCTTGAAGCTCAATACATTGACCAACAACATTTTACAATCCATTTGAATTTCATGAGTGCAAACTGAAACTATAGTACTACTGCTAGACTTGGGATTTTCGTGTAGTATAGTATAAATAAGATATCTAATAGTACTCATGCTGTTTCCTTTTTCTTCAGACTGAATATCTTCATCTATACTAAAGGTATAATCAAACGAATTGATGTCTCGCATTCGCATCAATCCAACTGATATGTATGATAGTTCAAGTGTACTCGATTTATTTAACAAAAATAAGACTGAAATAGGGAAGCATCTATCACTTTGACTAAATACGAAAAATGTCTTACCCTGGTAACCTAAACACTAGACAGAGGAATTTATATTCATTAAGTAAGCTAATTGAGCCAACTTACACCACGTCAATACTGACATTACAACTTTGCAAATTTTACTAGCCATAAGGCGTTGCTCAAGGAGCAAATGTTGATTAGTAAAAGATTTGATAATCGTGATAGTTCGCAAAGCCCGATAACTGACCAGAAGTTTGAGAAGTCAGTGGATGTAATAAAAAGACATAAACAAGGGAAAACTCATCCCGTTACACTGTTGTGGAAAGGCAGCTTGGGTAATTTTGAAGTTAACCATACAGTTCTCTACAAAAAAGGCAAATCAGCCACGTCCATCAAGTGAAGTGGAAAACGTATGTACCAATTCTCTTGGACACTGTGCACCATGAAAACTGACATTCACTAGAGCAGGGTTGGATTACAGGAAAGTCAAAACTAACCAGATCAAAACGCCGCAACAATCCATGAAGTTGATAACTGCTGGTCTAAACCTGGAATAAACGTCAACTAGCTAGCCGGAGCGCTTCAGATGATAGCAATAAATGTTGCAAATCTATACACTGTTGATTATTTTACTAACTTTCATTGATTTTGTCTGCTCCCATTCACGTGTCGACTTCAGCATCTTTCTGTTTCGATCTACTTCTTTTCCTGTGCAGTCGTGAATTATGGAAACTCAAACTGATACACCTATGCACAAGGTAGTATATTACTTTGCCCCTATGACTATCCATAAAATAAAGATTGTTAATTGGTGAACAGTCAAGGACTCAATCTACTAATTACCCTTCAGAACTATCGACTATACAATGAGCATAACTTTTGCTGTTATAACTTGCTAGCATGGGAAGTTGACCAAGAAGAGTAAAATATGTTTCGTAAGCATATGTCGCATGTTTGGTTGTGCACAAAAAACAAACGACTTCCTTTGAGCTTGTTTTCACTTTAAGTCTAATCCCAAATCAGCTTTCATTTGCAAATATTTTTGGTATGGCCAGTAATATGTTGACGGCTTTCATCAGACCTTTCCTGAAGTCATTCATTTTGTCAACATTACTTCCATGTGAACGCATTTAGACCATGGGGAGACTGAAGTGCTCTGAGATATTCGAAGATGACATGGATCATGATATTAAATAATTTCTGCCTTTATAGTCTCCCCTTAATATATCTGAACAAAGAAAATAAATGAACAAACGACTGTCTGATATTATTTACTAACCTTTGGATACGAAAATATCAGACTAAGAACCTAATATCATATTCACGTGTTTGAAAGGCACCTTCACAGCAAGACGGAAACGCTGAGGAATACTCTGAGATACCTAACTACTTACTGATCCACTTTAATGTAACAATCCAAAATGTCGGAAATGCAAGGATTCAGAGCAGCAGATATTCTTCTCTATTCATATTAACCACTTCAATATGCTTGTCATGTCAAAAAATTACTATTAACTTATCACTTTTCAAGTCAAATGGAGTAATTAGGTGTGCTAAAATATGTTCCTTGATACTTGTAATCTCCCGTTGCTATAATGGGTGGAACTACTTGACTTCCGTCTGAAAATGGGCTCCTATCCGGATAGCTCGATACTTCCCGATTACTCATTATGTTGTAATGTCCTTGATGGCTGGCGGCAGAATCCAGGACATGAGTTTCGTTCTAATTAAGGCTCTTCAGCCCGGTATACCTGCACCGCAGTAAGTGGTGTTGTTGTCTTTGAGATTCGATCCGGGTACTCACATCTTCAAACATCAAGGCGCTACCATCCAAGGCCACTGAGACAGTTCGCAGTGGGTATCAGGGGTCTAGCAATTCGACCTAGTATAGCAACAGGAAATTATAAGTGTCTATAAACAACAAGTGAAACTTGTTGCATAAGAGGTGTCTGTCACGCCCCAGTTGCCTAGTAGATAATGGTTCGGCTTTTGAAGCGATGAGTACTGGGTTCGAGTCCCAGTGGGAACAACACTCACTGGGGTGCTGATACATCCAGCCGACGAGTCCCAAATAGAAGCAGACTCACGTCCTGGAGTTTGCTGCTAGCTACGGGGCAGCTAGCAAGCTAAAAGTGTTGTCTATATTAAGGTGACGCAGACATGTGGTACCGGTTGATGATACAGACAAGTAAGCATGTAAATCCCTTCTCTCTGATTTCATCAGTAAACTCTGAACAAGCAATTTGCAACAAAAACTCCCTCACTTTGTGTTTGTTTTTCTGAAGATCTTTCTTTCGACATAGGGCAGAAAGTCAAAGGAGAGTTGCTTTTTGGAGCCAGTCAAAGTGAAAATTTGATAGATTGCAAGCATTTTTCCCGGTTAAGAATTCTCGAAAGTTCGAAGCGATCTGCTCAAATATTTGAATAACTTTCAATTTGTTTTCGGCTACGGGTAACAGAAAAATTGCATTGTATATAAAATAAATATCAGAAATATTTATTCAAATGAACTAATTTGACTCAAGTTTCTAGCCGAAAACTCCGTTGACTCTACCTGGAAATTCTTTGCCCTTAGAGACTTTCTCTAAGATGATCGCAACTTGCAATGCAATGATTTGAACAAAGAATGGTGGAGAATTCTAGTTTAAAGATGCTTTTTGAGTAACTTAGACCCAATCTTCTTGCAGCATTCAAGCACCATCAAGTTATTCAACACCCTGAATGACTGCAGAACATTCAGATCTACAAGTATTAAAATTACTGATTTTGTTCATTTCTGTGTAATTAATGTCTTTGGAGATAAGTAGCATAAACTTACTGCCCTGTAATGCATCTAAGTAATAAATTGTGTGAACAGCTTTGTTTAGCACTAGGAATTCAACTCCTCTGTCATCAAAGAGACTTGGTGAATTACATAATCCCTATAGAACCTCTTCCCCCAAATTCTCGAGAGCAGAAAGTTGGTTAGGAAACAAATGAAAATTCGTTTGCATGATAAGTGAAAAGAAGAAATATTCTTTTCATCAGTAGTATTGAAGCACTGTATTCTTAAACATGCAATCATAACAAGGAAAAATTTTGTCACACCAGTGATGCGTGACGAAATCATGTTTAGTCATCGCCTTTACTTCTTCTCTGTTTCTTTCCACAAAGAGGGTTATTTAGTTGAAAACTGTCGGTAAAGGTTAACCACTCCACCAATTTCGGCGAATTACGCAGTGTACCACACAATTTAGTAAACCAGATGATTGATTTCCGCCCATCTCCCTTTTTTCTCATCTTATTACTAGAACTTATACGCAAAAAGTCAACACACTTAAACAGGCAATCTGAAATCCATGAACAGATGCCAATATTCAAGGTATATACACATTTTACAAATATATTGTAAAGCTTCTAGGAAACATGAAGGATAAACTAATCAGCAATGCAAAATGAGAATTAAATAAGGAAGAAAACGCCTTAGAATTATTTCATACTTAATCCAATTGCACAACCTTATTTTCTCTCTTTCGAATAATACACACCGAAACAAACAAACAAATATCTAAAAGATAAATAAATAAAATGTTTCTCACTTTTTTACCCACCTACCTACCTATCTCTCTATGTACCAATCACTGTATTGGTAGGAATGGGTGTTGTTATGTAAACAAAATATCTTGTTCAAGCGTCTAAACAAAGTGTACACATTTCGTATGATAAACAACCACTACAAAAATGATCTTCACGATACGAAGGTAGATAGAAAAAAAGTGGGTTTCATTGTGTTTTCAATGAATAAAGTGATTTGAGGATAACCATATATAACTCCGCATACTGTATTCTCCTGGTTAGCTGATTCAAAGCCATATCGGAAAGAAACAAGAAGGTGGAGAACTGGTTTTTCTCAAAGTTTGAAAGAAAATTTACATAAATTTTGATTATTTTAATGAAATTTATTTACTGATATGGTCATGATGTTTCTGACACACTAATTTCATTCTTGATTGGTATACAAATGCGATTAACTAATTTGTTAAAATGATTCATAACGAATCGCCTACTAGTTGGTCGGTCATCCTCAGCTACCCTTCAATAAAAGAAACCTGAAGGTGCTTCACAGTTAACGATGGACTCTAGATTTGTCCACTTCCAAAGTATACAGCAAAACAGTTAGTAAATAATTCAAAATAAATAAAGACTTATCACATCCTATAAATTAACCTTTATCTGAAAAGAATAAATACATAGGTATGACATGCTGTTGCAATGCTGCAAGAGCTGTTTTCGATAATAAAAAGCTGATAGGATTCTATTCCTTCAGAATAATGATTTAATGACAACAGTATCCCGAAGTGTTAAACTATTTCCCACAATTACTACGGAATGAATTCAGTTGTTGTAAACGACTGACACCTATCAGCAGGGTAGACTAACCAGAGTGAAGTAGCTGTACTCATCAGTTTTACACTCAAACAAGTTCATTTCAGCCAGTTGAATTGTTTTGCTAAATGAGGAGAGTATATAAAAGCCTTTCAAACTAATTTATTGGTTTGGCAAGTCACTTAAAAGGCAACAATATAAACGAAGAATATTCTTTTCAATAAATTCTCATAAGCTTCTGTAATTATTAAATGCATTTGCACAGCGTAAAATCAATCCAATTTAAGATCGGATACATTTTCAAAATAGAGTGAGATTTAGAGACAGTAAGGAAATAGAATTTTTTATTAAATTTGGTATGACACTTGTAAAGATGAATGATGTGATAGTGAACAAGAAGATAACGAATAAAGAAAGGAGGAGTGACCTTTAGTTTACTGAAAGCCAGGGGAAGAGTAACGCTTGAACGGATTTTTTCTGGATGCAGAGTTCAGGCTTCATCAGTCTTACAGTGATGACCTCCGCTGTGTTGAACAGGTGTTAACGAGCCACATGTGGTGTCATTTTTGGAACACAATGAATGACATTGAAAGCTTTATTAGCATATATGTGGTGCTATATGTCTACTAGGTGCATTAGGAGGGAACTTTCCACCAATTTAACTTCGCCGTCTCCGAACTAACGTGGTAAGTGCTCTCATATCCAGAGACACACCTGTCTAATGGTACGCTCTATGTAGTTAGTTGCATCAAAACAGTTAAGCTGATATATACAGAATGAAGTAAAAGGTATCTGAATGCCGAACAGTCTGCTGATGCCAAGTTTATCAATACATTCACAAAAAGATTTTGTCCTAACGAATCGGTAAAGGATAAAAATTGGGAAATTTACCCGAAGAAATTAAATTTATTTTAAATGTATTCAAGATACTTCCCTACTAGGGGAATATTATATGTTGAGGTGATTCTTCACTCTGAATTTACGCACACATGTGCTGTGAATCAAAATATTTTTTGCGTGCTTAAAAATTCAAGTAAATTTTATGAATAGAAAGTTCTTTTTCCATGTTGAAGTAAGAACTTATTACCACATTCTGGAGTACGGAAACATTTAAGTACTTTCTGTGGCTCAGTGGCAGCATGCTCTACTACTAGTGTAGTCATGCATGCGCCCTACTGAGGAGATCCATACTAGGACGAAACAACTGTGCAGACCTCCCAGGTTTTTAACAATTACCCAGCTAATGTCAGTCCATGATGAATTCCATCTTGAAAGCATATCAAGACATCAAAAAGATTAGACTTTTTCGCTAGATATGTGTCATGATATGGACACTACGAAAAGGGACATCACCTGTCTTCACATACTAACTCAGAAAAGCATCAGATTCGAAAAAAGAATAATCTTCGTCTCATATTTTTCAAATTAACCCACATGTACATTCATATGTATTTCAACAAATAACCGTGATTATCATCACTGTTACTGACAACGAATACATAACACATTTGATTAATTTTCATCCTGATTCTTTAACTATTTTTCTTTTTGTCTCAGCAGGCTATGCCAGATTTTTCCACATCATAATGGTATTTAATTACATTGCGTCACAGCATATATCATCATATCAAATTTAATCACAAAATACGAAATAATTTGAATTTGAAACATATTTACTTTAGTAATGATAATAACAACGTATAAGTAAAACGATAATTAGTTCAGAGTAAAGTCAGAAGGCCAAAAAGTCGGAATACTGCTTACTTTTTCGTGAATTTCATTGTGTCTGATGACAAATTTCATCTGTTCATCATTTCTTTGACAATTTTGATCCTGACTTATCTTACAGAATCATTTTATATGCTAATCACCTCATATGTTCGATATACAGACGAATAAGAAAAAGCATGTGTTATAAAATGTTTCTTTGATTTTAAATAAATATACCCGCTGTGTACCAGTAAGGTGTGTAGGAGTGTAAGCTTAATTTTTATTGAAACGTGGACATTTTGCACACCTGTGAATCTTCGGCTCTTACTACCTCTAGTAGCCCACATACCAAGATATACCTTGTAATAATCCAAAAATAAAAGTTAACTTGTCAAACACATGTTCATTGAAGTCTAAATAACACAACGAAGATACACTTTCAAGCATCTGCTTCAATATTCCATCTCTATCTCTGATCTAACCAGGACTTCGAGTAACCAGTCTACAAGAAACACAAGACAAACAAACACTAACCTTCTTCTGTAGTTCACCAACACTCACCGAATAAATAACTTTGAACAACCACCTACATTGTCCTTCACAAAATTCTGGCTTCCATCCTACTGAGTATACACCCTTGTGAATGGTAATTTTCACTACACTCTGTCACTATCATATGCTCATTGCATGTGGGCACAATCCTTGACAATTGGATTTCATGTAGGCATGTTGATCATTCAGAAATTACGTGCCACCTGATAGTATGCAAACAATTGTACTATACAGTGGTGAGCGTTTACATGGGGACAGCAAACCCGTTTAATCGATCTCTCTGATTTATCGTCCACCAAGATTACTTTCAGTAAATACATAGTCGCTTGACAGTTTGTTAAATCCTCACCTCTCACCCTAATTACCACTTCACTACCTGACAGTTCACTGCATACTAATAATGAATGCTCCACCTACTTCAGTCGAGTATCTCCAACATGTCAACTCGTCCAACTTCCTTTCCTAGTTATCTATTCAAATCATTGTGACGGGATTCTAATTAAAACCTCCTCAAACCAGATAATCAGTCACACCTGCTACCTAAAGTTAACTGCATGGTGATGAGAAAATTCACATTCCGTGTGCAAATAACTACCACGAAAGATTACGTAATGAGTATCTGATCTCTCCACTCCTACATTCCTCACCCACACAATCACACATACCATTAGTCTTATCAAATGAACCACAACGGAAACTTCACTTCTGTTTACTCCATTTGAACACAGTGATTACATCATCCTCAATATCATCACAGCAATAATCGTGATCACTATTCCAACATCATCATTGATGAGATCATGATTTGAGGACCTAAGTGTGACTGTGACTGTGCTGTGAGTGTGTGTGTTGTGTTGTGTTGTGTTGTGCTGGTGATGTACATCTGCGTCTATGCCATACGATCACAAATCAATCAACCAACCAACCAACCCACTAACTGAAGTCCTGATTTCATGATTGTTCTAAAGCTCTCAATATGAATAGAATACTGCAACGATTACATAAACATTAGATGCAATTCGTTCCTGTTCTTTATCTTTTGTATCTATCTGCATATAATACAATACAATGCAGCTGGCCATCAATTGAGTGTTACCACTGTTTATCTATTGACACAGATACTCTATTGATCTACTCCTACGACCTAGTGTACAATGTGTCATGCGTTACTAAGGTGATTAAATGGATAAGGTGTCAGAGTATCAAAAACATAAACACTAATCACAATACAAAGTGGGCAGAACACCAGATGTGTCAGAGCACAGGATAATGAAGTTGAATAAAGATGACGTCACTTTATGTGTTGAGGATTGATTCAGTATGAATAAAAAACATTCTGATAAAAAGTAATTAATATTCTCCTATCCTTTCTAGGTGGTGTATTTCATTAACATTGCCACTGAGTTACAAATACCATAGAATTCGAATGGACAAATGTGGTTATTCACATTGTCCATGAGCACTGTCTAGTCTAACTGAAACGAGGAGATTGCAGAATAATCATCTCTGAGAATAAACCATGATATTTCCTACAAACTGATGTTTTCATCGACATCACATGGTTCATAATGTGTATAAGAAATGGTGTAATAAGTTATGCTGAAAGGACAAATAGATGATTCAGTGGCATTTCAGATTGGAGTACTCTCACATTATCCTCGAAATGCATATTATGGAGAATTCAGTGCATGTGAATTATCTTTGTAGTAGAATTAGTGAGGTAAATTACAGTGAAGAGATAAATAAGTTATTGAGGATCGATTAGCTTAAGATTGATGGGTCAGACAAGCATCTTAGATTGATGTGTTCCAACACTATCTTGGATAGGCATTTGTGGTGGTGGTGGTGGGTGGGGGGGGGGATGATTGGAAATTCAGTGGATATCATACCTTTTGCAGCACTATTAGCTCTTATGAATGTTGATCAATGCATATTGACAATAATCGGGTATTTAATGAGGGAGAAATTGGACTGCAATAAATGCGAGCCTATTACAAGGGTGTCTAATGAATTTTGCTATGGCACTCATCTGTAAACAATGCAAGTCTGGATACAACGAAATACCCCTACTGAACTAACTATTGTCTTCTTGAGATGGATTGAGTGAAACAGAGTAATTAATCTTTGAGACTTATAGTTGTTATCAGCATGTAGGTTTTGAATGACTTGAGATTGATTTCATTGTACAATATCTGCGCAAGTTTATTTGCGCTGAAATCGATGGATCCTGCCTCCCTCTTCCCTTGGTTTCGTTTTTGGTATAACTCATGTCAGCCTACCACCTGTAACAGTTTGTAATGCATGATTTCCGGGATCGAAAGTATACATTCAACTTCATGAAGTATTGTAATCTTCACAAAATCCTTTTCCATTGCGTTACGGATTCACTTTAGTGCGACCTTTCCGACAATATCTTTCTGTGAAATTATTTTTATAACCATTTAAACAGATGAATTTTCAACAGTAAAAGTTATTTTAATACAATGCAATACCTTAAAGTTTTATGTATTTTAGAGGATCTAAGTGATATTCAGTGGTAAAATATGAAAGTTGTTTCCCGAAATTACACATCTATATTAGAAATCTATGTTAAATCATAATCTTAGGCGATATACCTATAACAATGTAGGTTACAGAGCCCTAAGAATGCATATCTTCAGTGCCAATATCTAAATACTCTACCACCTTCATACTTCACGTAGTTGAGTCCACATATTACTGATAGTTTGAAATGACGGAACATGATAGTCGCGCTGCATCATGAACCAGCAAAAGTAGGGTATATGGACCACTGAATTTCGACTCAGTGGCTCAATGCTTGCGTGCTGGTAATTGAACCTGAAAGACCTGTTTCAATCCTTGGCAGGGGTTATAGGTGCCCTCTAGTGAGGAGCCCCATGCTGGGACGAAACAGATTAACAGTGCTACCAGGTTTCCAATTTTTCTAAAGTTGAAGTCAGCCCATGATGAATACCAACCTGAAAGCATCTAAAAATCAATAATCAAGCAATCGAGAAGCACCAATCAACTGCATGGTTTTCTGTTTAATTCAAACTGAAAATGACTACTTTAAATAAATCAATTCCCCACAAACTGAAAAAAAATTGTTAATTTCCTAGTGTTTGTAAAATCCAGTTACTACCTCTGGTGTAGGTCATAGTTACTAACTCACTTATCTAATTACTTGATAACTTAAACATGAATCTGGAAATCAATCAACTACTCTCAATCACTGATGACTTAATGAATTAATGAGTAGTACTCAGTCTCACTCGAAATCTCATGCAATTACCACCATTTCAGTTAATTATACCCCACCAACATCATACACAATGCAAACGCATTACGTAACATCAGTGTTACTAGGGTAGCAATTTTCTGGGGTCGATTGATTGTTCGCTTGGTGGCTGGCTGGCTGGCTGGCCGACTGACTGACTGACTGACTGAATAAATGACTGTGCCTTTCACTGTAGTGTAGAAATACACATGAGCATGTTTGTTAGTGGAAGTTGTTCATTTCAAGCGAACTACTGTTACGTAAGATGTGGTGAGTGAAGTTATCATCAAGCTATGCATACATTTTGTTTCATGTGATCATTTGATTTGTGTGAATGTACACGAATGGATGTAAGAGATAGAAATTGTACACTCCTATCTCCAAGGTAATCTAATCAATTATCAGTGCTGTAAAAGGTCAAACACTCATACTAACGAGTGAAATAACCAGAAAATATGTTTCCATTTTTCGATCATAATGTCATGAGGTCGAGTCATTCGTGAAGTATTGTTTCTTCATCTATGATAAGAAAACGAATTTGCATTAGATGGACCTTAGATTGTGGAAATTATCCTGTCATTTTTCAACCATCCCATTGTCTCCTAATGATACACAGTGGCTAGCAGTGAAGTCAAGGACGTGCACTACGTCCCATTTCCGACCCGTCAGCTGGATGCATCTGCCTCCCAGTGCATGGTTTTGTTCACACCTGGACTCCAACTCGGGACCGACCGCTTCAAAAGCCAGAGTGTTATCAACTGGACCACCAAGACACGATGACCACCTCTTGTGCGACGAGTATAGTTTTGATGTTGTCACTTGTATTATCCCGTAGTTGATTTGACCGAATTAATCGGTCTATATTGGCATATGGGCTCCAGCGTGGATGCCTCGATATTGCCTGACGAGTCCCAAATAGGAAGAAATGCGCATCCTGAATTCCACTGCTAGTCACTCTCTATCATTAATATATATATTAAAAACACAGGCAATATCGAGGTATTCCGACAGCAGCCCACATCCCAATACACACCGATCAATTCGCTCCAGTCAACGATGGGATAATATAAGCAACAACACTGTCGCCTTGTCTCACCCACATCCAACGATTGCAAAAGTCATATGCGGTGTATGCAGTTTTTCAACAAGTGAAAAAATAATCGGTCTCCGTTTACAAACAGTAAACTACTCTGAAGAGTAATCTGATTTGGGTTTCAGGTCATCTGCCACCCATCCAAGAATAATCAAATTGTAATATTCGAAATGGCTACACACATACCTACTTCCTCAGCTGAGAAGCTAAATATGTTACTGCCTATAATATACACACGAATTCACTCAGTAGACCAAATCCTCTGAATTTTCAGTGAAAATGAAGTGGATGGCACAATATACTATTTAGAGAATAAGGAAAACACTGATTTACGATGCTGGATAGTTCACCGTGATACATAAACAACACTAGGAGGTAGGTGACCGAAGTGAAAATCTGAGTAGTATAAGGCTTCAAACCAGTGGCCGACTCGATGTTGAACCAACTGACCTGTGAAACTTCAGATGTTGACCAGGTCTTAACTTCGCTTCAATCGCCAGGAGTTTTGCCTGACTACAGTGTCAATCTGTTATACATCATTTCATTATCCGTTCATCGTAGTCACTCTGACCATCCAGTAGGGTCTTCTTATCTACACCCAAATGAGGTGAAACCATCGGTGACTGATGTGAAACGAAAACCTGATCGGAAACTGATTCTCTCACCCATTGGTAAATCATAGACCACCACCACCACCACTTCGAATCCAACTCACATTTTCACTGCATCTGCAACATCACACAGCAAAAATAACATCACACCAGTCTACGACAGTCTCGTTAGTATAAATAATGCACAATCGCTTGAAGACCACCACATACTGAAATCCAATTTTATCTTTTACCAGATGTCTGATCTTAATTCCCTACTAGAAAAAGTCTCGAATTCCACCGAACTTCATTCAATTGTTGAGTTATTAATACGTGTATAGGTAAGTTGAACAGGGAAAGTTATAGCAAGCATCTCTAACAGACAACACTGCTTGACGTCACTTCTGATGACAATTCTCCACAAACCATGACACAGCTACGTGGGTTGGAATAGAGAGCTCTGATTAGTATTAGATACTTGCTCGTTATCTCTTCACAATCAAATAAATGCCACAACACCTCACGATCAACACAGTCAAATGTCGCCTCCAGGTCAAGAAATATGACACATGTCGATCACCGGTAAGTATGCCTGTGTTCCAGAACCTGTTGCAGGGTGAAAATATGATGGATACACTCTCCCTCATCCTGGTCGGAAACCTGCCTGGTTTCCTCCAGTTTGCTGTTCTCTAGTTCTAGTTGGGCGTCGAATAATAACTATGGACCCTACGATCTTGGACACAATATTAGTCATACTAATTCCCCTCTGATTGTCTCAAGAAGACTTCTCTCCCTTCTTGTAGACTTCGATGATCAGTGAAGCAAACCAGTCTGATGGCACTCACTACCTCTGATTTTCACACACACACACACACTACCTAATACCTCCGTTACTCTGACCAACAATTTCCCACCACCAACTTTGAAAACGCTTGGTAGTGAGGTTTTACTCAACACTGGTGCCTTCTCCATCTCTCTCCTCCTCGCCACCCACTACTACTCCCAATCGTTTTGAAGACTCATGGTCAGCTCACATTCAGGTTGCGTTCGCTCACCATGGTGGTCGGAGTGGGCTGAAACCAGTCTTCTCTCATCAATCAATTCGGGAGACTTTTCGGAAATCCACTGACGTTTGCTAGTCTTCGGGTGTGGGTCACCGACTGTTGTTACCACTGTTTCTGCAGTACATTGAATCCCACGCCACGTCTCCTCACGGGGAGGGGGGCGGGGAATCCTCTTACACTCAGACAAATGCATATCTGACTCATCCCTAAATATCTACTAGATGTCGTCATCTGTCAATCAAGAGTAGACAGGCTTTGCTGATATGCAATTTAATCCTTCATCAGAAGTAACTGTGGTCCTCATTCCCCATAAAACAACGTCTCGAATTCGACCGAACATCATTCACTTGTCGACTTATTAACCTGAATGAAGGTAGCTTTCCTGATTCACAAAGGTGGTAAATGCTCGACACCCTTGAAATACATATCAAACAACAGCGATAATGTCGATGTGTATCCACCATACATCACAGCACTATCGACTGGATTAACAGGATTGAAATCCATTCAATGGAATTGAATAGAGAAGTCGCTGTCATGACAGTAACAAAAATATTGGTTGTAAGACTTAAACTACAAACACATATTGCACAACAAATAGACTGTCATAGCAATATCAAATTCATACCCATTCGATCTAATCACATAACACGACTGAGCTCATCACCGACTTCATTCAGTACAGAGATGCAGCATCGAAATTGGTGGAATTTCCAGTATGGAATGCAGAGCAATTAGGCTTCCATGAATATATAGGAATTTCATACCTCACCTCACATCATGATTGTTCAATTGAGCTTCAGTGTTATGATAAGAACTGCATTATCGAACGAGAGTCATTTTGAACTGTCTCGTGTTACAACAGCAGTTAGTAATGGATTTTCAGTCTTCACGTGGTTTTGTCTTTTGCTTTAACAGCACGTCACATTACTTTATGCATATTGTTGACTGAAACTCTACTCGACTGACAAGTGTTTGTCTTCCTTCTATTTTCTGACAACTAGCCTGACCATCACCATCACCACCACCACCACCACCACCACAACGAACACCAGCACCATAGTAATCTTTATTTCGAGTTTCATTCTTCTAATTTCTCTTTTCTAATCTCGTGAGGTTTCTTTATTTAATCTTATTTCACAGTATGAAACAAGAAACGTAATTAACTCATGTTGCTTTTAATTTTTTGCGCAATTAGATATTTTGCAAGAAAATCGGTCACCGCAGTGAAGTGAGATAAGCCACATGAATACCAACAGAGGAATATTTCGTATTGTGTTTATCCGGTCTGCATAATATATTTGTTCACCTTCTACCTATCTATTTATCTTTTTATTTCATCGCTACCGTATTTGAAATGATGATTAATTCAGAATTATAAAAGTTTTCACAAATACCTACCTACTGTGTTAATAGGTTAGTTTTTTCTTGTCATGGTTAGATTGGATGAGATGATTCATTATTTTTGATGAATTTACTTTTTAACCTCCTTTTTTTATATGGATGACATAAAAGCCTTTAGGTGCTAACTTAATAACTCATACAAGAATAATCATATTCGAAATGCTCTGCTCCTTCTTTATCCCTACTTTAGCTTTCTCATTCTGACCTAAGTTTGTCTTTTCATATCTTTTGTACTGTGAATGGATGGACAGGTGATTGAATTTCAGTTTCCTAATCTCAATTTTTCCCCACGTCTGATTGCGTCATCATTTTATATCAGTTTGAACCCTTTAGTAGTCAATCATGAACACACTCATTTGCACACATACAATCAACTCAAGCAACCTATTCCCCACCGGACAGCAAGTAAACACATACATGTAGGCATGCTTCAGTCATCTACTTAGTTTTTATTTTATGATCCTGCACATCATCTTCACTCAGTATTGGTCGTCTTCGTTAGAAGGTGGGACTACTTACTGTGTGAGCCTGAGCAGACACAACAACAACTAAACCATGATGCTACAAACGAGAAGTTTAATCTGAACAAAATATGATCAGAAACATGACAGCGACAACAAGAAAACACTGACACCTACCCCTCTCTCTCTCTCTCACACACACACACACTCACATACTGCTTAGTTGTTTTTTACACCTGGATTCTGTCTGTCTACTCACTCAACACAACATGTTTGTGGCATATGTCAGATCAATCAACCATGAGAATTTCAGTCGAATGTGAAAACATCGAAGATATATGGATGTTTTTTATTGTCGAGATTTGAAAAAAGGATACTCTTTTGTTCAATCCCATTTCACTCCAACTTCTTCTCTCTAATGTGTTCTTTGTTGATATGAAATCAGGTTAAAGTCTGTTATATAACTTGTGTGTGTGGGTTGCTGTTACTGTTGACTTTGGTGTTTGGACAAATAGAAAAGAAAACTGTGTGGAACTGCGCGGGTTTTCGCCATAAACCTGTCAATGCTGTTCAAAATTTTCAAGCCTTCGAACTGGATGACAGAGGTCAATGAAAAAATCAGATTAGTAATGATACTGCCAGCATCAGTCCACATGAAATCGTTCTTAACTATGGGTAGTCATAATGACTGTGCTGAATAAATATGCAATTGAAGAGATAATCGACATTTTCCATCGAAAAAACTATAGAAATACACAATACTCGAATAAAACTTATAAGGTGACATCGTTCGTTAATTTCCTGGCTGAATGACTGGTGTTAGAAATGCATAGTGTGCGAAATCGTATGTGCTGGTATAATGTTAGCGTCTTATGCAATGATGATAACAGCTTGCACATTTTTCACCATAAACAATTGGTCGCAAGCAATGGCCTTCTCTGAACCTGGGCTACGTGTTTGTTGTTACCCATTGATAAAACGTATATGAAACCTTGATGTAACCAATACCTCCTGACAAATTTGAATGGATGTCACCCATTGCTGCATTTCGAAGCAATTATTATTATTTGTCCCTTGGGTTCCTAATGGAAAATAGGGCTTCGGTAGCACGTCTCCAATGCACTCCGTTCTCTGAAATCTTTTCAACCTGTCTCCACGACTGCCCACAAGCTCTCATTTAATCCTCGCACGATATCCTCCATGTCACCCTTGCCTCGGACGCCCAAACTCGTCGCTTCCCATCGGGGTTCCACTCGAGGGCCTGGCCTGACGTGTGATGTCCCCAGTCGGCCTTTTCAGTGTATTCCCAATCCATCTCCACTTTCTCCTGCATATTTGTTGAGTGATAGCTTCTTGGTTGGTTCGTCACCAGCCAGTCAGCCAGCCAGAGTTCCTTGTTGCCTACTCTTAGTATTTTGGCCATCTGATCTTCAGTAACGAGCCAGCGTAGGCAGTTGTTGATGAATGTCTGTAGTTTGCTGGAAATCCCTTTCTTAACGCGCCAAGTCTCTGAACCTTACAGAAGCACTAACTTGACGTTGGTGTTGAAAATCCGGATCTTGTTCCACATGCTGAGTGCAGAAGATCTCTACACTGGCTTCAGGCTAATGAACGCCTGTCTTGCTCTTCCGATCTTGGCTGGCTTTGACGTCCTTGTCAGTGCCGCCGCCTGTAGTTGAAACAGTGCTGCCTAGATAGGTGATTGAAGCTTGTTATTGTTGTTGGTGGCGTTGGTTGTGTATCTTCACCACCTTTGTCTTCTCTACGATCACTTGAAGTCACGTCTTTGCTGCCCTGCCTCTTCTAACAACTTGTTAGTTTTCGCATGTAGATCTTCAAGTTTGTGTGACACTAGACAAATTATTATCTGCGAAATCCAAGTCTTCTGGGTTCTTTTCCGCGGTCCGGCGTATCCCCCTCTTCTCGCTCCTCAAAGTTTGTTGCGTGGTCCAGTCGACCACAATCAGGAATATCCTAGGTGATAGTAGACAGCCTTGTTTCACTTCTGTCTTCACTTCAAAAGCATCACTGAGCTTCCCATTGTGAATGACTTGGCATGTGGCGTCTTCATATAGTTGTTGAATGAGGCTGATAAAGGTTTGCGGTATTTCGTAGTGTTGAAGCAGCTTCCAAATTACCTCTCGGTCGACGCTGTCAAAGGCCTTCTCAAAGTCGATAAAGTTGAGGTAGAGTTGAGTTGACTGCCATTCTATACTCTGTTCTATGATGATACGTAGTGTAGCGTTGCAGTTTGGTTCGCACATGATTTGTACTTCCTGAAGCCAGCCAGTCAGTCAGCCTATTCCGGTCGTAGTTTTGAATCCAGTGCATCCTTTAGCCTCTCCAGGATGATGCGGCTTAATATTTTGCTTGCTTTGGGTGGACAGGAGAGTGATTCCGCACCAGTTCTTGCAAACACTGAGGTCTCCCTTCTTCGGCAGTTTGACAAGGTAACCCTTCTTCTAATCACTAGCCAGGTACCTTCTCTTCCTTCCACACCTTCTGCAATAGTGGTGTGGTGTGAGCATGTCTGCTGTTGTCTCTGCGTCTGTTTTCAATGCTTCTGGTGGGATTCCATTTCAGTAGCTTTATGGCGTTCAGGATGGAGGAGGAGGATTTATGTTCACTTGTAGTTCTGTGGCTGGCCTGCTGGTGGTATTTCTGGACGAAGTACAGGTGGTGGTCGATTCTAGAGCGTCTTGAAGTGGTTGGCTCATCGTTTCCTTTGTTTCTCTTCTTTCATAATTAAACTTCCTTCATCATCTTTTATTTGTTTCATGTGTGTTGATCTCTTCCATAATAGATAGTAACCTGGTTATTGTATACAGTGTTGTCAGGTCTCTCTTATCTGCAGCCAGTTCTGCTTCACTTGCCAGTGTTTCGTAGAAGTGTTTTTTGTCTTTCCGTGCACTCTTCTTCACTTCTGTGTCCAGTGTTTTATACATTGTACTCAGTTCCTCCTATTTCCAAGCAATGTAACTGAGTTATTCAGTTTACTTCTGACCAGTGAGATTAGACAAGTTACACTTATTCTTCACTGGAGATGATCTTTGACTGATGTAATGGGTTGTTCCAGTTCAGATATCTTAGAGAAAATAATTTCCTTTCAGGTTGTAGAGACGTGTTGATGACAAGTGTAAAAAGCGAGAAAATTAAAGCTTATTAATTACAACTGTCTAACATCCATTAACATTCGTCATAATGACCTATCCTCTGACCTGATTACCACACTGAAGACTGGATGGATTCAATCAATACTGGCATCGATATGATCTGAAAAGATTACTCTCTAGAAATCGACCAACCTAGCTACATTGAGTACCGAAATCAAGCTTGTTAGTATGTGTTATTCAAATGCTGAGAAGAATGATTGGGCTACGGCGATTTTTATAGTTGTATAAATTTTGACTGGTTATAAGCTTAATGATGTTGACTTTGGCAATGTATTTCATAGCAGAGTATCTTATCATTCAAATCAGCTAGTCCTAGATCACCCTGGCTCAAAATGGATACAAGGTCTCAGTCTGTCATTTACAACACTGATGCTTGCTGGCAACTAGAAGCAAAAGAGTATAACAACACTGTCTGCTTAAATGAGTCAATGCATGCTACAGAAAATATGTAAAGGAACTTCATGCAACTTAAAGAAGGGTAATTTGAAAAACTGGGATACGACAGAAACAAAATAAGGTCGGTCGTGAGAAATGTATAAATAGATCTTATAAGATTTTTGCTCATGAGCAAATTATTTGTTCAGTAGTTTACCGAAGCCTAAGTGAATTTGATGTATTTAGGTCAGCAAATTTGCGTAACCGCTTCAATATTTAAAGTATCATGGTAACTGTTAAATGCATACAGCTGAATGACACGACTTTCAAGAATTTTTGCTGTCAGTGCCGAACAATGTTGGGATTAAGCATTTGAAGCTGTGCAAGATGTTTTCGCAAATACTTATCAGTCCATTTTTCTGAAGCAGTGAGGAGAAGGTTTATCAAATGCCATTATCCAAAGTATCAGCAAAGCATTTCCCTCATTTCCAGCTCCAATTCAGTAACTTCAGACTACATCACAACACAGATTCAGCCGAAAAATATTAGGGATTATTTACCACGATTCAGCAAATTGCTACCAGTCAATCAAAAGACATCATCGTGCTATCAGGAGAAGGTATTATAGCGTGGAATAAGATCTACAAAATCTTCGTAAGAACCCCTATATCCTTGAAGCCTTTTAAAACCAATCGTCTCACTCTGAAGTTTCGACAGAAAGCACGTAAACCAATTTAAATATCAGATTTGTTGAACAAACGAAAATCAGTAGGATATTGATATCTAGAAAGAGCTGGAAATAGACAGGGCCATTGCAAATATATATAAACCATTGTATTTTGTACAGATTTTTGATGTTGCAAATACACCTCCTATTATATTGCCACCTTTTCCATTTGTCGAGAAAAATGAGCGGCCAGGAAGGGCTGGAATCTGAAGGTTGTTGTTCTAGCTTCTACATATATGTAACTCAATCTATATTAAGTAGTCACTGCAAAGACATAACAAGTGACGACAAGGTCATATCATATACAGGTTGCACTTTTCTCGACAACTTAATTTAAACACCTTAGTTAGGATATGAACTTGCAAAGAGTAAGATTGATTCGTCAGTAAATGAACAGATCTTTTGTTTTCTTTTCCATCTTACTCGTATTAAGGCTGAAAATACCTTCCAAACATTATTCAACATGATGTCTTTCGCGAGCTACTCTGTTGCTTATTCTCTGAATACTCAAATACATCTCAATACCAGATGTCAAAATTACTTGTTAGATAGTATTAGGATATGAAGTAATATATGTTATACCTGTGGAATGAACAGTATTCGTTTCAAAATTCACAACTGTCTTTGTCTTGTACTAGCATCAATCATGATTGATATATTAGTGAAACGTGACAGTAAAACTTTGGCACTGTGGTAGAGTCTAGTTTCACATTTCAGTACATTATTACTCATATTCATATGAGTAGTAAATTCTGCTAGAAATATCAATCAGTAAACCACTTGTACCACTGTCTGCTATATCAAATAAACAATCCAGTATGAAAGTATATTCGTCAAGGTTTCGGTATTATCGAAGTACCTTAGAAACTATTATTCTGTCCAGTCAGGATGGAAAATTGACTGACTGTGATATCGATTGTGTACCCTGCTTTGGTCTGAATATTACAGACTTTTTCAAAAACAAAATAAGGGATGAATTAATTGGTGCTTTCGAAGTATGGAGCTGAGATATTGTAAGACTACTTGTGGTTTTGCTGATGCTGAACTCAAATTCTACAAATTGCTTTTCTTCAAAGTGAAATACAAAATAAGTGTTTGAAGGCTGATTGAATTTCCTCCACCCAGCTGTAGATGATTTAAATTTCTTTTTAGTCATTTGTCTGTCGACATTACTAATACCTTCGTGATTATGTGTATCACACACAATTAATGTCTTAAATATCTTAAAATTCTTGTCTCTTTGTTCTTTTAATGATGAACAGAAAAAAACAGGTCTTCTGCCTTGAATAATAAACAAACTAACCAGGGATTAAATCCATAATTAACCGCATACACTGGTAGAAAAACTTCAAACGGCTGAGAATTTATCTCATTATTCTAAGTAACCATAATGTCTGACAAAGTGCATGGAAGTTGGTAAAGATTTCGGTCAGTTATTCTTCGATTACATAACAGCGTATTAATAAACAGTAGTGCTGATAATAATAGATAAAGCAGCCATAATAGGTTATTTTTAAAAAACTGCTAAATTTTTATCCTTCGGTATCATAACATCATTGGCTAATGGGGAACGTATTACAGCTATACTAACAACCAACCAAGTGGAAAACGTTGGGAAGTGAAGATAATTTTTTAAACAACATTAGTATTTCATGTATAGGGGGATGGTAAATTTATACGTAACCTATTATTCGATGTGACTGATTGCACTTCTAACCATCACTAGTTGGCTGAACTGTGCTTCACTATGTGATGAAATACAGTAAGTAAACAAAAGGTGAAGTGGGAAAGGGGGAAAACAGGTGAGAAGTGACTACGGATGAGCTGATCAATAGTTATCATGGATCTTATGCATATGCAAAGTAAAAGTCCAGTGTGCTAAATATGCTAAAATATATGCTAAAATATGTATTTACCGAAAACAATGTAAATGACATCGCTGAATGGCAACGTGTTTTTCCACTAAACCTGACTGTCCAAGATTCTATCTGTACCCTGGTCGTTGGTGAGTACTGATGAGGAGTCACACGCCGGGACGAAACAGCTGTCCAGTGCTCATATACAACTAATGTCAGTCCGTGATGAATACTACCCTGGCATCAGTTATCTGTACATTCATGAAGAATTTATTTCCCAAATATTAATTCTATTGTTTCATGTTTATTACTGTCCCTTCACTTTCTATAGTTCAGAGATTTCGAAAAACACAGAATAAAAATTCCTTCATTCAGTTACTCAAGTTTTCAGGCAACGCTTGAAAGCTGTGTTCGGATATGTTTCCGTTATCCCATTTCATCTATCTCTTTACGCAATTAAAGCGTTAACTTCTGAAGAATATTCTAAATAACATGCTTTAAATTTTATCGTCACATATTAGTGTGTAGTGGTGACCAATAAAATGAACATGCAGACTGAAATATTAACTGATAGACAACTGAAATAGTTGGCATGAATAAAGATACATTTAAGTATCCAGATCCGCATAAAAATAATACTCAACATCATCTTGGTATCTAGCAGTGGAATATAGGACGTGCAGTTTTTCCCATTTGGGACTCGTCAGTTGAACGTACCTACACCTCATTGAGTGATATTGCTATCACTGAGACTTGGACCCAGTGCCCATCACCGAAGCGTTATCCACTACGCCTCTGCGGCAAGACAGCAACCTCTGGTGCAACAAATATCACTTGTTGTAGTTTGAAACTTGTAATTTCCCGTTGCTATACGTGCGCCTTGGCTCTCACTGCTAGTTACCAAAATGAATACAACACAATGAATATTATAAAGTACCGAGGCATCCACATTTAGGCCCATTTGTCAACAGAAGTCAAGCAGTTCCACCCTGTATAGAAGTGGTGAATTAGCTGTATCAAACAACAATATTTAGCTTCTATGCCAAGAGATTTTCTTCTTAGAAACTATCTTTAATGATCCAGACTCTAAGTTTAGTATTTGATTAAAATGTGTCATGTATTTAAGCTGTTCTAATTTGAATCTCTGGTTTACTACCAATAACACTATTCATTGACCCTTGCAAATGCTGTTTTATGGGCAGTTAGCCTAGAGATTACCATTTAATACTACCTTTCTTGACTGCAACTTGATATGTTAATTCTTCATGAAATGGCACTGAAGACTATGGAATCTAGACTCATGTAAGTATCACTGTAATAATAAATTCAAGCCTACAGAGCAATAAGACGACAAAGGAACCCAGCGATTCAGTAGGGGTTATATAATCCACCAATAGGGAGGTAAAATTACGTTCATATCTTCCCAGTAATTAAATAAAAAAGTTTTCACTACGTTGATATGCGTTGAATGAAAATCTACCTACGACATATGTCTTTCCTACATTTGAGATTAGTTTCAGAGGGGTTTATATCACTGGCCCGATCTAACACCTTGCAAATAGAATCGTACTGAATACCCATCATTGGTAAGTCATCAGTGCTTTAAGATATGGGATTTTAGATTCAGTGGATTAACTACTACCGAAGGGATTGCGGTGCTTATTCCATTAGTGTCAAAACACCTAAATTAACGACGAATTATGCTACATTACTCACTGTAGCTGCTAACTTAGTATAAGATCATCAGCTGATGAGATCAGAAATAATCTCGATTTTCTGAAAGGTATCAGAAAAAGACTTGAAATAATAGTTTCAATAAAACTAGTTTCCAGAATAGTTAGCTATTTAGATAATAGGTTGTTTATAAAGTTATTTAAACTAAACGTGATATTTTGTTGAGCAGAGGATTATATGAGTGGAAAATAAGAATCTGAGAAAATAATCGTATGAATCTGTTTCCAAAATTAAAAATTATTCTGAAGATACTTCAAATGGTCCCAGATGACTGATATTCATGAAGAGTAAGGGTAAGTGGTAGCATACACTTTAAAATGTAATGGGCGGTGTAGTTATATTACTAATTTAGAAGGATTAGTATAAAATGAAATTCGAACCTCTAGAATTCACACACAAACATGCTAACTCACTCATTCCCAGCAGTCTGTATACACATACAACAGTAGATTAAAAAGAATGTATATACTATACATATGAAGGAGGTATGGACAAGTGTAAGCTGCTTTAAGAACACAGCTGGCCAATAAATATTTTTTCATCTTTAATCTAATCTACTTACTTGTTTGCGTAATAATAATTCCCTGAATAATGATACTAATGTAAAGTATTTTATAAACTGTCAAGTGTTCGCGCAATTTGATTTCTTTTCTTCTGGTATGAACTAGAAATAAGTTGGGGATGAGCAGATAATATTATTAGGTGTTCATTTATTCATTTTAAATATTAAATTAATGATGGGGCATGATAACATGAATCTACATTAAGTTTGATGGTCATGTAAGACAGAAGTGTTGGTGGTTGATTTATCCAAGATGACCTGTGAAAAGCTTTCAGTAGATATTATTAGTAATACAAAGGTTAAAAGATTTTTTGAATACATTAACAAGATTCCTGAACATATGTCACCTTATTATCCGAATGGCCTATACTAACTAACAAGGTTATTTTTTCGAAGTACGGGTAGATGTTATTTCAATGACTGATTTAGTGTGCTTCGGTCAGACGAGAAGATACTAAGAAAGGATATGATTTGATCTTTTTCCTGCGTTACTAAAAATTTAGAATAATCTCGGTTTAATTGCATACACTTATGTGTGCGACATGTATGTCTGATAGATATCTATGTCTGTCTGTGCGGATTCTTGATTGATGCCAGAAATACCCGCAAAAGCAAAATAATCGAAGAAGTGGTTGTTTATTTCCCAATCATACTTGTGTTTTGTTTTACACTTATAACCCTCTTGTACTGGAAATGTACTCTCTGTCAGAAGATCTACCTTGTGAATTATCTGTTGTTACAATTTCACCACTCACACAATGCTAAATTATCTTACACGAACCTAAGAAACAATGCACATCACATATATCCTGACCCCTCTATTGTTAATAGTTAACATAAATTTCATATAGTGGTCGGATGACATTCAGATATCATGGTTAAAATAATCATCTAAACCAAGAAATCACACCATCCAACACGAACTAGGATTGCTACAACTTGTTTTTCTATATACTTCTAGTGGCCATATTACAAAACAGTCTCTCAATGTTGTTAGAAGCATACTAGCATCCTAATTTGCACTGATACTCGACTAGATTTGTGCGTTCTGAAGTAATAGCTACGCAACACTATCGTTTGTCGATTAGTAGGCGAAACCTTATACCTTAACCAATGAAGAAAATTTGATTCAGAGTTTTGGCAAATACTAATAATTTCCAATTGACTACTCAATTCCCGCATAAAAATTTCATGAAATAAAACAATGTTGCCATTAGTTATATAAATTATTTATTCTTTTCATAATTCACAGGAAGCACACATATGTACAAAGGGCGCTTTTCAAAAAATTACTGTCAGTTGAATCAATTTTTTTTCAGTAACCACCATCCATATCACAGATAAGCATAAAAAGAATTAAGTAGGCTGGTAAGTGATTGGTTAATGTCCAAGTTTTAGTGAAATATTTTATCCATTTTGGATAAAGTTTTTGTAGAGTAATCTAATGCCTGAATTTCTAAATTATCGCACTCATTAGTAGTAAATGTACTAACATTCATATTATTATGGCTGTTAATATTACTAGTAACAGATATATTTGACTGATTATTGGTTGTTGAATTAGAAGTTACATAAGTTAATAGGTTATTATGTGCGTTATGATTAAGGAAAGCACTACAAATGTTTGCACCATAGCGTTGCGAATTATTACTCGATTGTGGTATCCACAACGGATAATGGCCAGAACTATGAACTGGTTCTGGTTGATTTTGCAACAAATATTGACAAGACTGTTCGGGTAGACCTACGAAGTTATATTCAGCTATCAGCTGTTGTTTACCAGGAGTTATAGGAATATTAGTGTTCGAAGAATATGTAAATGCCGGTGGAAATATGGGTACACCTTGCAAATTGATGTTATTTAGAGTATCGTAAGGGACGAGAGTTTGCGGTATATTTTGATTACTTATTGCCTTCAAATAACAATTGTATAATATTTGATATCTTTCATATAGTTCAGAAAGTTGGTGGGGTGGGGGTTCGCCATGGAACACATTGATGTAGATGATAATGAGAGTGGAAATGTTGCTGGACAGGATGAAGCGTAATTCAAATAAGTTGATTCGTTTACACTAAGACTCATTGGATTACTTAATTCCTGAGCTTGATTTAAACGATGTTTTGGTACAGAAAATGCTGAAGAATGTTGATTGTGATACACTGGATTTATTGAGGCTGATGAATCGGATGAAAAGATTTTATTCGAAGCGTCAGGGTTTTCCACAAATGATCCGTTCGATACATATTCACCATTTGAAAATTTTGCTTTCAGAGTTCTGGAGGATTTGTTTTGTAAATGTGTATCTGCTTTCTTAGGCGAATTGGACAAAGGATCTTTTGAGGCATTCGGTACATTATTCGAGAGCTTTTTAGTTTTTGTAGTAACTTGATTTTCTCCTAAGAAATACATAAAAAGTAATTTTACCTAGTCACATGGTATGACACTAATAATTCAAGTGTTATTAATTAAACCAAGACTATGAATAAAGTGGCAGGACACTAAACTACCTAAAATACTGTGTACTTCGCTTGCACACAGTTGTTTCTAAGATTGCTGTGCTCTAATGACGACCACACTAATCTTTAGCAGCATGAATTAAGCCACTTTCACTTCCTACAGAGTAGATCGACAGCAACTTTAGACATTCCACTAGAAACTGTGTAAACTACAAAATTTCGAGCATAATGGTAGCCTATTGAAGTTCAGGTTGGTGGTGTTTACTCCTGATTACATTCAAGATTATTAAATGAATACTTAATACACAGTAGCTAGCTTGTCTAAAGCAGTTTACGACGGTCATCAATTGATTGATATTTCTAAAATGATAACAGTGATGTGGATGAAACCATTAGTGTTTCGTCTGCACCTCATTCTTTATATTACTTGCTACTATTCATTCAATGGTGAGTTAATTCAACCTTGAACTGGCTTTCTTATTCTATTAGGACACACTTTATCATTTGACATGATCATGGAGTCGATTCCTAAACTTCTAACCTAATGAATTTATTGGAAAAACCGTTTAAAAAAGTAGTTTAATTACAACAATACGTGAACTCACTTTGATGTGTTCTTATATGTGTTTTCATTGAACTTTCTTGCGCATAACCTTTGCCACATATATTGCAGGTATATGGTTTCCGACCTAAAATTAGAGTATTTATGAACAATTTCTTATTTGACAGAAAGTCTGATAATTAGCAGTTCAGCTGAGTGTGTTGAAAACTTCAGATTTTAAATTCATTTGTTAAAAGAAACGGAAGGCATAAAAACGCGATTTAAACAATATACAGGTCTTATATGAACTCCAGGAGTCAACATTATCCACTGTCTCTGCACAAAAAAGTACAACCGACCATTTCAAAGTCTTCCGCAGTTAACAAATTATCTTAATAGATTTATGATGAAACGTTTTAGACTGATCTTAAGTAGTCACTGGATTATCTTTACTACCACTTTCTTTAAAGTATCAACGTTGGTGTGCATTATAGGCGGATGGAAAATTTTATGTAATGTCTGGTACAGAAGTATAGTAATTTGAGTGTAAGATTATCTTATTTAGAACAGCTACACATGAGTTAAGCAGCCAACTACATTTTGATCAGCCTAGAAACTGCAGGTATTAGGTTGACTGTTAGCAAATACAGTATGTTAAGGAAATCCAAAACTTTAAGCTTGGAATCCTACTTAATATAAAATGCAGCTTTTAGAAGACTAGATTTCACCGGTGTATACATAAAATATGGAAATACTTCAGTGACTCTATCGTATCACTGCTTACCTGTATGAGTGACTTCATGAGACTTCAAATTGCGTTCAGTTGCAAAACCACGATCACATAACTCACAGCGGAATGGCCATTCTCCTGTATGCGTATACTCATGTTTTCTTAAATCTCCAGGTGTAACAAATGCTTTGGGACATTGACTACACATATGTCTTCGTGTCTGAAATTAAGTGTAAAACACTTGAACTCATTTCATGTTTACATATAACTTTTTAAAAATCAGATGAAATGATGTCACAACCCCAAGAGGAATAAATCTAGTGAAAGTTAATTGACCACCGAAAAACTCCTGCAATCAATGTAATCTACTGCCAAAAATATATATTAATTTCCATTATTTGCTGTATGAAAAACAGATCCATGTCATCTGCTGTAACAGTTTTATGGTCAAATGGCAGCAACTTAAATATTCAGATCGTTCTAATGAAGTGAAATCACCTGTTAGATTCAGATTGAGTTATATGTTACAGTTTGATAAGCATTATAAGCCAAATCGTAAATTATATGTAGTGCATCTCATCTTTGGTCATAGGATGTACTAACGATATCGTTTAAAGTTTTTGGAAGTAATTTTCACATCATTTTATACTAGTATTCAATTGCATATGTAGGTCAGATATGTGAAATCTGATTACACTTAATACGCACTCAAACTACTTGTTATTCCTTTAGCAACTGATCAACAATTATCTGTACGACTGAACATGCCGATATATTACATCATATGTCGGACTGTATCATGTAAGTGAGGAATATTACTAATATTGCCATTTGGCATCATTCACTGAATAAAAGTTCTCTACTTACATTTGTGTGAGTATATTTGTGAAATATAAGATTTGATCCAGCAGCAAAACGTCTTCCACAGATCCGGCAAACATATGGTCTTTGTCCTGTGTGTGTACGTTCATGTGTGTTCACACCACTTCGCGTAGAAAACCCTTTTGAACAATATTTACATTCGAATGGACGTTCGCCTGAAATGAAATGCAGAAATGAATGAAATGTTTCCTACGAAAAGAAGACGTACCCCAGTCCATAGAACAGCCACAGTTAACATCTAATCATTGGTAAATAATTGCCTGCATGGATATGAATCACACTAAATCAACAATACACTTGAAGTTAGGCAGTTTGTGATATTCGGATATGCTTTATGTATTTTCCTTCTCTGTTAGTCCTAAATCATAACGAATTTCAACCGCAAAGTCTTTGTGAAATAACTGGTTCTTACTCACCATTCCTAATTAACACATTTATATTTTACTGCATATTTTCATCTTATTCTTCGACCGACGTGCTGATAATCTATCTTGCTATCAGTATAGCATTAAACTTGGAGGATATCGCAATTATTTTACACAAAATTACACGAGTTTCATATTTCTTACCTGTATGCGTAAGGGTATGACGTTTAAGTAAAGATGGGCGATCAAACTGCTTATCACAATGTTCACATGCATGCATGCGCCGCTGTCTTCGCCTTCCTCCAACACTTGCCAATGTTGACTTAGTAATTTTTGGCTCAGATGTCATCTCATCTGTCTCAGATATATCAATTAAATCAGCTATACGCAAATTTAATTTCAGTGAAACTGAGGTCTGTTGAGCACTTTTAACTTTCGTACTCCATCTTCTTTGTCCATCTGAAATCGGTGTAACATTGTCCTGGCTTTCCAACTGAATATTTTTTAATGGATATTGTTTCCTTTCTTCATTTTCACAATATACTACTAATGATGAAGACGACATGTTTACTGTACCCATATCTTCAGTTGTGTTCATCGACGTCCCGTAGCATAACGTATCGTCAATACCTCTCGACTTTTTAGAATACTTTTGACGTTTCTCACTTTCTAATCTGTGACGTTTAATTTGTGTTGCCGGTGTTGATGTAGCGTCAATTTTGGATTTTGGTAAATGTTTCGGCGTTTTCTCATTCTAAAAAAATAGAAATCGAGAAAATTAAGATCAATTACGTAAGAGGTTAATATTCAGCAAAGCTAAGACTATTTTCAAAGTTTATAATGATAAAACACTTATAATCGATATTTATCACGAAAAATACAGAAATATACGTACAATTTAAGCATTATTTTTTATGAGAATGATGCACATCTCATTAAACGTTTATTCTTGCATAAAATTCTAATTCTTTAAAAGATTGTTAGTAATAAGATGAAAAGTTACTGAAAATTTGATATTGACAAATACGTTACAGGATGCCTACCAACATGTTACACCTTTAATCAGTTTCGAATGGTGCAAATTTCTGAAATCCGCAAAAATTTGATTTTGATTATTTTCCCCACTGGAAATGAGTTTATTACTAATTATATCTAATAAGTGTTCAGTTCATAATAAACCTATTTAGCGTTGGGCAAATTAAGCTTTTTATCTGCACTGAAATTATTACAAGCGACAGTCACTTCAAATACTCTTTGAAAAGTATTCTGCATCACTGTACAACTTGGTAACATTTGGTAGTCTGGAATAATCAACAATCATAGCGTATCCCTGAAGGCATGAAAATAAAATATTAATCAGTTAAATACACCTAATGCTTAAGCTTTTGTTCTCATTCACCACTATTAATGCATGTCTTCGATGTCAAGGAATTAAAATTCACTTTGAAGCAAATACCTGCAAATTGCTTCCAGTCTACCTATCAAGCTACTTAAATAAATCCATTACAATACTTTAGGTGGATCATTTAAAAATAATTCTATAGATTGATGCAGCAATAATAGGTAAAAACAACAAAATTATTCATACCTGCAACAGTAGTAAATCTTTATCTGATTCTGGACTTGTGTTGTTTGACGAGGATGTCGATGACGTTGTAAAATAAGTTGTACCGATACCACTATCTGTTTTGAAGAAAAAGAAACCGACAGAGCACATTTTAGCTTGTATAATAAATGTCATACAGCATTTATTATTATTTGAAATCATTATGTATAATTTCGCGAGTAAAGTGTAAGTCAGAACATGGTCATTAGAAAATTTTGCGACATTGTAAATCATGATATTTTGAAAATGTATCGTGAGTATAAACTTCAATACTGTAGTGTATAACACAATTCAACATATCATTGAGTTTGAAGGAAGATTCTTTTCACGTTTAACTTTAGGCTGTGTAATTCACCAGATAGCTATTGAAATGATTCGTTAAAATTATAATTTGTCAAACTATGAAATAATGCCTAATATTTGCAGTGCATACATATTGTTTTAATTATTAGCACCGTTCTTTCTCTCCCTCGATTTCTACTGCTTGTTGCTCCTCTACTTGAGAAAAAAACCTCCAGGCGCAAACATCTTTTTTCCATCGATATAAAGGTAGTTGGAATAATATCTTTGCTGATTTACTCTTGTTGAAATCCTTAGAAAACAGTTAATACACTTTGAAATTTTTCTTACTGCCCACAAACACTTCATCTTTTTCGTACGGTTGTTCGCCTACGGTAAACATGACTAAAATGTTACCTGGTGTTCGAAGTGTGTAGCAATATATATTTATCATTAAAATATTAAAATTAATTAATTAGTATTTTACTCACCTTTCATTGAATCACTGGTTTTTGGTGGACACATATCAGGCAAATTTTTTGACAGGTGAACAATCTCACTAATATTTTCACTTGTCATGTTGAAACAATTAAGATTATACGAAGAATGATGCTACAATCAAGGAAATAACATTGTTATTTTTTCCGCTGAATGAGAATATGATAAGAATTTAGAAAAAAATTTATACCTGAATTTATATAGAGGAATAAGGTTCATACGTTACTTTGTGAAGTAACAACTGACAATTGAAGCCACTGCAGGTATACGGAATGAATACTAACATATTCTATGGGTTATATTATCACTGTACTACAACATTTAGATCTAGTTTTCATTACATTTCCTACGTTCGTCAGGGAAAGTAGTTGAAGATGATGATGACCAATGTTGTATCATTTTGGACGCACTAAATTGTATATGAAGAATATAAGTAATATTCAGCAATACAGACAACTGGAATTGATTACAAAAACAATCAGTGTTGAATTAAATATTTATTTAGTCTTACATTGATTTAATTACCATTAACATGCTTTAGACGTCGTCTACTCCCCATTATTATTTTAATCTAAGTCAACTTATGCCGCCCCCCTTCCTTACGGATGATAATTCAAATGTGTACTTTCATTCTTTAAAAAACTACACCCAAATCATTACTGAATCTGAATACAAACCTTATTTATGTTGTCTTGTTAGTCTCTTTCTGACGCGGGGGGGCGTGTGCTTACATCAACTAATGATGCAATCAAGGCATAAAAACAAACAACTTTTTTTTAAAACCATTGGTCTTAATAACTTTGTTTATCTAGGTTTTAGTTTGTTTAGTGTGATGCTTTATCAGAAATCAAGCACCTTTAAGATTAACTATAGATAAAAATTAATTATTATTTTTAATTTCATGACAAAGGAATGTATAATAGACTTCTGTATGGATGTAGAACTGTAAATCGTAAATTTTATGAATAATATATAATTATTTATTTAATACTACTAGATGCTAGCTAATGTGAAAGTGGGAATTTCAAACCAAATTAACGGTTTCAAGATTATTTATGCAGTAGGATATCATGCATCCTCAATTTCAAATTCATCATTAAATTCAACTGCACTACTGCTGTGATCCATTAGGGTTGATAAAAAAAACTGACCAGCGTTATAGACTTCATATCCGTCGGTGAGACAGCAATTATGCAGTGTGCATGAATTATTTCAATACAAAAAACTTCATTTATCTATAAACGCAATGTCAGCTAAATAATTTTCTAGAGTTTGTAAGATGTTCTACTCGGTCTCTGTAAGTCAGTCTGAAACCGTTGCTCTTGTGATTCCTTTTACCCTATCTTATTAAGAATCATCTATTGACTGAGACAGCTATTTAGTCTCATCTATTCATTCTCAACTTACAGATAGTTGTTTTTGTCAGACAGATAATTTTCAGTGTGTTCTGCATCATCTGGAGCATTCACTTATCGTGTTAATGATGGCTTTAAGAGAACTTTAGTAAATATTTCATTATGCGATCATAGTATACTATTATTATATTTACATAGCAATGTCAAGTTTATGAAGTCAAATAAAGAAAGACTTCTGAATGTGGTAGTAAAGGAAAACAAACGATTGATGTCAACTCATCCAGTGATCATTTAGGTAGTAAATTGATGACGTAATTAACCTCATCGAGAAATACTTGATCTGCTCTACTACATTCAGTGTCAGTTATCACAGTCACATTCACCCCTAATTATCTGATACATAAAGTGTGTTACGTAACAAGTTTCCTAAAAAAGCGATTTGTACTCACATTGTATTCACAAGGAACTGAATGAGTTTAGTAACTGGGCTTACTAATTAAATGATAAAATGATGATTAAATCTGTCATATATTTTTGTATTTCACAGATTTACTAATTGGCTAACTAGTTACCCTTAATCAGTCTCATTCAACAGCTATATGAAGACGCCACATACCAAGTGATTCACAATGGAAAGCTCAGTGACCACTTTGAAGGGAGGACGCGAGTAAGACAAAGTTGCCGCCAATTATCACTGATGCCCTTCCTGATTTTGGTCAGCTGGATCACACAATAAACTGTGAGGAGCGAGAAGATGGGCAGATGCTTGCTGGACCGATGAAAGAATATTTGGATTTCGCCGATGATTTATTTCTATTGTCACACAAGTTCGAAGATCTACAGGCCAAAACCAACAAGTTGACAGAAGAGGCAAGGCAGTGAAGACTGGACTTCAAGTGAACGTAGAGAAGACAGAGGTGACGAAGATACTCAACCATCACCACTACCAAAACAACAAGCACCGATTGCCATTAATGGTAGAAATCTAAAGGAAGTAGTCTCTTTCACTTACCTGCCTAGGCAGCATCGTTTCAACTACAGGTGGCGATACAGATGAGAACGTCAGAGACAGGATCGAAAAACAAGACAGACCTCCATCAATCTGATACCAGTGTGGAGATATACTCCACTCCACTCCACTCAGCATAAAGCGTGAACAACATACGGATTTTCAACACCAATGTCAGTCAAGTCATTGCTTCTATGTGGTTCAGAAACTTGGTGCGTCACGAAAAGCACTTCCAACAAACTACAGACATTCATGAACAGCTGCCAACCACACTCACTCCATACTGACACTGAAGATCAGATGGATTGCCAGAATAGTAAGAATAAACAACGAGGAACTCTGGCTGGCTGGCTGGCTGCCTAGCTGGCTGGCTATCAGGCAACGAACCAACCAAGAACCCATCACTCAACAAATATGAAGGCGAGAGTGGAGATGGATTGGAATGCACATACACTGAGAAGACCGATTGAGGACATCACGCACCAGGCCAAGCCGTCTACTGGGACACAAATAGGAAACGACGAGTTGGGCGTCCCAGTTGAGGGTGACATGTAGGAGATCATGTGAGGAAGAAATGAAAGCTTGTGGGGAGTTGTGGAGCCAGGTTGAAAAGACTGCAGTGAAGAGAGTGGGATGGAGACATGTTACTGAAGCCCTATGTTCTACTAGTAACCCAAGGGGAAAAAATTAATGATAGTTGGTAAGTGCTGCCTGATTATTGATAATGTATGGTGACGTAAACCATGGTTACTGTGTCTCCATTTGAAAGAAAAATAATCAAAAACGTCACCGCTAAATGACAACGAAACACTCACATACCAAGTTCTTGAAATTCTAACATAAGTATTCAGAATCAAATCAATTTCAACATTTTGCTAAACTTGGGATTGGAAAAATGAGATTTATACAGCAAACGACTCATCTCAAATAAGTATTTATTTTAAAATACGATAAAAGTGGACAAAAAATAGAATAATTATCAGTAAGTTACATCAAGATAAAAGTTTTTACAAATATTCCTCCATTAAATTATTTCAAACTTTCAATGGAATTATTCACTATGTCTACGCCAATAAATTCCCTTCTAAATATGCAGTTATGAAGTTGGATTATAATTGATTGTATCACCGGAACAAATTCATCTCACGCATTGTAATAATTCTCCTCTTATTAATTTTCCCTAATCACTTATTTTTCTACCAAATAATCTACCGATGTTCTGTTACCCCAATGCCTAAATTGAAGATCACCTTGTTTTCCTTCAAAAAAATACTAATCAGTTTATCCATTTGTAATGGAAAAAATTTGTATAGGAAACACGAATTAGGTCAATAGATTTCTGACTTTATTATGATTGTGATTAACAGTCAGTCTATCCAAACATGCAATCCTCATCTCACGAGCACATACAAAACACAAACAAAGGAGAACGATAGGTTTCACGAAAAAAATCTACTGAACATCAAACAGCCAAATACACTGGTAAAACAACATTCAAAATAGAAGAGGAGAGAAATGCCCATCTTTTTTGTAAACATAATCGAATTATGTAATTTTACTTTCTCATACTTGGAGAATAAACACTTAATAAACAAAAATAGGTATTAATAAATAAAATTTCAAGTTTCGCCAACTTTTCTTGCCTAGCTACCTACCTATCCGCTCTCACTATATCTAAATATATACTGTATATATTTTACTGAGTCGGCATGTGCATGAAAAACCTTTTAAAGAAAGCACTAAACAAAAGCTTTCAATGCATAAAGGTGTGCAATTTATCATTAGTGATACCCCTGTGATGCTGAGGTTTATAGAAGGAGGATAAATCAGTACATAAATAAATGTATGCGGTAAGAACTACAACTCTACAGCATATTCAAAGTGTATAAGATGATAAGGTAGCGAAATATTCTGTAAACATAGATGATGAAAGCTATATCAGATATTAGCTGAATTTTTCTCTCACAATGACGCCTAACAAAGATTATTTACAGTCTACTTGACGGCTAGCAGTGGAATTCAGGACACGCGATTCGTCCAATATGGGACTTGTCAGTTGGATGTACCTCAATTTCAGTTAGTGATATTGTCCCTACTGAGACTGCTCTGCGTAATAAAAGTTTTTGACTGGTAGCTAATTCAAAAGTGCTTACTAATAACTTAATACATCTCCCAGTACTTCAGCTAACGTCATGCTATTAGGACCACTGTATTGAAATGTAGAGAATTGTTATCTTTCAAAGACACAGGCAGTCAGTGTACTCGATACTTTATCTGAACAAGCTGTGAATTCTGATTTTGCACAAATAGCCTGTCTTCTCTTCTATAGTTTTCAAACCTCAGGTTACTTCCTTTTTCCCTAACCAGCTATTTTGAAGGTAGGATTCACAAAAAAATGCACTGACTAGTAATAAACCTAGAACATTACAAAATGCAACTAAATAATTCTGTTATTAATTTGCAAATCTTTTGAATCTCAAGTCATATATAACTCAAAAACTCACACAAATATAGTACACTACGAATGACCAAGTGTTGCAGCTTTTTGGTAGCTCGAATCGACCCAATGAAAATTATCATCACATCCACCTGTAGTTGACTAAATCAATGACGAAACAATGTAGATAGTATGGCTAAACAAGTGTTATTTTAAAAGGTCATGGTATAGAGTGGATAAAAGTATGCATGAGATGTATACATATATCCCTTTACAAAGTATTGTAAGCGAAATGTATCCATCTGAGAATCAAGTAATATGTTACGATAGTCAAGTTACAGAAAACTATTTACATATTCCAATAAAATTTTAAGATCAAAAGCTCCATTTAAATTCACGCGAACTCTGACAACCATTGTATCAGTAATAAATCAAATAAACTATAACAACAGACGATTAAATTAACTGACAGTTGGAAAAAAGATCGACAATCTCCATCTGTTTCTTCCACGCACACTATCAAATTACCCTGGTTATAAACACCATCTTCGAAAAGTTTCCTTACTAGTTGATTTATTTGCCTTTCCACAAGATACAACAGAGCCATTTAATTACGCAAAAAAGTAATGACAGACAATAAAAGTAACGACATTGCACAAACTATTGGGAAGCTGAAAAAACGACTTAAAAAGAGGTCAAAAAGTAGAATAAATGCTTTTAATAACCTATTTCATCTATCTAATGACATACTGCGTCTGTTCATCACTCCTCTACTCATCTTAATTTGTCGTGATCACGAAGACTGTTAAACAGCTTAAAACCTTTATCTACGACAAAATAGTAATATATTCTCCTGAATGACAGATTGACCATCATCTAAACCTGTAAATAAACAAAGGGACATTCGCACTTGTACTGCATGATATATTTGTGACGCTTATATTCGTAACCCACATCATTTTCCAATCACAGTCAATCGAATAAGAAATACTACATAACAGAAAATGATCACAAAAATTACACTCCTATTCTGAGCTCATAACGCTCTTACTTCGTTACAGAAACACATAACTTTGACTGGCTACCGATGCTTCTTTTTAAATATCATTAAAAGCAAAAGATTATGAAAATTATAAAGCATGTAAGTAAGAATCTGCTTGATCTGAAAGAAACAAGTAGATGTTCTCATATTATACAAATTACAGTGCATAAATACCTGCAAATCTTAGGTTGTTACTACTCCTAGTAGCACATACCAATATAAAAGTTAATACATGTTCAGTGAAGTCTAAATAAAACAACGAAGATACACTTTCAAGCATCTACTTCAACATTCCATCTCTATCTCTGATCTAACCAGGACTTCGAGTAACCAGTCTACAAGAAACACAAGACAAACAAACACTAACCTTCTTCTGTAGTTCACCAACACTCACCGAATAAATAACTTTGAACAACCACCTACATTGTCCTTCACAAAATTCTGGCTTCCATCCTACTGAGTATACACCCTTGTGAATGGTAATTTTCACTACACTCTGTCACTATCATATGCTCATTGCATGTGGGCACAATCCTTGACAATTGGATTTCATGTAGGCATGTTGATCATTCAGAAATTACGTGCCACCTGATAGTATGCAAACAATTGTACTATACAGTGGTGAGCGTTTACATGGGGACAGCAAACCCGTTTAATCGATCTCTCTGATTCATCGTCCACCAAGATTACTTTCAGTAAATACATAGTCTCTTGACAGTTTGCAAATACTCACCTTCTCTCACCCTAATTACCACTTCACTACCTGACAGTTCACTGCATACTAATAATGAATGCTCCACCTACTTCAGTCGAGTATCTCCAACATGTCAACTCGTCCAACTTCCTTTCCTAGTTATCTATTCAAATCATTGTGACGGGATTCTAATTAAAACCTCCTCAAACCAGATAATCAGTCACACCTGCTACCTAAAGTTAACTGCATGGTGATGAGAAAATTCACATTCCGTGTGCAAATAACTACCACAAAGATTACGTAATAAGTATCTGATCTCTCCACTCCTACATTCCTCACCCACACAATCACACATACCATTAGTCTTATCAAATGAACCACAACAGAAACTTCACTTCTGTTTACTCCATTTGAACACAGTGATTACATCATCCTCAATATCATCACAGCAATAATCGTGATCACTATTCCAACATCATCATTGATGAGATCATGATTTGAGGACCTAAGTGTGACTGTGACTGTGCTGTGAGTGTGTGTGTGTGTGTTGTGTTGTGTTGTGCTGGTGATGTACATTGCGTCTATGCCATACGATCACAAATCAATCAACCAACCAACCAACCCACTAACTGAAGTCCTGATTTCATGATTGTTCTAAAGCTCTCAATATGAATAGAATACTGCAACGATTACATAAACATTAGATGCAATTCGTTCCTGTTCTTTATCTTTTGTATCTATCTGCATATAATACAATACAATGCAGCTGGCCATCAATTGAGTGTTACCACTGTTTATCTATTGACACAGATACTCTATTGATCTACTCCTACGACCTAGTGTACAATGTGTCATGCGTTACTAAGGTGATTAAATGGATAAGGTGTCAGAGTATCAAAAACATAAACACTAATCACAATACAAAGTGGGCAGAACACCAGATGTGTCAGAGCACAGGATAATGAAGTTGAATAAAGATGACGTCACTTTATGTGTTGAGGATTGATTCAGTATGAATAAAAAACATTCTGATAAAAAGTAATTAATATTCTCCTATCCTTTCTAGGTGGTGTATTTCATTAACATTGCCACTGAGTTACAAATACCATAGAATTCGAATGGACAAATGTGGTTATTCACATTGTCCATGAGCACTGTCTAGTCTAACTGAAACGAGGAGATTGCAGAATAATCATCTCTGAGAATAAACCATGATATTTCCTACAAACTGATGTTTTCATCGACATCACATGGTTCATAATGTGTATAAGAAATGGTGTAATAAGTTATGCTGAAAGGACAAATAGATGATTCAGTGGCATTTCAGATTGGAGTACTCTCACATTATCCTCGAAATGCATATTATGGAGAATTCAGTGCATGTGAATTATCTTTGTAGTAGAATTAGTGAGGTAAATTACAGTGAAGAGATAAATAAGTTATTGAGGATCGATTAGCTTAAGATTGATGGGTCAGACAAGCATCTTAGATTGATGTGTTCCAACACTATCTTGGATAGGCATTTGTGGTGGTGGTGGTGGGTGGGGGGGGGGATGATTGGAAATTCAGTGGATATCATACCTTTTGCAGCACTATTAGCTCTTATGAATGTTGATCAATGCATATTGACAATAATCGGGTATTTAATGAGGGAGAAATTGGACTGCAATAAATGCGAGCCTATTACAAGGGTGTCTAATGAATTTTGCTATGGCACTCATCTGTAAACAATGCAAGTCTGGATACAACGAAATACCCCTACTGAACTAACTATTGTCTTCTTGAGATGGATTGAGTGAAACAGAGTAATTAATCTTTGAGACTTATAGTTGTTATCAGCATGTAGGTTTTGAATGACTTGAGATTGATTTCATTGTACAATGTCTGCGCAAGTTTATTTGCGCTGAAATCGATGGATCCTGCCTCCCTCTTCCCTTGGTTTCGTTTTTGGTATAACTCATGTCAGCCGATCGTAAAAACGGGTCTGAATTCTCTGAAAATCTGATAACCAGTGAACTAAGATAGGAATTTTCAACATCCAAGCTTGTACTACGTCAAATTTGTTCCGTTTGGATGAATTTGTGCGGTGTCACATCGTAAACAGTTTCAAGTGCATCGTATATATACACATATATTTCTTATGCCGAACCTACACCTTCCTCGGTGTACAATGCTAACATTTATAGTAGATTGACAAAGGGCTCATTTTGGTCGGACCGAGATACGGCACTTTTGTTCTGAGTCGTGTAACCTACCTCGCTGGAATCAGTGGTTACCGACTCTGTGTGAAATGGCTGAAAATCTACCAGTGGCGCAAATCTGTTCACTCGTTGACATCTGAAACTTGAACATTTTCACTAACCTTCTCCTCCTCTCTACCTAATACCAGTCTTTTTCTATCTACTTGTTCTTGTGGAGCTTGACATCTTGAATGCAACTGGGGTTAAAACAGATTAAATTGAACTAACTAAATAAACTTCCAGATTGCCTCCGGATGCTTAAGGTGTTTTAAGTTTTGTTTTAGCGAGCATGCGTCCGAGCAGGCTTCGATGCTATTATACACTTCCCTCGCGCTAGTTAACACGCACATCCTCAGAGTCTATAGTTCAGCCATATTGCCTCCTTATAATCACCGTGACGTTAGTTCTTTTTAAATATATTGCTTCTTCGAATATCAGTAGTTCCGACTTGTGTTTTGTTAGCGGTACCCATACGTTAGGTAAAGTTACTGAGTAAGCAGATACTGCAGTACATCGAGTTAAGTATGGTTGGTTTGTTGTTACGTAACAGTAACACAGCCAGTACCCCTACACACTCATACATACTAAACGATCCCACAGTTTTCTAATACTGATTGTCCTTTTGCCTATACTCACAATACATTAAGTACAGTATTTAGAATCATCCTGCCGTTTAAACATTTATTGTATTTCTTACTCATAATAATGTTTAAGTCAACTTAACTAGCCTGAAATAGTTTTTATCACAAGATGGCGACAATTCGAGCTCGATTAAAAATTAGGGTACACGTGGTGAGCACTGTGTTGGAACATAATGCTTCATATTTCCCTAATTCTGTGATCCCTGGTTTCCAATGGTTTTTCGACTGCGAGTCTGAAACAATGAATTTAGAGTACAACTTATATGTAAAATATATTAACACACCTGATACCTATAACAACAGACTTCAGGAGCATATCAGATGTCTAGGAAGAATTAACTTAATGCCTGTTGTGCAGATAATAAAACAGTTCTCTACACTCATGATGTTAGCCGGTAAAGTACTATTTGTATACTCCTCTTATATTGTCCAGTGACGAGATAACAAATTGGCTACACAGTATCATACATTATAAACATAAGTATCGATTAGAGAAATAAGTACAGTAATATTTAAAAAGTAATCCTGGAAAACTATTTGATGAACTTACTTAATTTAATGTAGTTCGAATTTAGCGAAAATTCATTTACCAGTAGTAATGTAAATCGGAACAGTACTGTTCAGAATTTACGACAGAGTCCCAAAAGGTAATTAACGCTGTAGAAAGGTTATTATGAGGTATCTGTGTTTAATGGATACTTTAAGTATTTATTGCTTAATCAGTTAGTCAATCAACAAATAAGCCTTAGATTTTTTCTAACCATAGGGATGAAGATGTTACATCTAGATATGTTCATATATCACCGTTTAAACATATTGACCAATCGGATTTCTTTTCATTTACATATAGGTGAGGAATGATTTTTGTAATGAATTTGATACTGTTTCAAATATTAATCGGTCTTTCTTCTCATTGGCCAACCAGTTCAGTCATTTATTTTTGCCATTGCAATCATATTGTGCATACAAACATACATTATGAAATGAAACAGAGTAATATACATGAAACAGAAACTAATGGAGTGACCTTGCAGCTAAGTTTCAACATATGATACAGCACAGATCCTCTTCAGTCTTACAAGATTCCCCCATATGTTAAACTAAAAACACACCAATCTACCATCATCCTCATTCTGAGCTACAAATCTTTTCTATCATTTCAACAGTTCCTATGGTTCACGTATCTTGTTATCCTAAGGAAGATGTCAAATGTTTCTTCAAACATCTTTGTAGATAATTGCCGAAATGGCATAAGGTTTTCATTTTTCACGTAAACACCTTTGTGATTCCTAATGCATGAAAGTTAACACTATTTATGATGAGATATCTAACAGATTTTTAAATATTTTAATGAATGCTGTTGGTTTTAAACTGGTAGGAAACAGCTGAAATGAAGATAACTATTTTCGTTCAGTAATAAAATCAGGATGTAGCAGCGAGGGAAATATTCTTTTCGACAGTTTCATTCAATAAAGCGGTATAATCCTATTTAAAATTAGTGGAAACAATCGATAGGGACACGTGATTAGTATAATCTTCGTGAGTAGAATAGAGTTACCTTGGGCATGGTAAGGTTAATGAATACACATAATGTTTTAGAACACAAAGATCAGTTTCAAAGTTATGAGTTGACAACGATTTAGCCATGTATAGATTATGCATTCATAAGGCTTTGGAATTGTATAAAGGCACTCCGTAAATTACTTGGAAGGAACTGCTAGGAAGGGTCGGGTATTCGGAGACTACAAGGTTTACAGGAATAAAACTTGACATTTTTCATGTCTTCTCTGTATGACCAATTCATACGATGTTCCAAGATAAACTTTCTAACTTGACGTTGTGCTGGGGCAATGTACGTTACTCCACAGGAAAAAATAAATTGATATATATTCAGTGAGGTGGTTAAAAGCTGTATTCTGTCCTTAAGGTATTGGTGGGATGATTGTTTATTGGTAAGTATTCTCAGGCTAGCTGCATGAAATTTTTGTGGTGCGTATCGACTCTGAGCGCTTAGTTCATGTATAGAATCTTTTTGAGATTGTCTGCAACTTTTTTATTGTTGGCTTTTTTATCTAAGAGTCATAGAATCTATGTGAATGGCCGTCTTCATTGAAGTCCTAGCTTACCACTTAGAATATCTTCAGAATCCCTGAACATAAAGAACATGCAACGTTCTGTTTACTAATAAGAGGTGTATAGAAGTTTATAAGCTATCGAGCTCCGGGTTAGAATTATCTGGTCTAAATTAATTGGTTACTGGAAAGCAACCAATTTTATGTTGTCTAGTCCTAAGTGTTAACCGAATTCTATCGATCATTTCTCAATGTGGCCATCAGGCTAAGAGGCTCATCATCATAGGGCCCTATGATAAGTGTTATTTGATTGGAGGAAGGAAGCTCTGAACCTAGGTTTCTTGTTGACACTCGTCAGAAAGGCTCTTCATTGTATATGATAAAATGTCATTGCCGTGCCTTTTATAAAAGCAACTACATGTGAAGCAGATAGTCTTGACCGAGGCTAGGTCTGTAAATAGAGAAGTAGCATCCAGAGAAAACATTCGTTGCTTAAACACATTGACATTTTTCTCCAATTCAGTGGAATCAAAAGTCTTTGGAGTTATGTTTTGTCATAGGCTTCCTTACTGGTTCGAGGATATGAATCGGTCATTTAGAAATCGAATTTTATGGAGAACCGGTCATATCTACTATTAGTCGAAAAGGAAAATCTCTTTTGCCTATCTTTCGGAATTCATATAACCTGGAGATGGTTGAACTGCATGATTTAATCTGTTCGTTTCAGTCCATATTAATCAATGATTCGTTCTTCATTTTCTTCAAGATTTTGTGAGATTTTCTATTGGTGTGGTTTGTAGAAATTTACCTTGTTGGAGACTGGGTTTGATAATTTTCTAAGGTAATCAGATTAACTAGTTACCACGATTGCTGAATCTTTATTTGGCCCAACCAAGATTGTCTGTATTCTTCTGCAGTTCTATGAGTTACATTTTATGTCCTTTCCATAGGTGATATCCGTGACTATATCATCTCTTCATGTACTGACTCAGTTATTAAGTGTGCAGGACCCTTTTTGAAATTCAGTATCAAATCGAGTATGTGATTCATGAGGTTCTCAAACTAGACGTTTGTTCTCATTTCACTTATGTTTATTAATGTAGATCCAACATGATCACTCTTCGTATTTACGACTATTCGAAACCAAGTGAACTTTGAACACTGGGTTTTATTTCCAATCTTGGTTATGCTTATTTTAGCTGCCATTTCACTAGTGAATATTTACATGTTGACTCGCCCTTATATATGTATTTCTAAGAAACACTACTGTAACAGAAATAAGGTCGGTAATTCGACATGGTGCTTTCAGTCCACGAAAGCGAAGGAAAAAAATTTGTAAGCTGAAGACTTTATTGTGATTATCACTCAAATATTCACTACTCCTGTGCCAACCATCAAGAAGAAAGATACATTACTTTTCTGCTCAAATTAATTGCAGTATTTCTATTTATTTAATGAAAATAATCTATAAAACTGTGTTAACATCTAAAAACTAAGTTTCCCAACCTAAAGTATTACATATTGTCCACAAATTTAGCCATATTTGACAGGAACTGCTGGTTCAATGCAGCAGGATATATTCATTTTTCATAAAATTTAGTCAGTCATGGCTTTGTTTCAGCTATATGACTGACTATATTTTTTCTCTAAATGTTGATTTGAAGGTGAAATAAAAAAACTTTTGTATGCAAACAATCGCAAAACTTCTTATTACGTAATCGTTCATACACGCAAATCAGTAAACAAACAATAAGTCGTCAATTTATCATTCCGATGAAGTGATTTATCACACCCTCACCATGTTCACACATACTGTTCAATATTTTAGTCATTTCCAAAAATAATAAATGTGTATAATCAAGATGGAATTGTTAACCTGGACGAAAAGGTGGATTAAGATATGAATTAGATTAGAAAAAGACTTAAATCAACAAAAAACATCTCTAATACTATCTAATTACTAACTATAAAATAATAATGACAATAATAACAATAACAGTAGATAACTAACTAACAACATTCAATGATGTTTATCAATCCGATGTTACACTAAAATATAGACATCTCTATAATTTGTCAGCATACAATAATGTTTGATCATTTTTTTAAAGATTAAGAAAGGGAACTACATTCATGCGATCGGGTAGTTAGTTTTTGCTTTGCAAATTTCAATAGTTTCAATACCTACTGAAATTGACAGATTTAGCATAAGTCGGCAACCTTTATTAATGGTGTCAGTTAATAAACTGATTGGCTTCAGAAAATCGTAACACCTTATAAAAAACGTCGACGATTTTAGTTTAGTTACGAAATTCAACACTATTGCGTAATTCCACACGAGAATGTAACTGTCTTCAATTCTCCATTATTCTCCGAAAGGCGACAGACTAAATTTTGCCGAAAAATTCAACACGTGTATATTATTTGTTCATAAGGTGGAGAGACAACAGCTACAATCAACAAACCGAATCTCATGAGATTATTTGTTTACAACCTAGCTCTTAATACTTCATGTAACACGTTGAACAGGCTGATGTGATACAGTATAAGATAACTCCTGCATATGAGGAGGAGATTTGCATTTAAGACATAATCCTTATATATTTAATGTCGGTATAACAATCTTCAAGTTATCATCTACGTTTCTGTCCAAGAAATAAACAGTTTCTGTGGATGGACGTTGGAGATGAGCTGTTTAGGAATGTGTGAAAACATAAGCTTTTTAGATCGGTTCATGTTTTTTATGCAGTCAGTGAATTTGAACCTGTCAAAAAGTAAAATCAGTAAATATCACTTTTGTTAGCCGCTATAGAATTCCAGATAGCCCTTTTCAATGTAATGGTCCACTATGTGTTTCATTTGAAAAACAGATATATTTAACCAATAACTGGCGAGTTTCTTGATATACAAAAAGGTCAAGAATTTGCTGTTACTTAGTTATGTACACGTGTGAAATATCCATTCTTTGTGAGTAATTGTTGCAAAAAAGTACAGATCGATTCTGCTAATCGATGTCATCATAACCGATTACAAAAAAAACTGTATCATTCCCTCCCACAGGAGTTCATCAAAAAACTATTAACCCTACCGATAAAGCACTACTTAGTCAAAATTTAATGTAATGTAAAAATAGAATTTTAGGTTGGAATTAGTCATGATCTGGCGTCAATTGAAGGAATATTAGAAACCTGGGAGCCCTAGACAGCTGTTTCGTCCTAGTATGGGACTTCTCAGCAGTGCGCACGTACGACTGTGCCAGGGAATTCGCATACTGAAACATCTCAACACATTTTTACCGCAGATTGAATAGTTAGGTAGTTCATTTAGAATGAAACTATAACTACTTAGATTCGAAGGAAAAAACAGGAAAATTGATTTTCTGGTATTACCTAAGAGTAAAAGCATACAAAAATAAAATAATAAAAGCTCAACTCATCACTATTCCGTAAATGATCTTATGACCAAGCGGTCGAACACTCGGATCGCAATCTATTTTGAATTTTTCTGCAAACTAAACTCCAGTCATAAACGGTCTGTAGTTATATATCTACTTTGAGGAGAATATATATCACATCGATAATCATGTCATCCATTCCGATCGCGGCTAACAGTGTACTTCTAGATGCAAGTTTCATCCTATACAGTACTCATCAGAAAAGTGTTAGTACACTGTTATGACACCGTTCTGCTTCTTAGACTTGAAACCGATGGTAAGCGTTTTAAGCATTAGTGTCGTCCACCGAGCTACTGAGGTGGAGATATATCAGATTGAGGATCGGAAATAGGAATGAATACGCGTCCTAAATTTCACTATTCATGGCTATTGCAACAACTGACATAAAAATCATTCACAGATGTAATCAATAGACCTGTGATTTGAAGGGAGTACAGTGAATAACTGGAAATCGCAAGTCAAAGTATACATAATATATTACTTGGGAAGTATTGAATTCACTGTGAAACATAGTAGTTCAGAAAAAACCTTCCTCCACTAACCGCAGCGTCATCTCACAGTTAACAGTCAGTATAGATCTGACAATGTGTTTTATTTTTCTCATAATCAATTTAACATGAGAGATACGGGCTTACTGGCATAATCACATTGATAATATTTGGAAAAATCCAACTATTTCGCGGTCTTGAATAGTACATAACGCAGGTCAATAAGGTTTAGTGTAGTGTTTATGGATTTAGATTATTGTCATTATTTTGCCATTCATAGATGACACCAAAGCCGCTCTATATTCGATGGTTGCGTTACAAATAATCACGTAGTTGATTCGCATGCATGATATTTCATCAGAAAAACGTCTGCTTATGTTCATAAGTTTATTGATCGCAAAGGACTCATTTCTACGAATTCAAGGATCATTAAATATTTTTATGATTACATGACCTAAACGACTACATTTCCGGTTCTTTAGGCATCACGTTTTATAACCATACAATTTTATCCCATCATAATGATGATGGATTATGCATAGACTTCAGGTATGTTTTGAAATGAAGCATACCGTATTGTTCAAGAAGTGTATTCGACGTATGCTGCTTTTCATTTGATGAAGTCACGCGGTACAAAGTATTATTAAAGCCATATTGTAGCATTATTGCAAAATAATTTGCCTTCAGAGTCTCTAGGTAAACTGGTCTCTTTGATTTGACCATTTCTGTTTGGATTCACGCTGCTAATATAACAGTTGAGAAATTTTAGACCATTCATTGTAGGAGCAGCTTCATATATGGTCGTTTAAAGACCATTGATGAGTAGTTGATTTCATTGTGAAAATGTTCGAAAAATAGACAAACATAGGAGTCAATACAGCTCAAAGACTTCTTTAAAATTTCCTTAATATAAAGGATCAATTGCTGTTTCTAGTAAGCTGATATATCTCCACTGAAATTGAGTTTAAGATGTCTGCGTCAAAGTGATAAGCACTTCTGTTAGTATTCATTATAGAGAGTGAAATAATAAAGGGTGCAAACAGCCAGCAGCTGTGGAAATTTGAAAATAACCATGTAGATAAGTGTACTCCAACTATTCTTTGTCTATGAAGGAAGAACTACGTACATAAATAGCTCAGGAATATTCACAAAAATTTTGCGGAGAATAGAACGATAAAACAAAAACGAACATGCATCCTAGATTCCACTGCTAGCCACCAAGTAGATGACAATATGATGAATGCCCGGGCAGTATCGAGGCATGCGCGTAGGAGCCCATCTGCCAACAGAGGTTCAAGAATTCAACCTAGTATAGCAACGTCAAATCATAAGTATCAATTAACAGCAACTGATGCCTGTTGTACAAGTGGTGGCTCTCGTATCCCATTGGCCTAGTGGATAACGCATTGGCGTTTGAAGCCATGGGTATTAGGTTAGGGCCTCAGTAAGAACGAAATCACTCACTGAGGTGCAGGTACGTCCAGCTGAAGAGTCTTAAATACGAAAAACGTGCGTCTCGGATTCCACAGCTAGTCACTGAATAGACCAGAAAAATAATATAATATATGAGTACGTCAGAACCTCATGAAGCTCTGATGCACTGGTGATGGCGTCTAGCACAACAATGAAACGTTAGCCAGCTAAACCCCTGGCTCAGAGAACAACTCAGTCTGAATATTTACACCCTGAGCGACAAATACTAGCCACGATTTAAAGATAATATTGAAATTTATGCACGAAGTCGGAAATTACAGAGTATTTAAACTGGCTGACACTAATGTTTGTATCGTTCATTGAATAAACAGATAAGTATGATCAAGTAAAGTTCCAAACATAAATAAGCACAGAGCGTGATGTCCAGTGACAGAAATGCATTTTTACCTCAACACAGTTGAATTTGCTGAGGCAGAAATGACCAGCAGGTAGAGGAGTATATAATCATGACAAACGCAACCAGAACAGCAACTGATATTATCAGTAGTTTGAATCCAGTGTTTGACCAGTCCTCCTAATTATATGTGTGACTATCCTTATTTATTCTCCCTCTGTCAGTATTTAGCATTTATCCATTTAACAACGCAAATATAATGTTGAATAGTAATGGTGGAACCAATGATCATTGTCCGTCTGGATAACAGTGCTGACAAAATAATTATTCCTAACTGGACATGAAAATGGATCAGAATACTTTTTTTTTCTAGCCGATAGTTACGGTCAGTATGGCTGATTAGTACTCAGACTGTGATAGTCAATATTAGTCATAATACTGTGATGCAGGTTGACTTCAGAGATTACGTCACTCCTTTGTGATCTGCTTATCTGCATTTATGTGAATGGATGAAGTTTACCAGTCTCAAACTAAACTTAGTGCTGGGCTACTTAAATACGCAGTGACGTAATATGAGTAACAGGAGGATGTGTTGACATGTTTGAATATGACATTCCTAAGGAGTCAGTGCTTGTTATAGAAATGGAAACTTGTCACCTAAGTATCAATATACTAACGATACACTTATCATAGATGGAAATATAGATATTTGGCTGTATTTGAGAAGTTCAATGTTTGTCACCGGTCAATGAACTTCACATCAGTATCCATGAGTAACTCGAAGTTTTATTCCCTAAATGGTAAAAAAGTGGCCACATAGTTTGTTTCAATAATCTATCTAAATAAGGTCTACATGGACTGGGTAGTACACACATTTTCACAATATGATAAGGATAAGCCAACGTTTTGGAACTCCTTAATGGGCATTTATAAGTTCACCTGTTCTTCTAGATGTAGTTATATTTGCCGCACAAATTACTAAATTTCCAGACATGTAGCCGAGTATTACCCTATATGACTGCCAAGAAAATAATACAAATCTATCGCTAATTCGATTCTTGATTACTCAATCAATTCTGGTCATTCAGTTCCACCACAATTTGTCTTCGAGATTACTTACAAAGTCAAAGTCAATGGTTAGAAAGGGGTAGAATAACACATGATCTAAGCGAGATATAAAATCGCGTTATTTTAGATATCTCTTCATTAGGAAACACGATTTAGGTAGATAGTATTTTCACTAAATTATCGTCAAGCTTCTCAGTGACATTTATAAATTATTCAGCATAGTCGTTCGGTACCATTGATGTCAACAAAATTCGGGCACATGAACTAAAGGATAACAATAAGAGGGATGATAACAATGACAAAACTTTGTAACCGTCTACATAACCTCAGTAGTCAATTATTGTGGATATATAGCTGAACTCTGTGTAGAATTAGGAATAGAAGTACAGCTCTTGATTATACCTAGCCGCTGTTTGCCTCATCGCACATTGTAGACCGAAGTAGGTTCAGGTTGGAAAAAAGCCCAGGCGACAGCACTGAAACATGGCATCAAGGCATGAAATCTTGGACTGTTCATTTGAGCTATGTTGGGCGATGCAGACTAGCTGATTGGGGTCCATGGGAAAAGCGAAACCAGTGGTTGGAGACTTTAGGTGATATGAACCGATGTCGGTGACCGAGATCATTATTTTTTTCCCTTGGGTTACTAGTAGAACATAGGGCTTCAGTAACATGTCTCCATCCCACTCTCTTCACTGCAGTCTTTTCAACCTGGCTCCACAACTCCCCACAAGCTTTCATTTCTTCCTCACATGATCTCCTACATGTCACCCTCAACTGGGACGCCCAACTCGTCGTTTCCTATTTGTGTCCCAGTAGACGGCTTGGCCTGGTGCGTGATGTCCTCAATCGGTCTTCTCAGTGTATGTGCATTCCAATCCATCTCCACTCTCGCCTTCATATTTGTTGAGTGATGGGTTCTTGGTTGGTTCGTTGCCTGATAGCCAGCCAGCTAGGCAGCCAGCCAGCCAGCCAGAGTTCCTCGTTGTTTATTCTTACTATTCTGGCAATCCATCTGATCTTCAGTGTCAGTATGGAGTGAGTGTGGTTGGCAGCTGTTCATGAATGTCTGTAGTTTGTTGGAAGTGCTTTTCGTGACGCACCAAGTTTCTGAACCACATAGAAGCAATGACTTGACTGACATTGGTGTTGAAAATCCGTATGTTGTTCACGCTTTATGCTGAGTGGAGTGGAGTGGAGTATATCTCCACACTGGTATCAGATTGATGGAGGTCTGTCTTGTTTTTCCGATCCTGTCCTTGACGTCTTCATCTGTGTCGCCACCCGTAGTAGTGGCGTGAGCATGTCTGCTGTTGTCTCTGCAGATGTTTTCAGTGCTAATGAAGGGATTCCGTCTGGCTCTGCTGTTTTCCCAAATTTCAGCAGTTTTATGGCATTCAGGAATTCTGCATTTGTCTGAGGCCCTGTGTACACTGGTAGTTCTGCCGTTGCTGACGGTATTTCTGGACGACTTGTAGGTGCTGGTGGTGGTCGATCCAAGAGCTTTCTCAAGTTGTCAGCCCATTTTTCTCCTTTGTTTCTTCTCTTTGGTGACTAGCTTTCCTTCACTATCTCTCATTGGTTTTATCTGAGTTGATATCTTCTAAGACAGTAAGTAACCTGGTTATTTGATATAATGTTGTCAGGTCTCTGTCTCTCCTACCAGCAGCCTGTTCTGCTTCACTGGCAAGTGTGTCGTAGAAGTGTCTTTTTTCTTTGCGCGCACTCTTCTTCACTTCTTTGTCCAGTGTTTTATACGTAGTACTCAGTTCTTCTTTTCGTAATGCATGCTTGCACCGGTTCATCTTACGCTTCACCACTTTGCTCTCTCTGCTCTATCAACTTCCGAGTGTCCACAGAAATACGTACCTTATCTTCTTACTTCTTACTTCCTAACACAGTTATACAGGTCTCCTTCCACATCCCTTTCTATGAGTTCCAGTGTTCTTCCATGCAGATTTCCTCCTTGATGTTGCTCAATGTCTCCCATTCTTTCCTAATTACTGACTGACATGAAAATATCCTTTGTAGTTTCGTCCTTCAGTTCAGTACACTTTCTCTTCTGCGTGTTGAACTTCAACTGTGGCCTATCATCATCATCATCAGCTTCTTTGAAGGCTTTCAACTTGATTTGGAAGGTGGATTCCTTGCATCATATAGTGAGTGGTGTGAACTTACATCTGCTCCTCTTCTTGAGATTGAGATGAGGTCGATCTGATTTCCAGTGTAGTTTGTCCTGGTGTCTGGTGAAATCCATGTCGCTGCCTTGTGAACATCCTTGTGTTTGTTCACACTGTCTTCAACCACTAAATCATTAAGTGCTCAGAAGTCTGCAAACAGTTCTCCATTCTCATCCATCTCACCGAGTGCCCCTCAACCCACAATTGGTTCTCTTCCTGTGTTGTCTGCTCCCACTTCGGTATTCATGTCACCCCACCCATTAGAATGAGTTTTGATGTCGCCATCTGGGGTTGGGCCCTATCCAGTACTGATTGCAGTTAGTTGTCTGTAGAATTCCTCCTTCTTCTCTTGGTCTGCATTATTTGTAGATGTGTAGCGTAGCATTGCATGCTTGTAACTTTCTTTCCTTTTGATTTGAGTCTTGCTGTCATGATGCTGTCCCTGCAGGAGGAGACTGGTTCCCATTGACTGACAGCTTTCGATGCTCTTGGAGACACCATGATAGCCACTCGAAAACTCAGTGTGCTGTGCTCGTGGTTGTCGTCTGGGTGACAATATCGGAGTAGACTATTGACTCTCCTCTCCAGTTGACAGTTTGGAGAGTCCACTTCCATTCCATCTGCTTATCTCTTGCAGATTCCTAGCCTAGCACTTCTATTCCATACCTTCTCATCTCTTTGGTAATCTGGGGAACCTTGCCAGGTTCAAACATGGTGAGGCATTCCACGTCCCCATTCTTACTTTCGCTTTCATACAGAGAGGGAGGGAGAGAGGGGAGAGAGAGAAGGACACTCCGGCCAATTGGCTTCCCGAAGGCTTTCACCAACCGGCGTCATTTCGTCTCGCCAATTTCAGCGAGGGATAAGTTTGTTTTCATTTTTTATATTTCCCTTGTGCTTTATTTGGTTTTCCGGTGCAGGGTTGCCAGCCCTATGCCCAACTTTCCCTCTTTATCCGGGCCTACGACCGGCTAGTAACTAGTGAACTAGTAGACTAGGTGCAGATGCATACACACATTATCCTCATCTTAACTGCTATACCTAATATCATTATTTTCTCATCCATCATCCCTCTCTCTTACTGCTTTCTACTTACACTTCCTTTGACCGATTTTTCTTTCTTTCTTCATTTTCCATTTCATTGCCTTGCTACTCGATCTGCTGATATGAGATGTGGCAGCTTGGACCGTTATTTGGTAATGCCTGGTCCTATGTTGATCTTGATGATGATAGTAATAGTAGAGCTCTTGATGGATTTTACTCCTCCTTTGTATGATCACGCTGGGTAGTGTTCAGCCAGGCGATGATGAGCTTACCGGGTCGTCCTACCTATGTAGATATCTCTTCAGGAGTAGCTGAATTTATAAATATACATCGATGTGCATTTACATAGTGTGATGGTAACCACTAATCAATTTCTAGAACTCCGTAGTGTCTTCGAGTATGCCACTTATTCTACGTTTATAGTCATATCCATTCAACAGCACTACTCCATTTACCTTCTCTGATCTCACTATTAGTTTACTGTGGTAAGATCACATTTTTCGGAAAGTTTTGCGGTTCGCCCTGTTAAGTATACTCTGATTGTTGAAATTCTTCGATTGATGCTGAATACAGCTCTTCACCCGAGGGGCTTTCAACTATTGCATAGTTTGATAAATTACAGCTTTCGTCATCAAATATAAGGACTTAAATACTTATAAATCTCTTTGCACGCAGGAATGAAGATGAGGTTAGCAAACGCAGTTGCTAATGTGGACTTTGAAGATAAGTATGCGGCTTAAGCTGTTTTATTGATATCCTAATCTACAACTATGACACAATATGTTTGCGAGTTTTTCGTCTATTTCCTAGTTATTCACGGTGTACATAGCCCATTTTGTCGTGCCATTATTTTGTACATTTTCATTATTATACGTAGAAAATACTTATCAGAACAATAAGTCCAAGTCCTAGCAACAATTTGAAATTTAGTAGATCTACGCTGTTGTAACTTACAATCATTATTGATCTTCACTACTCATTGTTTTTTATTGACAGTGGATTTCAGATAAAGGGAAGTAAAACTGGTCGATCATTTAAGAAATTATGAAATACCTTAGAAATGATATCAACTATATTATCACTGTCGAAATTATGAGACATGCAAGTCGGTAAGTTAAAAGAAAGGCGTTAAAGGATTCCGTGTTAGCCTGAGTTTTTGTAACAGTTTACCCATTTCAATATGCATATCTCAATGCAGTGTTGTTCGCATGCCAAATGTAAATAAATCAACGAGATATATCCAGTATATGATTTTATTTCACAAAATTAATTCCTACTTTTCGTATACTAGGCAGTTTGACTTCATTTTGACATTGTTACTGACACTCATTTCTTGTCGAATCTATATAGTTCCCTTCGTTGCACTGAGATTCAACGGAATTTCAATTCAATTTCTTATCTCCAACTTCAGTTCCACTTCACTTCCTATCAGTTTGCACCAATAGGCAACATTTCGAATATCTGCATTACAGAAAAGTTGATTTTCTTCGAGAACATGTAATTAGACGAGTCATCGTTTACTGTAGCCTTATTTCGCTACTCGAATTCTTCTCATATCACCAACAATGATGATATCTTATCATTAGCAAATCTGAAATTAAACTCTCTCTGGCTTATCCTACACCTTTCAAGCTACACCCACTACTCATCCTAATCATTGCATCACCAAATGATGGACAAGTGAGATTCAAGGGGAACGTCTGTTTCATACTCAATCAGAAATCCGATTAGTAATGGTAAGAAGTGAGAAATCACAGGCATATGTATATATGAAATTATCTTATCAACTTGACACGATAGTGAATTATATCTGCTTCTATTGTCTACTTCCACATACAAACACTCATTACTCCTCTATGTTCTTGTTTGGTCTCATCTACCACCATAACTTCGTGCACCCCCCTCGGCACACACATGCCGGATTCGATTGATTGTTATGATGACTGTAATTGTGATAAGCAAGTGCTCAAATTATCAACTGTGTTTTCCTTATTTCATGAATGCATTTCTCTGTGTTTTAATCTGTGATTATCAATATTTTTAGTTTGAGCTGAAGTTAGTGCAGTTCTTTGGTTAGTTGTATCAGTGATGCTGCTTATGATTGTGATATAGTGTGACCGTAAAATACGGAGGAGAGAAGTTATCAGTTTATTTATAGTATTATCAGAAATTATAACTCCATAGACTATGTTGGTTTAGAATGATAAATTTTTGAATTCTGAAATCATCTTATCAGCGTGAGTAGTAATTATATTCGAAAGTTGCGATTCACTGATAGAGTATATACATTGTACAGTTTTTTTAAAAATATTTTCGTATATTCTGTAAAAATCAAAAATAAATTACCTATAATATCTCGTTTCGTAGATAATCAAATATATTTTGCTGTTTTATGAGATTTATCATTAGTAGAGACGGATAAGCAGTAATAGATTGTATCAAACTCTTCTAGTAAGCTGTGATAGGATGTATCGAACTTCCAAGTAACATTTTTGTTCTTTCATGCCATGTACAGTATTGTTTCTAGAAGTAAACGAAATAAATATGTGAAACAAATGTATAATTTATATGACAGTTATAGCAAGTTATCTTGAAATTATGTATTGAGTTGTATACATCAATTTAGGTGGAGCAATCCATTCCATACAATTGTGAAGGACAACGATATACTAAAAAACTTATTTCTAACATTCTCCGGTCCAGAAAGTTGACATTCTGGAAGGTGAAAACTATTCGTAGGCCACTTCACACATACATTTAGATGAAGGATCGAAATTGTATTCCATGGTACAAGGTGTATTTATCTGATGGGTCAGTGTTTACGGTTTCATGAAGGTTCTTCCACGGTAGGGTACATTTCAGAGGCCATAATTATAATGGCGCTTATTGATCCAATCTTGTACCTTCTGTATACATGAGACACAAGATGAGGTCTTTTGCAAAATATTTAAATTTCCTACAGAAAACAAACCAAGAGATATGATCACCATGTCGGATAATTTCTATGCTTATGTTGGAATCTTATCCTTTTTAAACTCTAATGATAACAAATAGCTACAAATAATTATGCCAGCTATTAATAATCAGTGTTCAAAAACTTTGCGCAATGGAAGAATAACTACTTTACTAGGAGACCAATGAACTCAATTCAGTGACAGTTAAGAGTAAGACACTTTGTCACTTCCTTGTGAACTCAAAAGTAGACACTGAATATGCAATTTTTTGTCATTTGTGTACTTAAGTCACGAAGGTTACAGAGAACCAATATCAGGAGGAATTTTATCATCACAAGCAAAGGGTGAAATTACTATAAGAAATAAGAAAGATAAGCAGCCTCTCCAATAGCTCCAAAAAGTAAACTTGAGCTGAATGTCAGGAAGGGTTGGATAAATTGCAGCAGATTCATTGAAACTTATGGTGCATACGATGCCATTCAATCAGTCAAGGAAACCAAAAAGTGAAAACAGCGAGTAGTTTTACACTATACATGCTTATCTATAGACTTCGTTAACTACATCTAGATCGTCTAAGCACTGGACATCAGGTTTCGTGAATTTGGTTAGCACAGTACTATTATTATTATTACTAGAAGTAGTAGTAGCAGTAGTAATAATAATAATAATAGTAATAGCAGCAGCACCAGTAGTAGTGGATATTCTCGAAGGAGACGAGGAACCAGAGTTTATACCATCGCAGGTATTATCAAACGACTACCATGAATAATATTCTCTTCAAATGATCAAGACAGACTAGATTAAAAAACATTAAAATGTCATTACATGAGGTTTTACGGCTAACTAAGGTGTTGGAATGAAAAGAATTTACTACGAGTGGGCCAGAATTAGATTGTTAGTGGTTCTGGGTATAGAAGGAAATGATCGAAATCACAAAAGTAGAAAAATGTAAACTGTCGGATTCAAGCTAAGTGGCTGATTAGTAACATACTCACCTCAGGATATCAAGGTCATGAGTTCCATCACTAATAGAGTGGTGGAGGTGCACTGCTGAGGAGTCTAATGCTACAATGTGACAATTGAACAGTGCTTCCAGGCATACACAATAATCCTCCAAATGATCCCACTCCGTGTTGAACACCACCTCAGTGTCTTCAAACATCTGTAGTGAACTGTAAACTGATTCATTCATTCATTCATTCATTCATTCATTCATTCATTCATTCATTCATTCATTCATTCATTCATTCATTCATTCATTCATTCATTCATTCATTCATTCATTCATTCATTCATTCATTCATTCATTCATTCATTCATTCATTCATTCATTCATTCATTCATTCATTCATTCATTCATTCATTCATTCATTCATTCATTCATTCATTCATTCATTCATTCATTCATTCATTCATTCATTCATTCATTCATTCATTCATTCATTCATTCATTCATTCATTCATTCATTCATTCATTCATTCATTCATTCATTCATTCATTCATTCATTCATTCATTCATTCATTCATTCATTCATTCATTCATTCATTCATTCATTCATTCATTCATTCATTCATTCATTCATTCATTCATTCATTCATTCATTCATTCATTCATTCATTCATTCATTCATTCATTCATTCATTCATTCATTCATTCATTCATTCATTCATTCATTCATTCATTCATTCATTCATTCATTCATTCATTCATTCATTCATTCATTCATTCATTCATTCATTCATTCATTCATTCATTCATTCATTCATTCATTCATTCATTCATTCATTCATTCATTCATTCATTCATTCATTCATTCATTCATTCATTCATTCATTCATTCATTCATTCATTCATTCATTCATTCATTCATTCATTCATTCATTCATTCATTCATTCATTCATTCATTCATTCATTCATTCATTCATTCATTCATTCATTCATTCATTCATTCATTCATTCATTCATTCATTCATTCATTCATTCATTCATTCATTCATTCATTCATTCATTCATTCATTCATTCATTCATTCATTCATTCATTCATTCATTCATTCATTCATTCATTCATTCATTCATTCATTCATTCATTCATTCATTCATTCATTCATTCATTCATTCATTCATTCATTCATTCATTCATTCATTCATTCATTCATTCATTCATTCATTCATTCATTCATTCATTCATTCATTCATTCATTCATTCATTCATTCATTCATTCATTCATTCATTCATTCATTCATTCATTCATTCATTCATTCGCTGCATGACATTTTTTAGACATAACAAACAAACTGCGTGTACAAAGATATAAATAACTGTCACACAAAAGCTGACATCCAAATGCACATAGAAATCAGAGCAAATACAAGTCTCCCTTGCATTCGAAATATGTAACACTCAAGTAGACAATATTCAACATCGTTAACTCCAGTTACTTTGAACACTGACGACGATGTTGGTGGCAATCAAAGTTTGGAGTTATAGACAGCTCAATAATAGTGAATTCATAACACCACTTATGGTAACTATACTTCTGACACCAATCAGGTTGACCAATGCATAGCAGACCGTCATGGGTTAATGGATGATATCATCGTGATAATTCTCATTTGACTTCTGTGTATTGTCTAGTTAGAAGAACATTTAGTATTCTTTTCGGGGTTGTAAATAACGACTGACCTTCCAGTTACTCTCTTTCGATACCACTAACCTCTTTATCAGTCGCTACTTTATCCTTTCATGCTAATTCAAATTATCATGCATCTCGAAAGGCTGGAATTTGTCCAGCTACACTTACAAACAAGAAGTCACGCTGCAGACCACGCAATTTCTTTACCTTTTGTTGAAACTCATTGAAACGCCATTGAATTCGGCATCAGTAACTTTATCGCACACTAATACACTTACACACAAAATTCATAAAATTTTAATTGTGGATCGGACAAACAAAGAATACACCATCCGCCAGAGACAGAGAAAGTTGGCGTGAAATGGGATTGAACAAAAGAGTATCCTTTTTTCAAATCTCGACAAAAAAAAACACCCATATATCTTCGAAGTTTTCACATTCGACTGAAATTCTCATGGTTGATTGATCTGACATATGCCACAAACATGTTGTGTTGAGTGAGTAGACAGACAGAATCCAGGTGTAAAAAACGACTAAGCAGTATGTGCGTGTGTGTGTGGGAGAGAGAGAGAGAGAGAGAGAGAGGTAGGTGTCAGTGTTTTCTTGTTGTCGCTGTCATGTTTCTGATCATATTTTGTTCAGATTAAACTTCTCGTTTGTAGCATCATGGTTTAGTTGTTGTTGTGTCTGCTCAGGCTCACACAGTAAGTAGTCCCACCTTCTAACGAAGACGACCAATACTGAGTGAAGATGATGTGCAGGATCATAAAATAAAAACTAAGTAGGTGACTGAAGCATGCCTACATGTATGTGTTTACTTGCTGTCCGGTGGGGAATAGGTTGCTTGAGTTGATTGTATGTGTGCAAATGAGTATGTTTGTGTGTTAATATAATCTAACTAGTGAGTGGACAGTATTGATAATACAATCAGCAGAAGCAAAAAACAACATCAAGGAGGGAGTGGAAATTTAGGGATTAATCACCTGCCTTTCCAGATGAAACTAGTGAGAAAATACTGCGATTAGACGAGTGAAGATGTGAGTGATTGAGAAAAGGGGATAGGTTGGAAGGAACAGATCAGGTAGAATGAGTGAAGTAAGGTAGAAACAAGAAGCAAGAAGAATAGTTTTTTAAAGCCAGACTATTGACTTGAACTATAGACTTGTCCTTACACAATTCTGAGTCTTCCAAGTTTTTCAGCCTCAAACAATGGGATAATCTAATCCTATCATCGCAAGAAGGAACTAACAACATCACAAGATGCTGGCTTTTTATACTACTTCGTGTTCCCACATCAGACAATTTCTTATTCAAACGAACAAAAATTGATTGAGGAGTACCAGAGATCTACCACCTCCAGTTATCCATTCTATATATCACCAAGATTTACTTTCACTTACTGTGAAAATCAGTGTCTAAATTTATACTTTTTGCTTCATGCTGTGAAATAAGATTAAATAAAGAAACCTCACGAGATTAGAAAAGAGAAATTAGAAGAATGAAACTCGAAATAAAGATTACTATGGTGCTGGTGTTCGTGGTGGTGGTGGTGATGGTGATGGTCAGGCTAGTTGTCAGAAAATAGAAGGAAGACAAACACTTGTCAGTCGAGTAGAGTTTCAGTCAACAATATGCATAAAGTAATGTGACGTGCTGTTAAAGCAAAAGACAAAACCACGTGAAGACTGAAAATCCATTACTAACTGCTGTTGTAACACGAGACAGTTCAAAATGACTCTCGTTCGATAATGCAGTTCTTATCATAACACTGAAGCTCAATTGAACAATCATGATGTGAGGTGAGGTATGAAATTCCTATATATTCATGGAAGCCTAATTGCTCTGCATTCCATACTGGAAATTCCACCAATTTCGATGCTGCATCTCTGTACTGAATGAAGTCGGTGATGAGCTCAGTCGTGTTATGTGATTAGATCGAATGGGTATGAATTTGATATTGCTATGACAGTCTATTTGTTGTGCAATGTGTGTTTGTAGTTTAAGTCTTACAACCAATATTTTTGTTACTGTCATGACAGCGACTTCTCTATTCAATTCCATTGAATGGATTTCAATCCTGTTAATCCAGTCGATAGTGCTGTGATGTATGTGGATACACATCGACATTATCGCTGTTGTTTGATATGTATTTCAAGGGTGTCGAGCATTTACCACCTTTGTGAATCAGTGAAAGCTACCTTCATTCAGGTTAATAAGTCGACAAGTGAATGATGTTCGGTCGAATTCGAGACGTTGTTTTATGGGGAATGAGGACCACAGTTACTTCTGATGAAGGATTAAATTGCATATCAGCAAAGCCTGTCTACTCTTGATTGACAGATGACGACATCTAGTAGATATTTAGGGATGAGTCAGATATGCATTTGTCTGAGTGTAAGAGGATTCCCCGCCCCCCTCCCCGTGAGGAGACGTGGCGTGGGATTCAATGTACTGCAGAAACAGTGGTAACAACAGTCGGTGACCCACACCCGAAGACTAGCAAACGTCAGTGGATTTCCGAAAAGTCTCCCGAATTGATTGATGAGAGAAGACTGGTTTCAGCCCACTCCGACCACCATGGTGAGCGAACGCAACCTGAATGTGAGCTGACCATGAGTCTTCAAAACGATTGGGAGTAGTAGTGGGTGGCGAGGAGGAGAGAGATGGAGAAGGCACCAGTGTTGAGTAAAACCTCACTACCAAGCGTTTTCAAAGTTGGTGGTGGGAAATTGTTGGTCAGAGTAACGGAGGTATTAGGTAGTGTGTGTGTGTGTGTGAAAATCAGAGGTAGTGAGTGCCATCAGACTGGTTTGCTTCACTGATCATCGAAGTCTACAAGAAGGGAGAGAAGTCTTCTTGAGACAATCAGAGGGGAATTAGTATGACTAATATTGTGTCCAAGATCGTAGGGTCCATAGTTATTATTCGACGCCCAACTGAACTAGAGAACAGCAAACTGGAGGAAACCAGGCAGGTTTCCGACCAGGATGAGGGAGAGTGTATCCATCATATTTTCACCCTGCAACAGGTTCTGGAACACGGCATACTTACCGGTGATCGACATGTGTCATATTTCTTGACCTGGAGGCGACATTTGACTGTGTTGATCGTGAGGTGTTGTGGCATTTATTTGATTGTGAAGAGATAACCGAGCAAGTATCTAATACTAATCAGAGCTCTCTATTCCAACCAACGTAGCTGTGTCATGGTTTGTGGAGAATTGTCATCAGAAGTGACGTCAAGCAGTGTTGTCTGTTAGAGATGCTTGCTATAACTTTCCCTGTTCAACTTACCTATACACGTATTAATAACTCAACAATTGAATGAAGTTCGGTGGAATTCGAGACTTTTTCTAGTAGGGAATTAAGATCAGACATCTGGTAAAAGATAAAATTGGATTTCAGTATGTGGTGGTCTTCAAGCGATTGTGCATTATTTATACTAACGAGACTGTCGTAGACTGGTGTGATGTTATTTTTGCTGTGTGATGTTGCAGATGCAGTGAAAATGTGAGTTGGATTCGAAGTGGTGGTGGTGGTGGTGGTGGTCTATGATTTACCAATGGGTGAGAGAATCAGTTTCCGATCAGGTTTTCGTTTCACATCAGTCACCGATGGTTTCACCTCATTTGGGTGTAGATAAGAAGACCCTACTGGATGGTCAGAGTGACTACGATGAACGGATAATGAAATGATGTATAACAGATTGACACTGTAGTCAGGCAAAACTCCTGGCGATTGAAGCGAAGTTAAGACCTGGTCAACATCTGAAGTTTCACAGGTCAGTTGGTTCAACATCGAGTCGGCCACTGGTTTGAAGCCTTATACTACTCAGATTTTCACTTCGGTCACCTACCTCCTAGTGTTGTTTATGTATCACGGTGAACTATCCAGCATCGTAAATCAGTGTTTTCCTTATTCTCTAAATAGTATATTGTGCCATCCACTTCATTTTCACTGAAAATTCAGAGGATTTGGTCTACTGAGTGAATTCGTGTGTATATTATAGGCAGTAACATATTTAGCTTCTCAGCTAAGGAAGTAGGTATGTGTGTAGCCATTTCGAATATTACAATTTGATTATTCTTGGATGGGTGGCAGATGACCTGAAACCCAAATCAGATTACTCTTCAGAGTAGTTTACTGTTTGTAAACGGAGACCGATTATTTTTTCACTTGTTGAAAAAGTGCATACACCGCATATGACTTTTGCAATCGTTGGATGTGGGTGAGACAAGGCGACAGTGTTGTTGCTTATATTATCCCATCGTTGACTGGAGCGAATTGATCGGTGTGTATTGGGATGTGGGCTGCTGTCGGAATACCTCGATATTGCCTGTGTTTTTAATATACATATTAATGATAGAGAGTGACTAGCAGTGGAATTCAGGATGCGCATTTCTTCCTATTTGGGACTCGTCAGGCAATATCGAGGCATCCACGCTGGAGCCCATATGCCAATATAGACCGATTAATTCGGTCAAATCAACTACGGGATAATACAAGTGACAACATCAAAACTATACTCGTCGCACAAGAGGTGGCCATCGTGTCTTGGTGGTCCAGTTGATAACACTCTGGCTTTTGAAGCGGTCGGTCCCGAGTTGGAGTCCAGGTGTGAACAAAACCATGCACTGGGAGGCAGATGCATCCAGCTGACGGGTCGGAAATGGGACGTAGTGCACGTCCTTGACTTCACTGCTAGCCACTGTGTATCATTAGGAGACAATGGGATGGTTGAAAAATGACAGGATAATTTCCAAAATCTAAGGTCCATCTAATGCAAATTCGTTTTCTTATCATAGATGAAGAAACAATACTTCACGAATGACTCGACCTCATGACATTATGATCGAAAAATGGAAACATATTTTCTGGTTATTTCACTCGTTAGTATGAGTGTTTGACCTTTTACAGCACTGATAATTGATTAGATTACCTTGGAGATAGGAGTGTACAATTTCTATCTCTTACATCCATTCGTGTACATTCACACAAATCAAATGATCACATGAAACAAAATGTATGCATAGCTTGATGATAACTTCACTCACCACATCTTACGTAACAGTAGTTCGCTTGAAATGAACAACTTCCACTAACAAACATGCTCATGTGTATTTCTACACTACAGTGAAAGGCACAGTCATTTATTCAGTCAGTCAGTCAGTCAGTCGGCCAGCCAGCCAGCCAGCCACCAAGCGAACAATCAATCGACCCCAGAAAATTGCTACCCTAGTAACACTGATGTTACGTAATGCGTTTGCATTGTGTATGATGTTGGTGGGGTATAATTAACTGAAATGGTGGTAATTGCATGAGATTTCGAGTGAGACTGAGTACTACTCATTAATTCATTAAGTCATCAGTGATTGAGAGTAGTTGATTGATTTCCAGATTCATGTTTAAGTTATCAAGTAATTAGATAAGTGAGTTAGTAACTATGACCTACACCAGAGGTGATAGCTGAATTGTTTAAAACATAAAAAGATTACTCTCTCTCAGTTATAAAATTTTGTAGTTTGTAGCTTTGTTACAAACACAGTAGAATATGCTTTAGGAACGCCGCCAGCAGACTATCATGTAACAGTGTATGCCTTCTTAACCATATACAGAATTTACGCTTTTAACAGCTAATTTTCTCAATTCCATATTTCCAACTGCCGTCTGAGTGTTTAAGAATATAAAGGCCACTTAGAGTCACAACTTGACGGCATGTACGGTAATCCTAATTCAATTTCTGTCTACACATATTTACCTCCTATTCTTCAACACACAAGAAATAGCGAAAATTCTTAAAAATTTTGAGCACCGTGTGTTACATATGAAATGTTTTTCAAACAAATAAGCTTACTCTTTCCTTCGCAATCTATGTATTGAAAATCCTGTGGACATCTCATTTACTGCTTGTCTTTTGACTATCTGATGTGAAGTTTCCGTAACTGAAGACTATGGAAGTCTATGCAGTCCTCCAGAGCTGATCTAACAGATGGGTGTTCCTGAAGAAAGGCTTCGCCGGTTAAAAAATTCAGTGTAATGAAGACTTGCTAAGACACTTAGACAGCAACCAGCTTGACGAGGTTTAATTTCCTACGCTCTCTTCTTTATTTCTTCCAAACACTAAACTATTGTACTGGAAGAAATACATTTGGCATAGGCTGAATTTAATTAATGTCATGCAACGAAAATCGCTACTTGTCTGCATCACAAATTTTATCTGCTCTATCAAAGACATTAATGTCTAATAAAAATTCCAGTCAAAATCTGAAGTTATTTCAAACATATCTGGTACATAAGTGTCATCTGAATCCAAGAGGATTTCGTTATCTTGAATTGCAAAGTGAATATCTGGAAACTAAATCTGTTTAACGCTATTTATTCATGAAAACTCATACATCATGTACGTACTGAACATCGAGAAAAGTAAATGCTATATGTTGTGGGTTGTTACGTTCGTATAAATCATCTAACAAGAACAATTTTTGCGTTCATTTTATTCAAGACTTGGCTAATCTATTCAAATTTTACCTGTTTGATTGTTAGCAGTATGCAAGCATAACATACATCACTGTCATGAAACCTGGTATTTCTTCTTATCAGTTCGTGCTGTAAGACGGCATATCACCACATAAAAATAAAAGCTATAAGGGGGAAGATAAAGTAGTGAGAAAAAGTGGATAAAGAAATATCTCACAAGTTAGGAATATTTATGCACAACTGATGCTGTCCTTCACTAACGTAATCTAGATTCTTTAGACATCAGTCTTATTTTTCTTTCAGACCTGAACCAGGAGGACGACTTCTTTCTAAACGGCTTACACCAAACGTCAGACCTTAAGAACTGGTCTTATGCGTTATTTTTGCATACCCTTTGTTTTATGACAGAATTCCGAGCTATATGTCATGTTTCTTAGATCACCAAGTATGGTTGGTTATCCAACTGACATCACCTGACTACTAAGGTGAATTGGCATATTCCACCCAATAAATAACAACAGATTCCGCAGCTAGTAGCTATCAGATTGCTGGAATATGGGTGGTATTAGTTTATCGAATAAAACTCTAATTATTTGACTGAATCTTGGCAGGCAGTTGTTTGAATGCTACAACGATATAATAATCTGAGAACTTTGACGCATGTCAATACTTATTTGTAATTTCAACATAATTACCTTTTGGCCGCTATTCGAAATATTTCAGTAGTGAATTCTAACAGAAGTTGGTAATTTTGCAGAAAAAGGTAATTGATTCAGATGTAATCATATAAGTAGATCAGTCCAGTGCTCAGGTAGTTGGGTTGAATCACTTGGGCTGTCATTTAATGTTTACATTCGTAAACCATACTGATGAAACAGGAACGTTGATTGTTCTTGCAAATTTGATGACAGTCACTTGTAACTGGGCCCTAGTAACTTCAAATATAACAAAAGCCATTGTTGCATTAGGTGACCACTGACATCACTTCAATGACAGACCTATATAGTATATTGGTAGATATAATAATTATCATCATTTTATTTGGTGTGAAGAAGCAAATTAACTACATCAACGGAGAATTGTTGTCATGGTATCTGACATTAAGGTTGTTACTCATCTAGTGTATTGTGCCAATCAATACTGCCAAATCAAGTTTACAAAGTTAATCATATGGCTTACCGAAGTTTGTCAACTGAGTTAAAGGCTGCTTGTGTATCTGACCGAAGTATTCTCTATATCTACGCCACTTCAGTTTTTTAGTTGTACTACATATGGACGTCAAACTACCGACCTTCATTTCTGAGAGGTAGAATTACAGCGTGCAGGTAAAATAATCAGTTTCACCATACACTACACAGTATCTCCATCACTCTAATCACAAATTTCCTACCTCCATCCTTGAAGACTTCAGCTAGCAAACTGTAAGGTCAGGTCATGTCTGCTGCTGCTGTTTTGTATCGTTTCAGCTTCAAAACAGCTTTCTAGAATTCAAGGAGAGTTGGAAGACTGACATCTATGTCCCATTCAAGTTCGGACTAGATGTTGGGCGAGTGAGGCGTTGCTGTAGGCCAATTGAACTGTGCTTTAAACTGTTCTGCACAACGTTCTACCCACCTATCCTCAGAGGCTATCAGGGTCCTATCCACTTCTGTGATAGATTCACCCACCATTGTCTTCTTCTTGCCGGTGTCCTCCATAAGCCTAAATAATTGCCAGGTATCACCTAATGTTGGTGCTTTGTCTCTTCATTGTGATCAGAGCCTGCTGGTGCTAACTAGTCTTTCACAACAATCACTTCGCATGACGTTGCAGAAATTCCCTGGCTTTTGTTAAGCTTCGTGTGTAGGTTACCAACTGTCTCTACGAATGTTTCTACAGCAGACTGTATATGATGCCAGGTGTCCTCAAAATGAGCATTGCTATCACGTTCAAATAATTGCTTATTTGTCTTCTCAATAAATGCGCACCGCGCGTTCTCATCTTAAACTCAAGTGGAAACTGACTTCATTGCAGCCTACTTCTTGCTACTAGTAACGGGAAGACATACGAACCCGAGACCAGAGTGCAGGCAGGTTCTCCAGAAAGAGAGTCATTCCTCCAACGGTGACTTTGAGCATCAGTATGATGTGTCCATGTCCATGATTCGTTTGACGTCAGTGGACACCACGTGAAACAGTGTCTCTTCTGTTGCTAGAAATTAGTGCTGGCCGGAAAGAAGTGATTGTCAAAACAAGATTACAAGAGACGACCACTGTTGTCGGTTATTTGCCATGGAATTCCAAAGATACATCCAACATACCATTCCAGTTGGTTCAGCTTCCCTACTTGAGTGTTTAGTTCGTCTGCTATTATGACTATATCTAAAGGTTATGGTGTTTTTTTAAAGCAAAATTGATAGCTTCTGATGGATTTCATCTTTCGCATAATAGAACTGCAGCTGATGGGTAGCACGTAAGTGGAGATGACGAGTAGGCATCAGCTAGTCTCACGACCCCTCCTAGTTCTAACAGATACATTCAGTCGAACAGTACACAGACAGCTATCAACTGTTATCCAGTAGAGAAGTGCACTCTCCGCTCTCCGCTCTACAACTCAGCACTATGCCTACACCTGTGAGTCCACGAGAGCTAGTCATTGGGTCCTCCGGATATCCGTAGAGTGGATTTTGAAGATTCACTACAATGGCCAGGTGAGGTCAATTCAATATCCACAATCACCTCCTGTATATGTGTCTCAGAAATACAGCATATATCTATGGCTGGAGATTCGAGAGTTCTGATGAGAGATGCCTGTTGTCCGATTTGGAAAGGCTTCGGAGGCTGAAAGCTCCAATATGAAACCGACTATGGGAGTCTTAATATACTAGGGATGGTGTTTCCCTGATTTGGATTGTTGGGAATGATAGCAGAGTGAGAGGTTGAGGATGTTTTGAGAGACCTGATATTAGTATCAGGAGGTGAAGGCAGAGGAGGAGTCAAAGTTGGAGAGAGGGAGAGGGAGAGGGAGAGGGAGAGGGAGAGGGAGAGGGAGAGGGAGAGGGAGAGGGAGAGAGGGAGAGAGGATAATTTGTTTGCTCGATCTCTGTATACCATTGAAGTCGTGTGAGCGGTTTTCACTTCATGGCTGCTCACACGTTAGGAGTTGTTTCTGCAGAGCAACCGAAAGCGATAAAGGTTTGTGTGACAAGAAAACCCACTGGACATCTGTCTTGCGTTGGTCATGTACAGCCAGTATTGTTAGGAGATTTAATTGTTCTAACTCCTTAAGGAGATAAACTATTCCACCGAGTTCAGGATTCAGGGGGTAGGGGAGGAGTGTGCTAATTTTAGGGCCGAGGTTTTCAGATCCACACTTTGTGTAGTGAAGATAGCATCAGCGTGGCACTGTCGGTCATCTGCGAGAAACATCTTACTGATCTCACTCCCAATCATGCCAGCAGTGCACCTTCCATCTTAAACCCTCATCATACATATTGTAGCAAGATACACTACATAGGTATATGCTTTTAGTCTTACCACTATTCAACTGACCTTTCTGCTATGCTAGGACTTCCAGGGAACAAGCATTATAACCAGTTTAGCTGACTATCATATACAAGCCCCACTAACGCATTTAGGCAGCAGTATATGATAGCTATGCACTGTATTGTAAGCGATCCATAGGTAAAATACAATCTCCAAATATTCAGTTTCCTTATTCATTTTGAACAAAATGACAAATAACGAAAAATAAATTCGTCTATTTAGTGAATTGCCAGCAACTACAGCCAGCCAGCCAGCCAGCCAGCAGCCAGCCAGCCAGCCAGCCAGCCAGCCAGCCAGCCAGCCAGCCAGCCAGCCAGCCAGCCAGCCAGCCAGCCAGCCAGCCAGCCAGCCAGCCAGCCAGCCAGCCAGCCAGCCAGCCAGCCAGCCAGCCAGCCAGCCAGCCAGCCAGCCAGCCAGCCAGCCAGCCAGCCAGCCAGCCAGCCAGCCAGCCAGCCAGCCAGCCAGCCAGCCAGCCAGCCAGCCAGCCAGCCAGCCAGCCAGCCAGCCAGCCAGCCAGCCAGCCAGCCAGCCAGCCAGCCAGCCAGCCAGCCAGCCAGCCAGCCAGCCAGCCAGCCAGCCAGCCAGCCAGCTAAAAATTGTTGGAGTCAGCACAAATAATGTGTTCATAAAGTACACCCAACATTCCACAAGAAATCTGACACAAAACACGAGGTTAATAAATTGTTAGCCGAAAATCCACAAAAACGTGATCTAGGTTCGGGGCTTCCCACTGACCGATTCTCAGCGCCTGACACACAAAAACATACTTCGAGACAATAAACACGCAGCTATTCTGTTAACAGTGTGATCCGAAGTTGAGTTCTTTAGCAATACAGAAATAAAGAAAGTGAGTTGAAATTATGAGTGTCAACAGTGATAGCATTAACAAATCAGGTAGTCAATGCAGGCTATGAACAGAATAAGAAAGAAATGGAATAATATCATGCATATACCGAATTTGGCAAAAGTTCATGTCTTCCAACACCAATCATGCAGCAGCTAGTTTAACTGTGGGTTCCTACGTATTACCAACAAATCTAACATGTGCTCACATTTTCAGTACAATCTACACCAAGAAAACGTGACTTGAAACGAAAAGTAGTTGCCAGTCTGTGTTGACAATTTTACACACGAGTATCTCACTACTCACAGGTAGTATGAACAAGAAAAGCTGAAAACAAACAAGGGATGCTACTTGACCAAACGTGCAATGTGGAAAGGAAGCCAGCCACAATTAAACAGAGTAGCCAGAACATCACGTACGATACATCACTCATCTGATGAAGTGATATTTCCCATTAGATCTGAGCCAGTTTAGTTTGCGTTGGAAATCAACACAACAGACCAGTCACCACCATCATTATTATTATTACAAAGACGCTGTGGTTTCACTACCACAATGAGGATTTACGCGCATACCTTGATACACCTACCTTTAAGTTGGAAACTATAAAATGTCAGTAATCATATTTCACGAAGTGAGTCAAAGTGACTCGAAGATCGAATCACCCGCCCCCGTCGCTGGATGACGCCTACATGCATTGCCGATGTTATCGAAAATCTCCAAAGTGATAGATCAGATCCCATGGCAAGTGACCTTCTGTAATGATAAACGACTAGGTGAAGGGAGTCTTACTATGAAGAACAACAATCCACAATCTCATTTGCATCTTCGACGTAGAACAAATTGTTTTCTGTCTGCAGATAAACACGAAACTGAGAGAGAGAAACGTCGTCATCAAGAGGCACTCACTACTCTTTAACTAGATTGCGTTCCAAAGTGAAGAAAACGGCATCGGTATTGATCCATTAGTCCAATCTGGTGATAACTTAAACCACTAATTCCTAAAATCTCCAAACTACCATCCATAGTAAGGAATGTTCGATATGCAACCCTCTTGAATAGCACATACAATACAATCGATGAAGAACGTCTGCGAGTCCAATAAATCTCTCACCAATTATTCACAACCATACTTCATACACAGTGAGACGTTACCAGTTTATCGCTTGCCTGTTGCTTATGTACAATAACGATTGAAATAGAGTTCCCATAAAAGTGAATGTTCACGTACTCACACTGTAACAACTTCACTTATCTCACTTGCATGGTATTGGTACAGCAACGAATACCCAATGAATGCATAATTCATACCTTCCCTGTGCGAATTCTATTTCGAGATTTCGTTCGAGTGGAGATTAATAGTGAGTGTGAGTGCCTCCTTCGAGAATGTACACTGTTTGATTTCGGAATTGACTGTACAATGTCATCGCCGCATACCATAAGTTTCTCAGGTGGAGAGATACAGAGACAAAGAGTAGTCGAAAAGTGACAATTGCCAAAGGCTTCGAACAACCATCTGAATTTCCAGAAGACTGTGGATGTCACCTAGCAAAACGACACCAACGAAATCAAGGCATGGGTTGAATTTCTATTTTCCGAACCAAACTGAACACAAGTGTTAAGTTGGAGAGATAGGAAATTGGCAGCACATTTAAACGGACTTTTCATCAAAGACTGATGATGCCTCCTGAACCCACGAAATCAAGTGAATTTAACAGTCACATCATCCCAGTGTAGGACTTCCGATTTGTATAGCTAGCGATTCAACTCGTGTTCACATGACGATTAAGACTTCAATCGGTTGCGTGTCAATTACATTGACTACCTAGCAAAACAACAATGAGAATAACTACATATAATTCATCGATAAATGTCTCGAATCTTACCACGATAATGCCTACGAGAGAGGAAATTATGATGAGTACTTTGTATCAGTGCGTGTAGAATATATCACATTGTCATGATGTGACGTCACTTCCTCATGTTGATTTCATCCCCTTCACTTCAAATGCGTTAAATCATTTAGCTTTGTCGCAGCACTTTTCGTCAACTAGCATTCTTTCTTATTGTTTTTGTTACGCATGAAAAGAAGAGTATGAACTAGAACCGACCATCATTCTTCATGTTTATGTTAGAACTATGCTTCATGATTCCATTGTCGACTTGATGGAGGATCGAAATGCTTCGACAACTTTGTGATCTAAGGGATACTATGAGTAGTATGAAAGATTGATAGTAAGTAAAGTGTATTATTTAGAAAAAAGACTGATTGAGGGAAGAAATATATATTCATTTTCAACTAAGTCTTCATCTTGGGCTCTGCACTAACGTATAGTCTTACAATTCAATCGAAATATCAATCGAGTGGTGGGGGTTGGTGAACAATAATTATAGATTTTAAGTGAGTCATGAAGATGATAAGTCTAGAAATTAAGATGCAAATAAACAATAGAGCAATTATATTTGGTAATATGAAGCAGGTTATTCTTAAGTAACTGAGCGTCCAGTCATAAACAATAAATAATTACGTAATAGTAAGGAGGGAAATGAATATTGATGGAAACATGAAGGGGAAGAGGTGTACAAAGTAATACATTATCATGTTGAGGGCCACAGTAATGAAAGTGGTCGAACAAACTTCTTTTGAATGCAAAGATTAAGTTTGTGAAGGTGGATTGCAATTGTCTCTGCTATTTGAAGTAAGCAAGTGCATAAGCCATATGGTAAACTAACAGGAATGTGGTGAATAATTTTGAAAGCTTTTCTAGTATCCACTTGATCTGCCGTGTCAACTACGTATTCATGTAAGGAGCTCTTTATTGTTTTAATTTGTCCCTTGCTCAACTATGATGGGTGGTGCTCAGAAACTATAAAATGTCAGTAATCATATTTCATCAAGTGTTTTAGAGGTTGTACTCAGTTCCTCTTTACGTTGTTCATCCTTCCACTGCACTGCACTGCAATGGTTCATCTTCTACTTCACCATCTTCCTCTCCTGCATGAGCTTCCATGTATCCGTCGAGATCAATTCCTTATCTTCTTTCTTCTTCCTTCCTAACACAGTTATACAGGTCTCCTTCCACGTCTCTTTCTATGAGTTCCAGTGTTCTTCCATGCAGATTTCCTCCTTGATGTTGCTCAATGTCTCCCATTCTTTCCTAATTACTGACTGACATGAAAATATCCTTTGTAGTTTCGTCCTTCAGTTCAGTACACTTTCTCTTCTGCGTGTTGAACCTCAACTGTGGCCTATCATCATCAGCTTCTTTGAAGGCTTTCAACTTGATTTGGAAGGTGGATTCCTTGCATCATATAGTGAGTGGTGTGAACTTACATCTGCTCCTCTTCTTGAGATTGAGATGAGGTCGATCTGATTTCCAGTGTAGTTTGTCCTGGTGTCTGGTGAAATCCATGTCGCTGCCTTGTGAACATCCTTGTGTTTGTTCACACTGTCTTCAACCACTAAATCATTAAGTGCTCAGAAGTCTGCAAACAGTTCTCCATTCTCATCCATCTCACCGAGTGCCCCTCAACCCACAATTGGTTCTCTTCCTGTGTTGTCTGCTCCCACTTCGGTATTCATGTCACCCCACCCATTAGAATGAGTTTTGATGTCGCCATCTGGGGTTGGGCCCTATCCAGTACTGATTGCAGTTAGTTGTCTGTAGAATTCCTCCTTCTTCTCTTGGTCTGCATTATTTGTAGATGTGTAGCGTAGCATTGCATGCTTGTAACTTTCTTTCCTTTTGATTTGAGTCTTGCTGTCATGATGCTGTCCCTGCAGGAGGAGACTGGTTCCCATTGACTGACAGCTTTCGATGCTCTTGGAGACACCATGATAGCCACTCGAAAACTCAGTGTGCTGTGCTCGTGGTTGTCGTCTGGGTGACAATATCGGAGTAGACTATTGACTCTCCTCTCCAGTTGACAGTTTGGAGAGTCCACTTCCATTCCATCTGCTTATCTCTTGCAGATTCCTAGCCTAGCACTTCTATTCCATACCTTCTCATCTCTTTGGTAATCTGGGGAACCTTGCCAGGTTCAAACATGGTGAGGCATTCCACGTCCCCATTCTTACTTTCGCTTTCATACAGAGAGGGAGGGAGAGAGGGGAGAGAGAGAAGGACACTCCGGCCAATTGGCTTCCCGAAGGCTTTCACCAACCGGCGTCATTTCGTCTCGCCAATTTCAGCGAGGGATAAGTTTGTTTTCATTTTTTATATTTCCCTTGTGCTTTATTTGGTTTTCCGGTGCAGGGTTGCCAGCCCTATGCCCAACTTTCCCTCTTTATCCGGGCCTACGACCGGCTAGTAACTAGTGAACTAGTAGACTAGGTGCAGATGCATACACACATTATCCTCATCTTAACTGCTATACCTAATATCATTATTTTCTCATCCATCATCCCTCTCTCTTACTGCTTTCTACTTACACTTCCTTTGACCGATTTTTCTTTCTTTCTTCATTTTCCATTTCATTGCCTTGCTACTCGATCTGCTGATATGAGATGTGGCAGCTTGGACCGTTATTTGGTAATGCCTGGTCCTATGTTGATCTTGATGATGATAGTAATAGTAGAGCTCTTGATGGATTTTACTCCTCCTTTGTATGATCACGCTGGGTAGTGTTCAGCCAGGCGATGATGAGCTTACCGGGTCGTCCTACCTATGTAGATATCTCTTCAGGAGTAGCTGAATTTATAAATATACATCGATGTGCATTTACATAGTGTGATGGTAACCACTAATCAATTTCTAGAACTCCGTAGTGTCTTCGAGTATGCCACTTATTCTACGTTTATAGTCATATCCATTCAACAGCACTACTCCATTTACCTTCTCTGATCTCACTATTAGTTTACTGTGGTAAGATCACATTTTTCGGAAAGTTTTGCGGTTCGCCCTGTTAAGTATACTCTGATTGTTGAAATTCTTCGATTGATGCTGAATACAGCTCTTCACCCGAGGGGCTTTCAACTATTGCATAGTTTGATAAATTACAGCTTTCGTCATCAAATATAAGGACTTAAATACTTATAAATCTCTTTGCACGCAGGAATGAAGATGAGGTTAGCAAACGCAGTTGCTAATGTGGACTTTGAAGATAAGTATGCGGCTTAAGCTGTTTTATTGATATCCTAATCTACAACTATGACACAATATGTTTGCGAGTTTTTCGTCTATTTCCTAGTTATTCACGGTGTACATAGCCCATTTTGTCGTGCCATTATTTTGTACATTTTCATTATTATACGTAGAAAATACTTATCAGAACAATAAGTCCAAGTCCTAGCAACAATTTGAAATTTAGTAGATCTACGCTGTTGTAACTTACAATCATTATTGATCTTCACTACTCATTGTTTTTTATTGACAGTGGATTTCAGATAAAGGGAAGTAAAACTGGTCGATCATTTAAGAAATTATGAAATACCTTAGAAATGATATCAACTATATTATCACTGTCGAAATTATGAGACATGCAAGTCGGTAAGTTAAAAGAAAGGCGTTAAAGGATTCCGTGTTAGCCTGAGTTTTTGTAACAGTTTACCCATTTCAATATGCATATCTCAATGCAGTGTTGTTCGCATGCCAAATGTAAATAAATCAACGAGATATATCCAGTATATGATTTTATTTCACAAAATTAATTCCTACTTTTCGTATACTAGGCAGTTTGACTTCATTTTGACATTGTTACTGACACTCATTTCTTGTCGAATCTATATAGTTCCCTTCGTTGCACTGAGATTCAACGGAATTTCAATTCAATTTCTTATCTCCAACTTCAGTTCCACTTCACTTCCTATCAGTTTGCACCAATAGGCAACATTTCGAATATCTGCATTACAGAAAAGTTGATTTTCTTCGAGAACATGTAATTAGACGAGTCATCGTTTACTGTAGCCTTATTTCGCTACTCGAATTCTTCTCATATCACCAACAATGATGATATCTTATCATTAGCAAATCTGAAATTAAACTCTCTCTGGCTTATCCTACACCTTCAAGCTACACCCACTACTCATCCTAATCATTGCATCACCAAATGATGGACAAGTGAGATTCAAGGGGAACGTCTGTTTCATACTCAATCAGAAATCCGATTAGTAATGGTAAGAAGTGAGAAATCACAGGCATATGTATATATGAAATTATCTTATCAACTTGACACGATAGTGAATTATATCTGCTTCTATTGTCTACTTCCACATACAAACACTCATTACTCCTCTATGTTCTTGTTTGGTCTCATCTACCACCATAACTTCGTGCACCCCCCTCGGCACACACATGCCGGATTCGATTGATTGTTATGATGACTGTAATTGTGATAAGCAAGTGCTCAAATTATCAACTGTGTTTTCCTTATTTCATGAATGCATTTCTCTGTGTTTTAATCTGTGATTATCAATATTTTTAGTTTGAGCTGAAGTTAGTGCAGTTCTTTGGTTAGTTGTATCAGTGATGCTGCTTATGATTGTGATATAGTGTGACCGTAAAATACGGAGGAGAGAAGTTATCAGTTTATTTATAGTATTATCAGAAATTATATTTGTATAGACTACAATGTCGTTGTATAATAATAATTAAATTCGATATCGAAGGCCTATTCAAATGAGTCCACTTTTGCTGATGGATTTTTCTCTTATCACGATTAACATTTCAAAGGGAAATTACTATTCATTTTCATTTGAATTTATCAGTACGTTGTGATGTAATCAAGGAAAATATCGAAATATGTGGTCTGAGCTTTTAGCAAATATTTTCGTGCATTTTGTTTAGAGGAATACAATCATTCAGTAAGGTTGACTGTTAGTTTAGGCGGTAACTTCGTTAATGCTTAAATCAATTGTAATACACCAAATATATGGTCCATTCGTACACTTAGAGCCTAGCCATCATCCTAAATTCATTGCTGATGACTATGTTTAGAAAGATAACGAAAAATTTCAGACCAAACTGAATTTCTCTGAGATCGCAAATCTAAATTCATTCATCCGAGATATCAAGACTTCCCATCATTTTTTGATTTTGCTTGTCATCCTGCATAAAACAACGATTTCGTTGATAGAAGTTACTAAACTGTTGTTATTTCTACTGGGGTGATGATTGAAAGCGAAATGAAAATTTGGACCGCGGTCGAACTCGACCCAGCGACCACAGGGTTTCAGGTGCAATACTCTAACAACTGAGCTACGAGGTTGTTTCCTGTCATTATTGTTTTCTACTAAACATGAACACACGCGCATATTTATAATGTCGAAATGGAATTATCCATATAATGTAAACAGTTTGAAGCTGAACGTAAAAATAGGGTTAAGTTTATTGTAATGGGTTCATATTCCTCTTAGTTCACATCTGTTTAGCCGAAGTAGCCCTAAAATGTCACTTATAGTAGCTACGGCTATAATAAAAGGCAAATTATCAAGAAAATTTACTTCATAAATAGATGGTGACAAATGATTGCATGATGAACTCAAAATATATTTTACATTATCGTTTTAGATACAGCATTAGCACTGAGAACTTGTTCCCTTAGAAATATAACGGCTTTTAAATAGGAACACCATTTAACTCTCTCATTTAAGTAAATACATCAAAGTTTCGATTCCTTATATACGGGCAAGTATGTACTGCTGATGTTAACTATAATAACAGTGAATTAGTGAGAATATGGGTAGTTGATTTGAAGCTGAACAAGACAACGGAGCAAGAAATGGTATATTTTAAGGTAAATTACAATATAATTGACTTCTGCCCAGACTATCGAGCTCGTGTTAACACAGCTATTTTCTGTAGAACTATCGATTTAGCAGGTGGATGTTCATTGATGAAATTATAATGCCTGTGCTATACGTCGAATCACCAGAAGTTGGCTAGGTTACAGCTTTATAGTCAGACATCTTGAAGTTTCACGCATCAAACCTGTTTGTGATGTACAATCCCGATGTCGTAAGTATGCCAATATTTAACGACATAGCTCCTAGATGCGTACTGTTTTTCAATCCTGATTCAAATAAAAACCATTGCCCAATCAAAATGACTTTTAAAACCTTTGTCATTTATGACACCGTAGTTAAAATTTAAAAGATAGGTGAATTTCTTAATCCGATGAGGTCAGTCGCTTTCAAATTATCAGCTTATTGAGAAAATCTCTTTCATGATATCTATTTAAAAGCTATAGAAAGTAGGAACTGATAAATTCATGAATTTTAATTACAATTCCTCAGTCCAATGCTCCATCCTGTGCTGTAACAGAAGGAGAGATGGATATTTATTGTAAACAAAAACAACAAATAAACGCAGGAACACAAAAATGAAAAGAATTTTACAAGAGGGTCCGGCAGAACAATGAAGTTCTCGATAAGGTTGCCAAAACAGGTAGGTAAAACTATGGATTGAAGTTAAGTAACATTATTACAAACAGAATACTGAGGGGTAAATTAAGGTGAAATGGAACTCTCAATCATGGCAAGAGTCGAACCAATGACAACCTGATAAGAGATGAATACTCATAAGAAATCTGTTGGTTAAAGGGAGTTAGTGAAGAACAAGAATAAGACATATCAGTATCAACCGATTAATAATATGATATTAAAAAAAATTTCAGTAGATCGAAAATGTCACCAACGTAGAGTCAACGTAACTGCTTTCAGTTCTGCGCACAGATTAGTTTGCAAACTTCAATCTCACAGGGTTCTGTGGTCCCAACTGTTTTCCTATTCCGTTTTCTGTTGACAACCGTAAACGTCTTGACAGCTTCGATACCATCCTCATAATCTAAATGCTGCATTAAATAACTTCTTTCATTCTTCAACTGAGAATAATCTGACCATTTGGGTAGTTGCTCCACTACGTAGGGGAAGAAAAACCTCTATCAAACCTATTTATGTGCTTCAACAACACATTGTAAATGATGTATGTCCTAAGACTCACGAAATTTCTAATTGGGGTCTTGTGACTGACGAGTCGTTGAATGCTCAAAATAATCATTCAACTTGTTTTCTCTTAAGTTCCAGAAATATCTGCATGTTACTTGAAAAAGGTGGAAGTCCCTTATTCCTGACAGCTAAAGGGGTATCCTTCATGTGATGCTTCTCTAATAAGTCCCTTTTTGTTCAAGATATATAAAACGAGGAAATCTAAACAGAAAAAGCGTAGCACTTAGTTTCCTTCATTTGATCCATCAGGTCCAAATGAGGATGAGTAGCGAAACACTGTCCATGAATCCAGCTAACCCACAGTGTGAATAAATTTTAGCAGTAGCTGCATATACAGGGTACCTTTTACCCATCTATCACACCTATCCTAGAAGTAAGTGTATTCTATTGAAATACGAAACTTTTAGCAAACTACACAATTGACCGATCACCTTGTTATCAGTCTTTATCAAAATATAATCAGATGCACCTGATAAGTTAAATTCACCGATTCGGATTTCATGCTCCTCATTTAATGGTAAAATTCCAAGTAGAAGGAGATATTTCACTGTTGATCAACGCTGACTATCTGGGATGGACTGACAATATATAGTAGTATGGGTAAGTAGTTGGAAACGATGAGTTGTATTCGGATTCTGTGTAAGCCGTTTCCTATTCGCTGCTATAATCCTCCCTATTCTTTAATAAACTTAGATTTCTACAAACATTATGTATGCATTGTTACTGATTACCGTAGCGCAAGAGATACCACTTATTTATATAAGTACATTGGAGAAGCATAATTGTATTTATATACTATGAAATATTTAATAAGGGTGTAGATTAAGTTTATCTGGCCTGTATTTCCTGTTTTATATATTATGAACTATTGTTTTTGATATCTTATTCTTCATTACTCAAACTTAGTGCAGGTAATCAAGTAAAGCGAAAGTTCATTCAACTATTCATTCACTGAATATGCAGAAAATATCTGTCTAACACTTACTTGTGATACACTGAATTTTCTAAGATCCGTTTATATTACAAGTCTCATAGGCATGATGCATAGGACAAACTTGAAATCATAGGACATCAAAAATCTATGAATACACACTGTAGTTATTGCTGTCCAAGAGCATTTATCAAAAAATGTAACTAAAGATAGCAAAACGAAGTATTCACTTAAGGATCAGCTCGAAATTATGGATAAATCGCAACTTTCTTAAATCACTTAACGATCGTAATCATGACAGTGAGCTGTATTTCATTGAATTAGTTTATACAATACATAAAACATTTAGAATATATAGTAAATCACGACCATCAGCTAAGAAACGTTTAGTATACGTCGTAGTATATGAACAAAGGATACAGTAGAAAATCTGGGCAAATAGAAAGTACAAACTTCAGTATATATAGGCTAATCACAGTAAAGAAGTACTAGTTTATATCTTAACAAAGTTATTGCTATAATTTAGGGAAAAAGCGCATTGAACGACTTTCTTCATTAACAGGATGATCAAATATAGACGACTATGGATTTATAAACTGTTTTAAAGAAATTTCCACTGGAATACACTAACATAAGGGATACCTACACATTTCATTTTGAAAGCTTGGTTTCAAGGTGGTCTTCATCACAGACTGACATTAGTTGGAGAACCATTGAAAACCTGGGAGCACTGGACAGCTGTGTCGTCCTAGTAGGGGACTTCACAGCAGTACACACCAACAACCCCAGATATGGATCAATCCCACGACCTACAGTTTCACGGTGAACACGTCAACCATTCAGCCACTACATCGGGGTTCAGTGTTTCACAGTTTCCTACTTCTGTCAACTCGCAACATAACGTGACCATCACCCAGTGTCTTCAGTTGGCACCTGCTTCACTTCTGACTGGTTGACTGCATAGGTCATGGATTCTCATTATAACTTCATGATTTCCATCCCTAAGTATGTCGCTAATGAGGACTATACAGTAATGTATTTTTGAGATGAATGGGGATTTTAATTTTGAGGTAGTATTCACCACGGATTGACATCAGGTGGGAAGCAATGAAAACCTGGGAGCACTGGACAGCTGTCTCGTTGTCGAGTGAGACTCTGCAGCAGTGAAAACCCACGATGCTGCAATTGATTGGAATCGGGATTGTCAGGTCTTGCCATTCAGGTATTGCTTCCTAACCCAATGGTCCACATGTCGCCAGCTAGTACAAGTAGGAAGATGTGGACCGTCGGATCAAGCTAAGTGGCTGATTAGTAACATACTCACCTCAGGATATCAAGGTCATGAGTTCCATCACTAATAGAGTGGTGGAGGTGCACTGCTGAGGAGTCTAATGCTACAATGTGACAATTGAACAGTGCTTCCAGGCATACACAATATCCTCCAAATGATCCCACTCCGTGTTGAACACCACCTCAGTGTCTTCAAACATCTGTAGTGAACTGTCAACTGATTCATTCATTCATTCGCTGCATGACATTTTCTAGACATGACAAACAAACTGCGTGTACAAAGATATAAATAACTGTCACACAAAAGCTGACATCCAAATGCACATAGAAATCAGAGCAAATACAAGTCTCCCTTGCATTCGAAATATGTAACACTCAAGTAGACAATATTCAACATCGTTAACTCCAGTTACTTTGAACACTGACGACGATGTGGTGGCAATCAAAGTTTGGAGTTATAGACAGCTCAATAATAGTGAATTCATAACACCACTTATGGTAACTATACTTCTGACACCAATCAGGTTGACCAATGCATAGCAGACCGTCATGGGTTAATGGATGATATCATCGTGATAATTCTCATTTGACTTCTGTGTATTGTCTAGTTAGAAGAACATTTAGTATTCTTTTCGGGGTTGTAAATAACGACTGACCTTCCAGTTACTCTCTTTCGATACTATGATTTCCGAGATTACATGTATTTACATTGACAGTATTATTACCCATACATTTATCAATCCCCGACTAAGATCACATGGATAAACATCATTTTGTCACTATCATCCATCTCGAAGGATCAGAACTTAAATTCAGTTCAGAATTTTCACACCAGCATTCATTTATTCTTCTCATTGACATTAAATTTATTGACAGACATTATAAAGCTTCATTGACATATACTTATACTAAGTAACATCTAATTAAACAAAACGAAAAATTGGTCTGAACCAAACGTTCTCGCAGAAGGATGAGCATAAACTCCTTAGAAAATATGTGATTTTCGTACATTCCTTTGACAACCTTACGGTTGATTAATTTGACATATGTCACATATATTCCGTAATGACCAAACAAAGACGATTCAGGTGCAAAAAACAAATGAAAAGATGCGGTTATTTTTTCCCCCGCTGATTACACTTCTTTCTGATAAAATATCTTGTTTGTAGCATCATGGTTTCAGTTGTTGTTGTGTCTTCTCAAGCTCACACAGTAAGTAGTCCCACCTTCTAACGAAGACTACCAATAGTGAATGAAGATAATGTGCAGGATAATAAAATAAAAAACTAAGTAGATGACTGAAGCATGCCTACATGTATGTGTTTATTTGCTGACCGGTAGCGAAATAGGTTGGTCCAGGTATGTGTGTTAATGAGTATGTTTGTACGTTAATGAAGCTTAACTAATATAGGTAGGATGTGGTAATGACGCAATCACTAGAAGTAAAAAACGAATAAATTGACAAAAGTTCGGAGTTTTATCATCCATCTATTCCTCTAAACGAAAATAAAAATGAATTCAAAAATGTTTTAAAACCCAGCAGAAAGAAGATTGGAATTTTTTGACACTGATTATGGTGGCTGAAACTATAATTTTTGCCTTGAGGGTTTTAAATATTTATGACCTTTAATGGATAATCTAATCTTAATAAACGCTGGCATTCAACATACCAACACAACAGGCTAATTATGGTAATTTGGTTGGTTGTGGCTAGCAGAGGAATCCAGAACGTGCATTTCGTCCCATTTGGGACTCGTCAGCTGGATGTACGGGCACCCCAGTGAGTGATGTTGTACCCACCGGGACTCGAACCTCGTACCCATCGCCCCAAACACCAACGCGTTATCCATCATGCCGCAGAGGAACGATAGCCTCTTCTTGTACAATGGGTAGTGGTGGCATGGCGGACAACGCGTTGGTGTTTGGAGCGATTGGTACGAGGTTCGAGTCCCGGTGGGAACAACCACTCACTGGGGTGCCCGTACATCCAGCTGACGAGTCCCAAATGGGACGGAATGCACGTTCTGGATTCCTCTGCCAGCCACAACCAACCAAACTAACATAATTAACACTCAGGCAAAGAAAGAAAACCACACAAGTAAGTTTTCATTAAATCCACCCTTCCAAACACCTTCTGACGTCATGACTTGGCAGTTCGACGCAAGCGTGGAGAAACTACAACCGGAAACGGTCAACTGACTGGTGACTGCTTGTCTACATGAACATCCGCTGAAAGATATACAGTTAATACGAGTTGTATGAATGCAAACTATCTTGAATAATACAAATGAAGTGTAACCTTCCAATCTATTTCGACCAATTAGCAGACTGCATTGACATGCTGACGAGATGGTGTTATTCTACCTATGGTGCTGGATTTGGTAAGAAGTACTGCTTCGGCGGATAGTAAGAGCCCAGAAAGAGAGTCATTCCTCCAACGGTGACTTTGAGCATCAATATGATGTGTCCATGTCCATGATTCGTTTGACGTCAGTGGACACCACGTGAAACAGTGTCTCTTCTGTTGCTAGAAATTAGTGCTGGCCGGAAAGAAGTGATTGTCAAAACAAGATTACAAGAGACGACCACTGTTGTCGGTTATTTGCCATGGAATTCCAAAGATACATCCAACATACCATTCCAGTTGGTTCAGCTTCCCTACTTGAGTGTTTAGTTCGTCTGCTATTATGACTATATCTAAAGGTTATGGTGTTTTTTTAAAGCAAAATTGATAGCTTCTGATGGATTTCATCTTTCGCATAATAGAACTGCAGCTGATGGGTAGCACGTAAGTGGAGATGACGAGTAGGCATCAGCTAGTCTCACGACCCCTCCTAGTTCTTACAGATACATTCAGTCGAACAGTACACAGACAGCTATCAACTGTTATCCAGTAGAGAAGTGCACTCTCCGCTCTCCGCTCTACAACTCAGCACTATGCCTACACCTGTGAGTCCACGAGAGCTAGTCATTGGGTCTCCGGATATCCGTAGAGTGGATTTTGAAGATTCACTACAATGGCCAGGTGAGGTCAATTCAATATCCACAATCACCTCCTGTATATGTGTCTCAGAAATACAGCATATATCTATGGCTGGAGATTCGAGAGTTCTGATGAGAGACGCCTGTTGTCTGATTTGGAAAGGCTTCGGAGGCTGAAAGCTCCAATATGAAACCGACTATGGGAGTCTTAATATACTAGGGATGGTGTTTCCCTGATTTGGATTGTTGGGAATGATAGCAGAGTGAGAGGTTGAGGATGTTTTGAGAGACCTGATATTAGTATCAGGAGGTGAAGGCAGAGGAGGAGTCAAAGTTGGAGAGAGGGAGAGGGAGAGGGAGAGGGAGAGAGGGAGAGAGAGAGAGAGGATAATTTGTTTGCTTGATCTCTGTATACCATTGAAGTCGTGTGAGTGGTTTTCACTTCATGGCTGCTCACACGTTAGGAGTTGTTTCTGCAGAGCAACCGAAAGCGATAAAGGTTTGTGTGACAAGAAAACCCACTGGACATCTGTCTTGCGTTGGTCATGTACAGCCAGTATTGTTAGGAGATTTAATTGTTCTAACTCCTTAAGGAGATAAACTATTCCACCGAGTTCAGGATTCAGGGGGTAGGGGAGGAGTGTGCTAATTTTAGGGCCGAGGTTTTCAGATCCACACTTTGTGTAGTGAAGATAGCATCAGCGTGGCACTGTCGGTCATCTGCGAGAAACATCTTACTGATCTCACTCCCAATCATGCCAGCAGTGCACCTTCCATCTTAAACCCTCATCATACATATTGTAGCAAGATACACTACATAGGTATATGCTTTTAGTCTTACCACTATTCAACTGACCTTTCTGCTATGCTAGGACTTCCAGGGAACAAGCATTATAACCAGTTTAGCTGACTATCATATACAAGCCCCACTAACGCATTTAGGCAGCAGTATATGATAGCTATGCACTGTATTGTAAGCGATCCATAGGTAAAATACAATCTCCAAATATTCAGTTTCCTTATTCATTTTGAACAAAATGACAAATAACGAAAAATAAATTCGTCTATTTAGTGAATTGCCAGCAACTACAGCCAGCCAGCCAGCCAGCCAGCCAGCCAGCCAGCCAGCCAGCCAGCCAGCCAGCCAGCCAGCCAGCCAGCCAGCCAGCCAGCCAGCCAGCCAGCCAGCCAGCCAGCCAGCCAGCCAGCCAGCCAGCCAGCCAGCCAGCCAGCCAGCCAGCCAGCCAGCCAGCCAGCCAGCCAGCCAGCCAGCCAGCCAGCCAGCCAGCTAAAAATTGTTGGAGTCAGCACAAATAATGTGTTCATAAAGTACACCAACATTCCACAAGAAATCTGACACAAAACACGAGGTTAATAAATTGTTAGCCGAAAATCCACAAAAACGTGATCTAGGTTCGGGGCTTCCCACTGACCGATTCTCAGCGCCTGACACACAAAAACATACTTCGAGACAATAAACACGCAGCTATTCTGTTAACAGTGTGATCCGAAGTTGAGTTCTTTAGCAATACAGAAATAAAGAAAGTGAGTTGAAATTATGAGTGTCAACAGTGATAGCATTAACAAATCAGGTAGTCAATGCAGGCTATGAACAGAATAAGAAAGAAATGGAATAATATCATGCATATACCGAATTTGGCAAAAGTTCATGTCTTCCAACACCAATCATGCAGCAGCTAGTTTAACTGTGGGTTCCTACGTATTACCAACAAATCTAACATGTGCTCACATTTTCAGTACAATCTACACCAAGAAAACGTGACTTGAAACGAAAAGTAGTTGCCAGTCTGTGTTGACAATTTTACACACGAGTATCTCACTACTCACAGGTAGTATGAACAAGAAAAGCTGAAAACAAACAAGGGATGCTACTTGACCAAACGTGCAATGTGGAAAGGAAGCCAGCCACAATTAAACAGAGTAGCCAGAACATCACGTACGATACATCACTCATCTGATGAAGTGATATTTCCCATTAGATCTGAGCCAGTTTAGTTTGCGTTGGAAATCAACACAACAGACCAGTCACCACCATCATTATTATTATTACAAAGACGCTGTGGTTTCACTACCACAATGAGGATTTACGCGCATACCTTGATACACCTACCTTTAAGTTGGAAACTATAAAATGTCAGTAATCATATTTCACGAAGTGAGTCAAAGTGACTCGAAGATCGAATCACCCGCCCCCGTCGCTGGATGACGCCTACATGCATTGCCGATGTTATCGAAAATCTCCAAAGTGATAGATCAGATCCCATGGCAAGTGACCTTCTGTAATGATAAACGACTAGGTGAAGGGAGTCTTACTATGAAGAACAACAATCCACAATCTCATTTGCATCTTCGACGTAGAACAAATTGTTTTCTGTCTGCAGATAAACACGAAACTGAGAGAGAGAAACGTCGTCATCAAGAGGCACTCACTACTCTTTAACTAGATTGCGTTCCAAAGTGAAGAAAACGGCATCGGTATTGATCCATTAGTCCAATCTGGTGATAACTTAAACCACTAATTCCTAAAATCTCCAAACTACCATCCATAGTAAGGAATGTTCGATATGCAACCCTCTTGAATAGCACATACAATACAATCGATGAAGAACGTCTGCGAGTCCAATAAATCTCTCACCAATTATTCACAACCATACTTCATACACAGTGAGACGTTACCAGTTTATCGCTTGCCTGTTGCTTATGTACAATAACGATTGAAATAGAGTTCCCATAAAAGTGAATGTTCACGTACTCACACTGTAACAACTTCACTTATCTCACTTGCATGGTATTGGTACAGCAACGAATACCCAATGAATGCATAATTCATACCTTCCCTGTGCGAATTCTATTTCGAGATTTCGTTCGAGTGGAGATTAATAGTGAGTGTGAGTGCCTCCTTCGAGAATGTACACTGTTTGATTTCGGAATTGACTGTACAATGTCATCGCCGCATACCATAAGTTTCTCAGGTGGAGAGATACAGAGACAAAGAGTAGTCGAAAAGTGACAATTGCCAAAGGCTTCGAACAACCATCTGAATTTCCAGAAGACTGTGGATGTCACCTAGCAAAACGACACCAACGAAATCAAGGCATGGGTTGAATTTCTATTTTCCGAACCAAACTGAACACAAGTGTTAAGTTGGAGAGATAGGAAATTGGCAGCACATTTAAACGGACTTTTCATCAAAGACTGATGATGCCTCCTGAACCCACGAAATCAAGTGAATTTAACAGTCACATCATCCCAGTGTAGGACTTCCGATTTGTATAGCTAGCGATTCAACTCGTGTTCACATGACGATTAAGACTTCAATCGGTTGCGTGTCAATTACATTGACTACCTAGCAAAACAACAATGAGAATAACTACATATAATTCATCGATAAATGTCTCGAATCTTACCACGATAATGCCTACGAGAGAGGAAATTATGATGAGTACTTTGTATCAGTGCGTGTAGAATATATCACATTGTCATGATGTGACGTCACTTCCTCATGTTGATTTCATCCCCTTCACTTCAAATGCGTTAAATCATTTAGCTTTATCGCAGCACTTTTCGTCAACTAGCATTCTTTCTTATTGTTTTTGTTACGCATGAAAAGAAGAGTATGAACTAGAACCGACCATCATTCTTCATGTTTATGTTAGAACTATGCTTCATGATTCCATTGTCGACTTGATGGAGGATCGAAATGCTTCGACAACTTTGTGATCTAAGGGATACTATGAGTAGTATGAAAGATTGATAGTAAGTAAAGTGTATTATTTAGAAAAAAGACTGATTGAGGGAAGAAATATATATTCATTTTCAACTAAGTCTTCATCTTGGGCTCTGCACTAACGTATAGTCTTACAATTCAATCGAAATATCAATCGAGTGGTGGGGGTTGGTGAACAATAATTATAGATTTTAAGTGAGTCATGAAGATGATAAGTCTAGAAATTAAGATGCAAATAAACAATAGAGCAATTATATTTGGTAATATGAAGCAGGTTATTCTTAAGTAACTGAGCGTCCAGTCATAAACAATAAATAATTACGTAATAGTAAGGAGGGAAATGAATATTGATGGAAACATGAAGGGGAAGAGGTGTACAAAGTAATACATTATCATGTTGAGGGCCACAGTAATGAAAGTGGTCGAACAAACTTCTTTTGAATGCAAAGATTAAGTTTGTGAAGGTGGATTGCAATTGTCTCTGCTATTTGAAGTAAGCAAGTGCATAAGCCATATGGTAAACTAACAGGAATGTGGTGAATAATTTTGAAAGCTTTTCTAGTATCCACTTGATCTGCCGTGTCAACTACGTATTCATGTAAGGAGCTCTTTATTGTTTTAATTTGTCCCTTGCTCAACTATGATGGGTGGTGCTCAGAAACTATAAAATGTCAGTAATCATATTTCATCAAGTGTTTTAGAGGTTGTACTCAGTTCCTCTTTACGTTGTTCATCCTTCCACTGCACTGCACTGCAATGGTTCATCTTCTACTTCACCATCTTCCTCTCCTGCATGAGCTTCCATGTATCCGTCGAGATCAATTCCTTATCTTCTTTCTTCTTCCTTCCTAACACAGTTATACAGGTCTCCTTCCACGTCTCTTTCTATGAGTTCCAGTGTTCTTCCATGCAGATTTCCTCCTTGATGTTGCTCAATGTCTCCCATTCTTTCCTAATTACTGACTGACATGAAAATATCCTTTGTAGTTTCGTCCTTCAGTTCAGTACACTTTCTCTTCTGCGTGTTGAACCTCAACTGTGGCCTATCATCATCAGCTTCTTTGAAGGCTTTCAACTTGATTTGGAAGGTGGATTCCTTGCATCATATAGTGAGTGGTGTGAACTTACATCTGCTCCTCTTCTTGAGATTGAGATGAGGTCGATCTGATTTCCAGTGTAGTTTGTCCTGGTGTCTGGTGAAATACATGTCGCTGCCTTGTGAACATCCTTGTGTTTGTTCACACTGTCTTCAACCACTAAATCATTAAGTGCTCAGAAGTCTGCAAACAGTTCTCCATTCTCATCCATCTCACCGAGTGCCCCTCAACCCACAATTGGTTCTCTTCCTGTGTTGTCTGCTCCCACTTCGGTATTCATGTCACCCCACCCATTAGAATGAGTTTTGATGTCGCCATCTGGGGTTGGGCCCTATCCAGTACTGATTGCAGTTAGTTGTCTGTAGAATTCCTCCTTCTTCTCTTGGTCTGCATTTTTTGTAGGTGTGTAGCGTAGCATTGCATGCTTGTAACTTTCTTTCCTTTTGATTTGAGTCTTGCTGTCATGATGCTGTCCCTGCAGGAGGAGACTGGTTCCCATTGACTGACAGCTTTCGATGCTCTTGGAGACACCATGATAGCCACTCGAAAACTCAGTGTGCTGTGCTCGTGGTTGTCGTCTGGGTGACAATATCGGAGTAGACTATTGACTCTCCTCTCCAGTTGACAGTTTGGAGAGTCCACTTCCATTCCATCTGCTTATCTCTTGCAGATTCCTAGCCTAGCACTTCTATTCCATACCTTCTCATCTCTTTGGTAATCTGGGGAACCTTGCCAGGTTCAATACAATACAATTCTAACCGACTAATAGTTTCGTTCAGTGGACTATTCTCTGGTTTTGCTGGAAAAAATGTAAGAGCAGGGCCAATGGGTGACCCCATAGCTATACCATCGGACTGCCTGTAGATTTCTTTGTTGAAAAGGAATTGTGTGTTCACCGTACACTTCAGATTAATTCTTTCAATGTGGAGACTGGAATACCTATTCCCATGCCGTGCTTAGTAAGTTCATTGCAAATAAAGTTTACCGTCCTCATTAAAGGAACGTTAGTAAAAAGAGATGAAACATCACACGATATCATTAACTCATTCTATTAGGACTACGAATAGCATCCTGCTCATCAAACCACAGTACTCCCATAAGAATACGAAATTTGGGCATTTAAATCAATGAATTACAACGTCGTAAATGGTCCTTAAAACATTGTCAATATCAGTTACAAAACGTTCTTTTGAGGTAAGCATAAGAACTTGTGTGAGCAGAACCATCATGGATGGGTAACTATGCGATAAACAACTTACAGAAAGAACGGAATGGTTGAAACCTGGTGACATCCTTGTCGTGATTCCTGACTTGGAAACAATTACCAGTTACTGAGTGCTCCAAAAACTGAAAGTTATCGTCTGTCATCTAGATAACACTAATGAATCATGTTGTTCAACATCCCGGATAAAACAGGCTGCAAGATCCTTCTAGACATAGAGATACGGTTATGGGGATCGGTGTAACTGTTTATTGGTACAAGTCACCTCATTCAGACCAATACATGGCAGTGATCTAACAAGCACCGGGCGATGTGTCCAGAAAATAATCAAAGTAGATAGCTGGAGATTCTAGGTGGTCTTCTCCAAAACTGGTCACAGTGGTGCTGATAGCTTCCTTCTATAAGCTGGTATTCATCACGGACTGACACCAATTTGAGAACCACTGAAAACCTGAACAGTTGCTTCGTACTAGTATGAGACTCTTTAACAGAGCGTACCCATGACTCCACCAGGGGTAGGACCAAGGACCTTCAGGTTTTGCAGTGGAGTCCCATGTCAGAATGAATAAGCTGTCTGACGCCCCAGGTTTTCGATGCTTCTTCAACTCTTGTTAGCCCGTGATGAATACTAATTTAAATTAATAAATCCCCACAAACAATTCTTTATCTTGTTAAATGTTATTTTAATAAGCTTAAGTGCCATATGCTGATAATGTTCACTTCATTTCAGATCGACAAGAGAAAATCAATAATGATTCAGAAAGAGGGTAGGAGGACACAGGACACTTATGATTCACGTCGTCCTAGCTCTTCGACGATTACGATCCGTTAATATGAGGGCAACACTACACGACTCAGAATGCACTGTAAATCAACAGCCATTTAAAGTTTCGTATGTTAGGCTATAAGTGAAGCTGGTTATGTGGTGGTTGGGAATTCTACTTGGCTTCTGAAGAGAACACATACAGGAACTGGGATTTGAACTTATGATTGACACTCCAAAGGTCGGGTGACTAGGCCAATGAGTTAGATCTTTACAGTAAAAAGTGTAAAAAGTAGCAGAATTCATGGACATGTAATATCCAAGTTTATTCATCCTACTTCCATTAGGGTTGAGCCGCGGCTTGTTGGTTTAGGTCATTGACTTTCAACTTGTGAGTCACAAGTTCGAATACCACTCCACCTAATGAAGTTTGGGCAGCCAAGTAGTATCTCTGGACTTCACACGATAGGTGTGACTCATTGCCTACTGTGCGGATATGTACAAGGTTGCTGAGAGCATTTCGATTCAACTCCTGTTAGCAATGAGTTGAGATAGATGGTGGCAAGATAGGCTTAGGTTTTGAGTGGCAGTGCCATCAACTGATCTACTTATTCCACAAACAGAAATCTTACTGTCAACAAACAACGCTAAGCAACTTCAGTTTAACGCCTGAAGTATTCACAAATCACTCAACTTTCATAAAAAATGTCTAGCAGTTATAGCGAAGTACAATGTGCATTGTTGTAGCATACAGTTCAACTTTGGTCAGCGTTAGGAATTAATTCAGATGGACTATACCGTGTTATATCTAATTAAATAGTATTTATGTTCGCGTAGAAATATCACTAACACTTTTATTCTAACCGGTTCAGACTCATAGAACATTTGTATTACAGAACATATATATTTTCGAATGCCATTCACTAATTTCTTAGTGATTAATTACTCAAGTGTTTCAATGAAGCTATGAAGATTAGCTTTTAAGAAAATCAAAAGTAGGAAAGGTGAAGAAAATTCTTTTATTGCTGATGAACTGAGCAATACGAAGTCAATTTATACCTGAGATGATGCACAGAAAAAATAGGCATGTGACAAATGAATAAAGGAAGAAACAACCGTTTAAATAAAAAAGATATTTTCCTTCTAATAAAAGATAACGTGCGTCAATACAAATAAAAATCACTGGCTCGATTCATGGTGTGTAACTTCATCAAAAGCTGCCTTTAACATGGACTGAATTGTGGTTAACTTTTCTCTGGGTTTTCCAAGCACTTGACCTGCTGATTTCTCCAGTGCATCTACACGTTCCCAATCTCTAAATGTTACAGTACGCACATCTATTAGATAGAAAAGAAATATATGCGTAAACAGAATTTGAAGCATTTTACAAACCATTTGAGACAATGGAAGTATCAGATTTCTCAAATAAGACAATACATCCATTTCTGTAAGGATTTAGTCGCCTCCACCGTGGGACAATGAAGACGATTGTGTAGGCCTTACAAAAGCTAATAAACAGGCTACCTTTTCAGGCGTAAACGGTAATTACGAAACGATCTGTGACTTTTTCATCGAACAAGTAACGTTTAAAAGGGAAGAGTTACATATATTCGGTAGTTAAGAGTATAACTGGCATGAAGGGATTAAAGAATATAGAAACCGAATCAGTATTCATTGGACAAACACATGTACTTTCGAACCAGTTAGTCCTTTTTGTGAATTTAGATAGTGTTATTGGAGAGACCAGAGTGCAGGCAGGTACTCCAGAAAAAGAGTCATTCCTCCAACGGTGACTTTGAGCATCAATATGATGTGTCCATGTCCATGATTCGTTTGACGTCAGTGGACACCACGTGAAACAGTGTCTCTTCTGTTGCTAGAAATTAGTGCTGGCCGGAAAGAAGTGATTGTCAAAACAAGATTACAAGAGACGACCACTGTTGTCGGTTATTTGCCATGGAATTCCAAAGATACATCCAACATACCATTCCAGTTGGTTCAGCTTCCCTACTTGAGTGTTTAGTTCGTCTGCTATTATGACTATATCTAAAGGTTATGGTGTTTTTTTTAAAGCAAAATTGATAGCTTCTGATGGATTTCATCTTTCGCATAATAGAACTGCAGCTGATGGGTAGCACGTAAGTGGAGATGACGAGTAGGCATCAGCTAGTCTCACGACCCCTCCTAGTTCTAACAGATACATTCAGTCGAACAGTACACAGACAGCTATCAACTGTTATCCAGTAGAGAAGTGCACTCTCCGCTCTCCGCTCTACAACTCAGCACTATGCCTACACCTGTGAGTCCACGAGAGCTAGTCATTGGGTCTCCGGATATCCGTAGAGTGGATTTTGAAGATTCACTACAATGGCCAGGTGAGGTCAATTCAATATCCACAATCACCTCCTGTATATGTGTCTCAGAAATACAGCATATATCTATGGCTGGAGATTCGAGAGTTCTGATGAGAGACGCCTGTTGTCTGATTTGGAAAGGCTTCGGAGGCTGAAAGCTCCAATATGAAACCGACTATGGGAGTCTTAATATACTAGGGATGGGATCGTGAGACTAGCTGATGCCTACTCGTCATCTCCACTTACGTGCTACCCATCAGCTGCAGTTCTATTATGCGAAAGATGAAATCCATCAGAAGCTATCAATTTTGCTTTAAAAAAACACCATAACCTTTAGATATAGTCATAATAGCAGACGAACTAAACACTCAAGTAGGGAAGCTGAACCAACTGGAATGGTATGTTGGATGTATCTTTGGAATTCCATGGCAAATAACCGACAACAGTGGTCGTCTCTTGTAATCTTGTTTTGACAATCACTTCTTTCCGGCCAGCACTAATTTCTAGCAACAGAAGAGACACTGTTTCACGTGGTGTCCACTGACGTCAAACGAATCATGGACATGGACACATCATATTGATGCTCAAAGTCACCGTTGGAGGAATGACTCTCTTTCTGGAGAACCTGCCTGCACTCTGGTCTCGGGTTCGTATGTCTTCCCGTTACTAGTAGCAAGAAGTAGGCTGCAATGAAGTCAGTTTCCACTTGAGTTTAAGATGAGAACGCGCAGTGCGCATTTATTGAAAAGACAAATAAGCAATTATTTGAACGTGATTGCAATGCTCATTTTGAGGACACCTGGCATCATATACAGTCTGCTGTAGAAACATTCGTAGAGACAGTTGGTAACCTACACACGAAGCTTAACAAAAGCCAGGGAATTTCTGCAACGTCATGCGAAGTGATTGTTGTGAAAGACTAGTTAGCACCAGCAGGCTCTGATCACAATGAAGAGACAAAGCACCAACATTAGGTGATACCTGGCAATTATTTAGGCTTATGGAGGACACCGGCAAGAAGAAGACAATGGTGGGTGAATCTATCACAGAAGTGGATAGGACTCTGATAGCCTCTGAGGATAGGTGGGTAGAACGTTGTGCAGAACAGTTTAAAGCACAGTTCAATTGGCCCACAGCAACGCTTCACTCGCCCAACATCTAGCCCGAACTTGAATGGGACATAGATGTCAGTCTTCCAACTCTCCTTGAATTCTAGAAAGCTGTTTTGAAGCTGAAACGATACAAAACAGCAGCAGCAGATATGACCTGACCTTACAGTTTGCTAGCTGAAGTCTTCAAGGATGGAGGTAGGAAATTTGTGATTAGAGTGATGGAGATACTGTGTAGTATATGATAATCAGAGGCAGTACCGTCAGACTGGTCTACTTCACGGATTGTTCCAGTCTAGGGGAAGGGAGAGAAGTCTTCTTGTGATGGCTGTAGGGGGATTAGTTTGACTAATATCGTGTTTGAGATGCTGGAGTCCATAGTTTTTCGATGACTAATTGGAATTCGAAAACGGTGGAGTCGAGGGAACTGAGGAGGCTTCAGACCTGGATTACGCTGCATCGATCATTTTTCCACCCTCCGATAGGTGATGTAACATAGGCATACTTACCTGTAGCGGACATTTGTTATCTCACTTCACCGGAAGGCAGCATTCGACATTGTCAATCATGAAATGAAAGTATCTGGCTGTGAATGGAGTATCAAGCAAGTATAAAATGCTAATCAAAGCTTTCGATTTGATCTTACGAAGCCGTATATGGGTTTAAGAAGAATTGTCCTCTGAAGTAACGAGGACTAGTGATGTTGTTGGAAGGTGTTCACTCTCACTATTGCCATATTTCTTTGATGTACACGTATTGATACATGTCAACTTTACGTTTTCTCGAGGATTTAATTACTTCGTAGAGATCAAATCACTTGCTTGGAGTAGGGTGCAGGATACAAATAATGGGCGGAGACGCCGACCAAAAATTCAGAGTCTTCTAAGTACCCTCAATAAAGATATTAGTGCGTGTGGCATGGATTTTACACCTGTCAAATACAAGATTACTTTTCCTGACGGATCTGCACTGACAGCTAGTTGTTCAACAGTAAGTAGTAAAGTACATGATTTAGCTTACCACCTAACTTGCCTGAGAAATCAATTAATTCCAAACGGGCTGTTTCTCAACGAAATCTCCAGGCGCGTTCAAACCGCTAGTTTGACGTTCACCAACTAACTTCACCTCTGACGCTGTCCAGATATCTGACAAACTAACAAAGGATGAGTATACTGTGCAACAGTTCACTCCAACCTATTAAATGTCTATGAAGTTAAAAGATATGAAAATGTTGCACACTTTTGGTAACATATATCTCCTTAGTACTTCTTGTGTAAGGTGGAATCACCACATTAACAACCTAGCAGTTAGGCGTAAGATAATAGATAAGAAAGTTAGGTCGGTCAATGAAGTAATGAATCTTCACCGATTGAGACAGTTAGAACAAGTTTCTCACATGCTAAATCACCTTTTTACATCGAATTGTGTGGTTTGTTGAGGTAAGATTAGGTAGTTGGAAAGTTAAGGATGACCGGAACAACGCACTACACTAATCCATAAAGTCTTTGATTGTTGGCCCAAGTCATGTGTGGAGGTGTAGGCTTCCTGATTAGGATTCTCGAGACGATCGGAATCAATGGATTGAGATTCTCGGTGGTGTGGCTCATACTTGGTCACGATAGCGCAATTGTACACACTCTATCATCTTCACAGCTTATCCTATCAACTCCCACACCATTTCATCCACCTTGAAATGACATTTTCTATCCACTCATTCTGTGCATGCTGCTATAGAGTAGGCCAACGGATAGTGATTTACTTCTGTTTCAAATTTTTTGTCGACTTGTCTGTTCCTAATTGACAAGCTTCTGCACCAAGCTCCACACTTTGTAGTGACTGACTGTAGAGGAGGTCAATGACCAGTATAACTCTTGTGTTTAATCACTAGAAAGATCGTTAAAATATAGTAGGGTTTACCTTTGAAAAACAACATGCTTCGATTGATTATATTGCAGGATATTATCAGTAAAAGGTGTGACGCTCAGCTATAAATTTATGTGAAGGGGTATATATAAAAAACATACTTCTTTCACTAAGATAGCGTTGAATGACATGAAATCCACCCTTCCGAAGTATGTCTAAATGTCCACGCTTTTCAAATTCATTCAAGTCACTTAGGAGAGCTTCGGCTGTTTGACGAGCATCTACAGCTGTATCGACAATCACTCCTACAGGACCACGCTTAATCCACCCAGCACAATACATTGGGCTTACAGTGAAACTGTAGGAAATTTGAGGAAGATCAACCACACGTCCACTGTTATCTTTGCATTGGATAACCCCGTATTGTTCATCAAATGGTAATTCTGGATCAATGCGAACACCACTATGACCAACACTACGAACAACCAAACCACAAGGCAATAATTCCAAGGCTTGACTATGATCTACTATAGCTTTTTGATGAGGACTAACAGAACCCTGAAAAGAAATTTAAAAAAGGTGTATGTAACAAATGGTTAGAAAAAATTCACTAAAAACACAACAAACAAGAAAATACTTTGACAGATGTCAGATTTCACTCTATATATTATGAAGATGTAAAATATGTGTAGAGTAAACATGCACATAAACCATCAGATGTTAACCATGTGAATAGCCACCGGAGTGACAATGGAGAAACATTCGAAAAGAATACTTCTACAATTCTAAAACTAGTGCTGTCACCTACTTAGCCCCATCTGAAGCATGACATCGGTGCACCAAGCCCCTAGTTATTGGGTCAATTTGCATGCCAAAATGTAGACTTCCAGGTCGAAGTCTGTGTAATAACCGAAAGTGGAGGTTGGAGACTCAGAGTCATATCGCTCAGAACCAATCTCATCTTCATCTTCATACTAAATTCAGTTATTCTTTTATCCTTTTACTCTCTCTCTCTTTCTCCCTTCCTTGTTTCACAACCTTCTACTACTTTCGATTATTTTCTTTTTCTTTCGTGTTGGTACCTTCTATCACGGTGTGTTGATATCGGGTGTGGCAACCTGAACCGTTGCACAGTAATGCCATGTCCCGTGTTGACACTGACCGACTGATTAAATTTCAAGCGTAATATATTCTTTTCGACTTTTCTGATGCATAATATGTAGTGCTTATTATTCATTTCTGCGTTTTTATGATTCTGATGCCTAATTTATTTTGATAATCTGCTTTGTTTGATGCTTGTCACACCTATGTTACTTCCAGTGTGTCTCACACATTTTTCATCTTTACTTCACTTATTCAAGGGACTCATTTTCATTGCTTTGCACTTCTGATAGCGTGAAAAACACTTGCATGACCTCTGATTTATACATTTCGTTTCAAGATTTCTGTTTAGCAATTGTGCGTTAGGTGTGCATGTTTTTGACCAAAAAGATGCAAATATGCAAGTTTAAAATAGAAATACTGGATAAGGTGTTTAAATTCTAATCCCCTCATCGATTTGGAATATTTTCATCAAGGATAGTCATGTACCTATGAAACAAACAACAAATCTGAGATTTTCAAGATAATAAAGTTCCGTAGACGGAACCTTTATTGATTTCTCTACATACCTTGTCTTATATCGGATTACCTGATCACGTACACCCAGAAGAGAGAACAATTTATCATAAACACAGACGTGGTCAGCATAAAACTTTTGGAGGTTTTCGGAATACACCATTTTACTTTATAGATTTACTTTATAAATAGAAGATTTAAAAATGATTGTTCGCAATTCAGCTACCACCTCTGATGTAGATCATAGTTACTAACTCACTTATCTAATTACTCCATCAATCCAACACAAATCTATAAGTCAATCAACTACTCTCAATCACTGATGACTTAATGAATTAATGAGTAGTACTCAGTCTCACTCGGATTCATTTGCATTATAAGCATTGTGCTTCCAAACGCTAACGGGTTTGGATTTAAATCTTGTTTAAGTGTTCTGCTATTCTGGATGTTTGTGATATATGGTCAATAAAGTTAGGGGATTGGAAAAGGGCTTAATTATGTGATTAACGTCATCTTTATGGTATTGCCTGCGTGTTGTGAAAACATCACGTGAGGATCTTAGATATCAGATGTAGAGTCCTAAGTTAAAGAGATAATCGAATGAATGAAGTCGTTTCCTCGACGATTTAGGTTGCTGATACATGTGCTTTGCCTCCGGAGTGATTCTTAGTCCACACCCCCGGTGCCCAATGTCATCTCTAACAAGATTAAATTGGAGAAACGGTTATGGCAAACAGATCAAGAAGTAGTGTCAATCGATGGTGCCTCCGACTGTTGGTCAGCACAACCTGCTATTCGTTTGATCAGTAATCGAATCAATGGTTTTCATAAACGAACGTGAGTATCACACTAACTACATGAAGAATGAAATGTTCATTGTCTGTTATAGTGAAGCTGTTCTTTATCATTAAACCATGAAATAAAATCCTAAAATAAAATGTCATGATAATTCGAATAAAAATTTTAGACATACCTCTAATTTGACTTTCGCCAACTTAATATGAGAAACCACAGAGCGATTTTTACCAGGATTCTTATCTTCATTAGAAACAATCTCTGTAGGAGATCGTAAAAATTGTAGATGACAATGGTACGTTGCATGTTGTGACTGACCTATTTCATAATCTGGAGAATTATGCAATTTTAACAAAAATTCTGTTAGACGACGTCGAGGGCGTGGAAGTCCTGTAAGATAATTTAAAAAGATGGTATATAGTAATTAAAAGTAATGTAGAGATTATTTTCGTTAAAAACACACTGATATTATTTGGAGAACACAAAAGCCAAAGGATATTTGACAGACGATTCAATGCACTTTAAAACTCTTTAGTGACAAACACTTCTCACTGCTCCTGGGATCCTCATATTTCGTGATTCGTTAGCTAACATTGGAAAAAATAAATCTGTAACCAGCAGTAAAATTTCTCCAACAGAAGTACCGAAGATATGATTTACCAGGTCCCTTAGTCACTTCCCTTTGGTGACTTTTATTTACATATTAAAAATCAGAAATATTTACCAGGTCCCATGGATACAGAAAGTGAAAATAGTAGTCTACTTGAAAATTGTGATTACGTGGTTCTGTGGATTTTACTAGAATGAATAACCTTGTCAGATGATAAATACTTTTAGGGTATATTTGTTCAAAATTATATCAAATCGATAAAAAGTAGAGGAATTATTTGAAAACTATAAAGTAACTACTTATGACATAGTTTAAGCTACAAAAGTAAACAATATGATTCACCTCCTATTTATTGAGTGATATACTTCAGGAAATGTTCTTTTTTGCTTACGAATTTGCTGACCTTACATTTAGATCACGAGTCATTTGAAGTTTTCACAATAATTATAACTAAACAATTAACCAAATGATTGATCCCAAGGAGTTGGAAGCACACCTTTGTTTTACAGATACTGCTAAGTAAAGTAGGCTTAATCAACTTAAGTGACAACACTGTTTCTACATAGAAACTAAAAGTATAAGAGTTGACAAACAATTGTGTATCATTACAATTTTCCATGATCTGGTAAGAGGAACGCTGTAACCTATCATTTGCTTACTCTAAGTTGACTGAAAACCACTTAGTCAACAGACAAATCTATAAGAGGAAGGAAGATGTTCCCTCTAAAAGTACTTTTATAGTAGTTACACAGAAAGAATGGATGCCATTTGATGTAGCTACTAAAAATAACAACCTAACATAACTTTTAAAAAGCGTATGAGCTTTGACAAAACTTTAAGTAATGTAATAACACTTCTTTCAGTGAATCGCAGTGCCACAACAATTCTCGATTAATGCAGCGGAATATAGCCCTCACATAAAGTATATTAGCTAAAATCAATAAGCATGCTTATGTTCTAAGTTTTGAGCTGGCAATTCAAAATCAACACGGGACCAGACGTTACTGTGGTCCAAAGTGCCAAAACTCAAATATGCACATCAAACTAGAATGTAACAAGATTAAAGAGTAAGAAATAAGGGAAGTAATCAAAATGGTAAAACGTCGACAGAACAGAATAAAGAGTAAGAAAATATTCAAATCCGGTATGATGCGTGAATAGATAGCGATTAAAATCGATTCCGAAACATATTAACTACAGTCGCTAATCGCCGGTTTCTACTATACACGAAACCTAAGTGAGAAGTCTAGATTTTTCTACACGGTTTAGACCAACAGTCAAACACCTCATGCATTAGTGATGTTTTAGTCAGGCCACCTCTTACCTTTTCGCAGACTAAACCTACTTCAGCTAAAATTGCGCAACCGGGCAGACGGTGACTAAACTGAAGTAGCACATGTCCCAGATATCTCAGTCGATGAAGGTTTGCAACCTTATGAAGTAACTCTCGTCTTCTGCCTACAATTTTATGTCTGACTTCTACCTTACTGACGTAGTGATAATACAAAACACAGCCCCCCGAGGTCCTGTTATATCAGAAACGTCTATTGGATTGAGGTAAGACAAAAAGCAGTTACCCTTGCAGTGTAAATTACCACAATATGATGAAGGGAGGGGATCTGAAGGCGAAGTTGTACTGCTGCTAGCTGGATGGAGAATGACAGCAGTAGGGCATTTCTCTTGGATGACCAGCAGTGCGATACTGAAGCTCTTCCCAACGGGAAGGGAAATTAGAAAAGATCAGCCCCAAAAGTAACACATCCGACCTCCTCATGGCGTCCCGATGGTTGCAACAAAGATTCATAGTCCGATTCAAAAACAAAATTCCCAAAAGGCCGAGTGTGACCGGCCTTCAGAAGATGTCCCATAGGCTCTATGGTCACCAAAATCCTTCTCTCCTCCAGCTACCTTGAGAAGAAATAGCTTTTTACGACTTGGGTAGCCTGGAAGTGTCAGCTGCCCGCAGGTTTCTATTAGTACACAAGACCCAATCACATATAACCTATCCCTCTCAACTGTTTTTTCCTTTGCCTTCACCTCCTGATACAAATATTAGGCCGATTACGACTTACCCAACCTCCCATTCTGCAACCACTACGAAAGTTAAAAGCCATTGAAACCTCAATCCATCGATTTTATGTAGGAGCTTCCAACATCCGAACTCTATCCCAAATCGGATAGCAAGCATCGCTTGCCAGAACTCTAGAGTCTGTAGGCATGGATGTATACTATGTCTCTGAGATAGGTACACAAAACCTTAGTGTGGTTATTCATTTGACCTCACCTGGTCATAGCAGTAAGTCTTTACACTTCACTTCAATGGAATTGCCGGTGTAGGCGTAGCATTGAGTCGTAAAGCAGAAAGTGAGCTCCTCTAATGGACTTCAGTCAACAGCTGTTTATGTGTTATTCGACTGAATGGACCTGTAAGGACAAGGAAGGAACGTGAAACTAGATGATGCCTATTCGTAATCTCGACCTACGTACCCGCCGACTGCAGTTCGCATGATGCAAAGGATAAATTCTATGAAAAGCTGCCAACTTTGCTACAGAAAGGAAATCGTTCATATGTAGTCATAATGGCAGGTGACTTTAACGCTCAAGTAGGGAGGCTGAGTCAATATGAAAGGTATCCGGGAAGTATCCAGGGAATCCCATGTCAACGAACCAACAACGGTGATCATATGTTGTAATTTTGTCCGAATAGTTTCTTTCTGGCCAGCATTAACTTTAAGCATGAGAGATACTGTCTCACGTGGTGTCCACCGACATCAAACCAACGGTGGACACGGATAGATCACATTGCTGTAAGCGATCGTTGGAGGATTGCCATTCTCTCTGGAGTGCCAGTTTAAAGTCCGATCACGGGCTAGCGCGGGATCGTGTATGTCTGCGCCTTACTGTCCGCAGGAAACAGGAGGTAGTGAGGTTCATCTGTACTTGATTAGTACATGAGGATTTAGAGAGTAGACAGCTAACCATTTATCTGAATGTGACAGCAATGTTCACCTGGCGTCATATGAAGTCTCCAATAGAAACAGTGGTAAGGACAGTTGGAAACCTACACCTGGAGGCTAGCAGAAGCCAGAGGATTTCTGAAGCGTCATTCGAATTGATTGATGGGAGAAGACTCATTCCAACAGGCTCGAAACGTCATCAAGTAAATAATACTATATTACTGTGTTATAAATCAAATTAAAAAAATCTCATACGGAATTAAACTCTACCACAGTGCCCAAGTTTTATACCTATATTAATGGAGTAGAAATATTGACAGATTAGAATTCAAATGCCAATAGGGTCGATAATGATATGTGACAGAACTTCAGTGCTAACAAAGTTGCAAGGGAAGTTGAAACTTACCGACTGCCTGCACCAGGCCTGTGACACATGGAAGTTTCAGACCTAGTATTGATTGATTTGCATCCAGTTAGAAAAACAATACCGCTGGTACCTGGACAGATAACGATAGGGAGGAGTATGGTACTTTTGGATATGACCCTTCCCAACTCCTCTTTTTATAAGGAAGGCAACATTAGCAGAGTACCGCTGGTCATCTACAGGAAACACCTTACTTCTGTCACACCCCAACAGGCCTGCAGCATGATCTCACCCTCGGACCCTCACCAAAGCGTACCAGTTTAAACTATGAAGGTAAATGCACCAGTATAACTTGTTACGTCATTACTTATGTAGGTTCGACCACAACATCACGGTAGCAACTACCACTGGGGTTTGAACTGAGGATACAACTTGACCACTATACCTGTGAATTTCTGGAAACTCCCTGAGTTTGTTTAGGTTGCTCGCTTTTATATTCTGGTTACATTTCAGGTGATTACAGACTCTAGCGTCTTAGAAACTGTCACAAAAAACAACCCATCCATGATTATTATACGAGGAGCTGTTTGCTTTCTAATATAACCGGATCACCAATACAGCGACTAGTTAAACAGAGCCATGTTTGATTATCCCACCTTACATAATGCTTCAGTTGGTCGAACTGTTAGTCTTGGGTTACGATCTTTAAACACTCGTATAGTTATGCTGTTACGATAGACTAATCACCATAATCCTGGGCTAGTTACAGCCCTTTCGAATTTCGTAAGCATCAAAGAATGGCCACCGACATCCTATTTAGACTGTTGTCCAGTGGTAGGCCGATGAAAGCGAACCAGAGGCCATATGAGCAGTCTCATCATATATTTTATCTACCCTTTCTCTCTGCTGTTCTGGAATGAGAAGAGTGACAAATCTTTTCGCGCTAAATACACAGTTTTTTAGATACCTCCTTGATACATTTGAAAATATATTTACTATCAACTATTCTTCATCTTCACCACCCTTGCTATCACCGTCCATCTTTGCTAACAGACATTAGGTAGGTCTTGCTAGTTGAGTTTTAGGTTATCTTCGTTCGCTGTTGTATTTAAAACTAGAGTAAGTTTTTGAGTATTCATCAGTCACTCAAATTTTTCGATCACTTTTCAAGCGTCAGCTTGACTTTGCTACTGTGTTGAAGGAAACTGAGGATTACATTAGAATACGCAAGAATAAACACCACCTTCAAAGTTTCACTCAATGACTAGCCAGATCCTCCATGAGTATACTCCTAACAAGTTCATCCGTAAGTTGAGCTTATGCATCTCTTAGCTGTGAATTCTATACAAAGGTCGCAGATAAGCATATCCCCAAGCAATGCCCGAAAAAATACTTCATACTAGTAGCGGTTCTTCACGAATTTCAAGGCACAAGTGATAACTACATAGCTTATGTGTCAACCTTTACGTAACCACTTACTGGTAAGTCAGAAAATGTCTCCTCATTTTTGAAGCCAGTATTTATCTAGTGCGTAGTTGCAACAGGTCATCATCAGTGTCATTTCACTCATTTGTAATTCAGAAGGTGCCAGTTAAGTACCTCTCAGACATGAACTCTTTACTGGCATAATGAAGTCATTTCCGGTAACTACATTTGCACGTTTGGTTTTTGTAGAAAACCAAATAAGTTCCGGAAAAATCTAGCTTTTCTTCTGGTTTGTCAGTATTTATTAGGTGTACCAATGGCGTTTTCTTATACCATCCGATGAGGTAGAGCACAGAAAACTATCAAATCAATCTACAAGAGAAACGCATTTTCTGAAATTCAAAATCACTAGAAACATCAAATCCGCAGGTAGCTAAAAGTTAACCGAACGAAACTATCATACTAGGCACGTTGAGCCAAGTAAGTAATCATGTTAAGACATCGATGGTGTCCTACGAACACAAAATACATCTTTCAATCAAGCTTTTACTAGCTGTAAACACATTTCTTTTAACAGTTATACGGGTTTCCAAGCTGTTACAACTCTAAATAGCAAAAGACAGGAAAAAACAACCTTTTTTAGGATCATCTTGAAAACAGTCGTGTTAATGCTAAGGGATATGTTTGTTAAGTAACTCATTATTTCTGTCGTAACTAAGGCATGTTTGGTTTATCCAAATGTTATTAGAGTCAAGAAGTACTTCTGTTAGATTTATTTTGCTAGTTAACTTAAGTCATATCTATGAGTATTTGTTGTTAAAAATAACAGCGGTTATGTAAATCGTATAGCAATTTACAGCCAGTCGTCCCCAGGTGACATCTTTTCAGCCTGGTTATTCACTTGGATTGGAAGTTATATACCAGTTATAAACACGCATTTGAAACTGTAGACCAACACATGACGATATAAAATCATATTTCCCCATTTTTGTTCTCTGAAACTTTGTATTTACCCGACAGGGTTGGGGAAAGTGACTCTATATAAAGGATATGAAACAAACCAGTTTATATATATATATATATATATATATATATATATATATATATATATATATATATATATAAGTATTTATTTTATTCATCTATATAAAACTAGGTATTCTTATCTTTAATAAATGACGGCGAAAGAGTGAATTGCAACACAACTCAGCAGCTTCGTTCAAGTTTGTGCACTATACTGTTAGTTAAACCTATTGTCAGCGGAATAATGATGTTACTTAACTGTCCAAATTACTGTAGATGAAGCAGGATTCAAACCTGTAGACCGATAACTGAGAATAGTATGCATGAACCAGAAAGTCGTCTCTCTATTGGTGGGATTAAAACCTAACGAATGAAGAATAAACATTTTCGATTCTACTGTTCATGCAAAAATATTTCATTGACAAGTTACCTAGAAGGATATCTTGAATTTTTTCTTCTGTTCCCATTGTCACCGAAAAAACATCCTTCGGTAGCAAGTTAATGATGTAGTTAGATTGAAATGCGGTTGTATAAAGCTTCGAAAGTTCACGAATTTCTTTGAGAGTGAAAGCCACTTGTAAAGGACCCCTTCGACCAATCAGAACTACATTTCGTACTTTACTTGTTGATAAGCAGTCTATTACAGGTTCTGGTATATCTGTAGACTAAACATTTGTTAGGAATCTGGTATAATTCCCTACTTTTAGTCGGTCAATTGGAGAGAGGAGAATGCGAGCGACATCAACTGCCACATTACCCATTCCTACGATGGCTACTGTTTCACAACTAAGATCGGGAGAAAACTTGCTAAACATATAGCGTTTAAAACACTACTTACATTGGTGTTGTTAGGTGCGCCATTATACCATCCCACTAAGTCTTTAGCTGACAATACACCTGGAAAATCCTTTAACCGTTAGGTATTTTACAACAACATACCTCTCCTGGAATATTCAAACGTCGATCAACAGTAGCACCATAGGCCTTGCGAGAAAACACTGAAGTCTTTAAAAAGAATCAAACCCAAACAATAGCCGTATAAGCTTCTTGTAATTCTCTCAGCTTAACATCTCTGCCAATACAAACATTCCCAAGGAAAGAAAACCGTGGATTTTTGGCAACTTCTGTGAAAGTATTTATAACATTCTTGAGTTCATTAATAAGTAAGAAATAAAACTACTTTCACTTCCGGATGATCTGGAGCCACTCCATAGCGAACTAAACCAAAAGGAGCAGGAAGTTTCTCAAACATATCAATATGTACACCAGCATGATTCTGAATTTGTTGATGAGTCAATTTAGGCATAAAAACAATTACTTTCAGTAAAGTTTGAGCAGTATAAAATGCAGATGGACCACTGCCAACGATGCATATTTGAATTTGACTTGACAGTCGTCTTTTTACTAGTTCAAAAGATCTATTAAATAAATTTACTGCGGGAAAGAGGTTATAGCTATGTAAAACGGAGGCTGAAGTTTACCAAGTCTCATTGGGAATTCAATTGAGTGGAAATAAGAAGCAACTCTTCTTGCTAACAACAAACTAGGTTGTGTTCAGGGTTTATTTCGTTCAAAATTAGTGGATAAAGCTAATAAAGTGTTCGGAAAGAAAATACGTTAGTAAAAGTAATAATTCACTAATTTGTGAAACGAACTATCAGAGACAAAAAAGTATGGGTGCGAACCTGCATCAATGTACAATTCTACTGTAAGGGGTAAAGGAGTCAACCGTACTGACAGTGATTTATGTGAGGAATTACATGAGCTCCAGTGGTCAACAAAATCCAAGCGCAGATACCAACTTACTTGACTCTGTGTACGCTCATCAATATTTAAATATAAAATAATGACATGTTGAATATCACTTTGCTGTCAATCGGAGATTCAAAAACAACTGCTAAACAGTGATTTCGATGAAACAGTGTTCACTTATGTCAAAACTACTATTTAAGCGATATTGAGGCTATATGTTGATTTTTAGGCTAAGACAGTTTAATCAATGAAATTCTTTTATTTGTATATGGATTGAAGTATCTGAAGAACGTTTCACTTATGCCAGCTCAAAATGTTTCCCTATGTAGAAAATGGAAAGAGACCTTAAGCTGGCCAGGTAGAGTAATAGCTGACGAAGTTGTAAATAAAACTAAGCTATAAACCATAGGCTTTATGTAGTGAATCACAAGCCAAACTACCATATGAGTTCATGATACTAACCAGTTTCCTGATCCACCGTGGCGTTGCAGAAACCATTTGACCTGAGTTTAACCCATTAACAGTAATGGTAATATACATATGTTAATTTTGAACCTCAACAATGTTACCATTCTTTAAGTAGTGATAAATCATCTTTTGATCTTTCAGTTCACCTTGGCACATCTTTATTACTAATCGGTTCTGTACTGTTTCTAAGTGATGTCAATAAAAGCAGTAACCTATCATGTCCAGGCTGCATATAGCTTGAGAACGACGTCAAAATCATGCTGAAGCCTCACAAAGTAGTTATTGAAAGATCGCATCAGTATCCATAAGTTATAGCCGGACAATAGGCAGTAGAGTATTTACTTGGGTGTCTTCCTGACCAACCTACTATACTAAAATAGATCTCGGGACCGTACACCACTTAGGTATTTAGTGACGGAAAGGTTTCGTATCGTATGTCTGTTAACCCAATACTATTTTGTGTGAACCGTCCCACTTACTTTACTGGCGTTAAGACTTAACTGAAGGCGTACGGATCTGACTTATCTGATGTCAATCGGAAATCTTTATAGGTCGGTTTCATATTTCTGTCAGAATGTGAGCTTTGATCAGCACAAAGAACTAATCACTGATTATTGTCTAAGAACTAAATCCCAAACAAACATATTTGCAAGTTATTTGTAACCCGATTTTTTCATGAATGAGGTTTTATCAAAGATAATTAGAACGTTAATCCATGGAAGATCTGAAGGTATTTCTGAACATAACTCACAGAAAACAGGTAAGACTGATGCTGTGGATCAGCTTTTACTGCAGTTGAAGTAGATGAGGAATGCTTTTTGAGTTCCGATATTCTTACTTACAGGTAATCAGGACAGTAGGGATGTAAACTCCGCAACTTCCTGCTAAGAATAAAAATTGGGCAAATATATTTTTTAATGTGGTTTTCCATTATGTATAGTACATGCCTCAAAGTTGAATACTGCTAAGAATAATATTGGTACGACGCGCTGCTATTAAAAAAGGATTGTAAGTACAGTGCATACATATTTTACTCTACATGTTTGTTCAGTTGTTTCAATTTTACAATAATAACCGTCCACGATTAGTTACACAACTGAGTAAATGATTATTTTCCCGTGTATTTATCTATTCACAGACTTGCAGAATCCCATTTTATGGTCAACAGAGTTACAACTTATTTGTAGCGAGAGAACAAATATTTTTACAAGAGATACTTCGTTATTTCAGATGGGAAAGCGGGTAGTAGCTTTTTACAAAGATCAGAGTGTTATTCATTTAAATTAATACTTCACATATAGTATTTTTAAAAATCATTGCAACAACAGCCAATCAAGGCCAGGCGTTCTAAAGATGACTTTAGTGATTGTTGATGTGGTGCGCAGATTATACTTTGTTACGACCAGCAGAGATGGGAATTAATCCCAAGTCCGGACTCATAATTTTGAAATTCCAGTGACGGAAAATATTTTTCTGATTCGGTGATTAGCAACTTAATCTATCCTTTCCAACTTCTTATATTCAAGTATGCAACCAAAATTGATACTAGTTAAATGTAAGAAGCATAGAAGTGTGTTAGTGGTGTACGCAATGCTACATATATTTCAATCTGACAAAGGATTTCGTCGATAAGAAACTTGACAATCTCAAAAGACCCGCCGAATATGGTTTTCATGGACTGAATAAAAGGAATGAAACTAAACACCTCTGGGCGTTATAACGCTCTGATATGAATCTCGAGAATGACTGTTTACAGCATTGTTATAAACATAGATAAGAAAGCTGCTTGGGAAAACGCTCGCACAACCACAGCTAAATAACAGATTTTAAAATGTACCAGTTACTTCTTTCCTTAGTTACTCCAAAAGTCTAATATCTAACAAAATTATCAGAGAAATAGAATGGGGAAATGCTATGGTTTGCTTCATCTTTGAGGATGGCAATCGGTAATTGGTTATAAACTATCAGATTGTCAGTCTTACTTGCATAGTGTCTAAAATTTTGGGGGCAATAATTAGGGAAAAACTACTGAAATATGTGGTAACACATCTTACTAGCACAAGAACATGCTTTTCTACCCACAAGCTCCAGTTTGATGAATTAGCCAGGGAGAAATGGTTGGAGGCTATAGTCAGTAACCCATCCCGACGTAGTATTTATTGACTTCGGCAAAGCATTTGATAAGGTCTCATCTTCGTCTGCTGAAGACGATTTCAGGTTTTAGTATGTACATCGACTCGCAAGATTGGTTTACAGATTACCCGCATTATGGAAGGCAGGGTAGGAGTAGATAAAGTACTGTCTGAATGGGAACCCGTCACCTGTGGGGTCCCCTAAGGCATTATACTATAATCTCTTTGTTTTTACCATGAAATAATGAGCACCGGTAAACGCTAGTCATTATCCTTGCAGTTTGTGGATGATCTTAAGGTTCGGAGGATTTTTGACAAATGGTATATTAAATGACCAACTAAGTGTTGAACCCTCCTACTTCTCCACTTCTTCTACTACTGATTATCACCATAAAGAGGTTCAACAGCCGAGGTTGACCAGAAACAAATGGGACAAAAGTCCCCTAGCACAATGATTAACGACAGGAACCCAGTTAACAATTTTATCGGGCCAAATCAGGCAATGTTTAGCCGCAAATATGATGTGGGGTCAGATGTAGTGCACATGGGGTGAAACATTAGGCAAATGTCCTAGTAGGGTTAAAATCAGTACGTGTGGTCAGACGTCGGGCCATTTATAAAAACATAAAACCAAATATGAGAAATATAGGGCCAACTGCAGGGTCAAAAACATCAAGCCAAAGGTGGATATGTTGCAAAACCCTACATTTAACCCGACGCTTCCTGTAGTGAGTGGTCCAACAGTGCCCTATTTGGCCTTACGAAAATATTTCCTGCAGAACTTGTTACCGAAGTAACTGATTACAGCTCCTGGTGAAGCTTTGAAAAGAAAAAAGAGAACGGATATTCACAAAGGTATCTGCTGCAAAGAATATCACAAGCTGCTGATCTATTACCCTAAGTACTGAAGAAATTGTATGCTTACGACCTCTGTAGCTCGTACAGATAGTGAAGTGTGGATACGTACTTAAAAAATATTCAGAACAAGGTTTTAAATTCAGTTGATCCTGCTTATCTCAACTGCTGTACTAGCTATCATATGATCCCTTTTGGCCCTTAAGGTAGCGCAAACTTTAAAATGACACTTGAAAATGTTTAGTGACCCGATAAGACAAACAAGAGCCAAGTGAAATAAACAGCAGTCTTCGTGACTTCGGACGAAATTATGACTCCTGAAAACTCAAACGCCATTGTGACCATTTCATTAGTTGTTGCGAGAGCCTTTATAGACTCGAAACTTTGCTCCAAGTTACAGAAATGGTCTGCAATCTTCTCTAACGTTCCACCATTGAATTGTCGGAAAAATAATACTTATGAATCTGATAAGACTGTTATCTATGCCCCAAGCGGTGAATATGTCGCAAGTGCTCTCGTATATTTTTTGTGAGTTATTTGATATTTGCGGGCTCTAGTCTTCAAAACATTTTTTACTGTGCCACTTAAATTCAATTTTGAGCCTACTGGTTTCAGTCTTCTTCTGGTTATATCTGTGCATCCAACCACGAACCTCCTACAAAGCACGCGTTTCACGTAACATGAATAGCACTGGCTCCATCCTAGTGGCGGTTTTCAAGTTCTGTTCAAAAAAGAAACTCTTATTTTTTGACCCTAGCTGGCCTGTGACCTACATTTGAGGATTTGTCCTGGTGAGGACTTGACAGACGCAAAGACCAATCACTAATTATTCGAACTTGTTATATACCCACGAATACGAGACCAAGGAAGAACACGATAGCGTAGTCGGATGGAATAGTATATTTGGATGGTTATGCCAAAATACCGATGCGTTCCAACTAACTGGCTAGAGAGTCGAATACGAGCAATGCAACGTAACACGACAGCGTGCCAAATGGCGAGGATGCTTGACCGGGTGCCTTCAGCTTAGCGAGTCCAGTTAAACTATCAAGGTCAGCATCAATGTCGAAGTCGTCAAACCCTAGGCTATTGATTTTGGGGAAGTGTATGACGCTACAGATCACTCCCCCCCTAGTGGGTTCGTGAGGACCCTAAGACGATACCAGCCGGAAGTAAAAACCCAGTGGTTTCTCCACTGGTAAAACTCTTCCGATGGGCTCACTGCGTGAGGTGGCCCCTGGTTGTCTGAACTTATTCTAGGGTGTCGTGGCGATTAAATAATAAAATACAATAAATGAAATTGTACGTCGGTCGCGGTCATCTGTTCCTTTCGACGTTCCGTCCAGTGCTCGTTGCACCTGGAATATAAATAAAAGTCTTTAATACCACGAAAACGTTGCGTAAAAATGGGAATTATTTATATATAAACGTGTCGAAAAATAAAAATTTACGCTTATCTTCGCCGTTTTTTTAGTTTTTATTACATGGTAAATAAAAATTGATATAAAAAGGCAAAGTGTACGAGGGTTTGTGCCGCGGTAAATAAGAAAAATAGTGCCTCGAAAAAAAAGGGTTGGCACACACAGCTAAGTTGAATATGACTTCAGGTACTCTGGGAACCTGACGGTTCGACCTGATCGTGTTTTTTGTTGCGCCGATGGTTGTTGCAGCTGTGCATTACCAGGCACATCGTCGAGAATTTCGATAATTGAGTCATCCGTCGGTCGGATGTAGCGAGCTGAAACGTCACTTACAATGGGGTTGCCTTCGAAATAAGCTGGTTTCAAACGGTCGATACTGACAGTATCTTCACGTCCGTCTCGCTCAATCATATAGAATTTCTCATGTCGCTTAATCACTTTGAACGGCCCGTCGTAGGGTGGTTCAAGTGGTCGACGAACAGCGTCGTGGCGAACAAACACGTGTGATGTCTTCTGTAAACTGGGGTGGACGAAAACATCAGTCGTTTGCGGTCTAATCGGAGAAGGCCTAACTGAACGCATTGCGTTTGTAAGCCTAGTCACGTAAGATGCCCTGTCGGAAACATGTTTGAAAGTTGAAGGGGAAACAAACTCACCTGGTAGGCGAAGAGTGGTCCCATAGACGAGTTCTGCAGGAGTGCATCCAGCATCAACTTTCAACGCGTTACGAATACCTAGTAGGACTAGAGGCAGAGCCTCGGTCCACTGAGGTATGTTTGTAGCTGAAAGGGAAGCTTTCAGCTGTCGATGGAAACGCTCTACCATGCCATTTGCTTGTGGATGGTAGGCTGTCGTTCGGAACCGAGTGCAACCTAAAAGTGCCGTTAGAGCGTGAAATAGTCCACACTCAAATTGGCGCCCACGGTCGGTTGTGACGTAGGATGGACATCCGAAGTTCGCGATCCATCTTTCGACGAAAACACGAGCAACTGTTTCGGCAGTAATATCTTTAATGGGTACTGCTTCCGGCCATCGTGTGAAACGATCAACACAAGTGAAAAGGTAGGTACATCCATTAGATTCTGGTAGGGGTCCTACAATATCTATATGGACGTGGTCGAAACGCATGTCTGGGGCTAGAAATGAGCCTAAAGGGCTTTTCGTGTGTCGCGTGACTTTACACTTTTGACAAGCTAAGCACGACTGGGCCCACTCCTTAACGTCTTTGTTCATCCCAGGCCAGCAGAAACGTTGTGCGATAAGCCTAATGGTGGCTCGTACACCTGGATGAGAGAGTTTGTGCAACGTATTGAAGACGTTGCGTCGACAACTCTTCGGAACTATTGGGCGTGGTTGACTAGCAGAGACATCGCACAAAATTGCATCCTTGTCTGATCCAACAGGACAAAGTCGCAGTTTGAGAGTTGTGGACGACAACTCATGATGCAGCTCAAGGTCTTCCTTTTGACGCCGAGCTAGTTCAACGAGATCAATACCCTCGATATAGTTTATCGAAGCTATTCGAGATAGTGCGTCGGCTGCGGAGTTGTTTGCTCCAGAAATGTGGCGGATGTCTGACGTGAACTGGGAAATGTAATCCAGCTGTCGCGACTCACGAGGGGAGTATTTGTCAGACGCCGAGCTGAGGGAAAACGTTAACGGTTTGTGGTCTGTGAAAATAATGAAATCACGACCTTCCACAGAATGTCGAAAATGGCGTACAGAACAGTACATGGCTAGGAGTTCCCTACCAAATGTACTGTATCTTGTTTCCGCGTCTTGCAGCCGCCTCGAGAAAAAGGCTAACGGTTGCCACTGGTTGTCAGTCAACTGTTGCAAAACTGCTCCAATTGCTGAATCAGATGCATCAACAGCAATACTCAGAGGAGCATTGGGGTCATGATGCATAAGCATGGTTGCGTTCGAAATGGCTTCCTTGACTTTAGAGAAAGCAAGTCTAGCCGCGTTGTCCAGAGACACGAACTTCGCAGTTCCTCGAAGTAGATCTGTGAGTGGTCTCATGACAGAGGCACAGTTAGGGATAAACCTTCGGTAATAACTTACCAGGCCATTGAAAGTGCGGAGATGTTTCACAGTGGTCGGCTCTGGATAGTTTGTGATAGCCGCCACTTTATCTCTCAATGGGCGTATACCTTTGTTGTCAATGGTATGCCCAAGGAAGCTGAGTGATTCAACTCCTATTTCACACTTCTGTAAGTTAACTGTGATGCCATGTTTTTTAAGTCTTTCGAATGCGAGGTCCAAATGTTTAAGGTGTGTTTCCTTATCTGGACTCGCAATTAGACAGTCATCGATGTAGACATGAACAAAATTCAGACCACGGAAGACGTCGTCCATAAAGCGTTGGAATGTTTGTGCTGCATTCCGAAGACCAAATGGCATGCGCAGGAATTCAAACAGGCCAAAAGGAGTAATAATGGCTGTTTTCGCGATATCTTCTGCTGCCATAGGTATCTGGTTGTACGCTTTGACCAAGTCGATTTTGGAGAAAATGTTCATGCCGCATAAGGTTGCGGTCAAGTCGTAAACGTGAGGTATAGGGTAGCAGTCCGGAGTTGTTTTGGCGTTAAGCCTTCGGTAATCACCGGTCGGACGCCAGTCGTTGCTATCCTTTTTGGGAACCATGTGCAATGGCGATGCCCAAGGACTGTTTGACGGTCTGATAATGCCCAGTTCGAGCATGTGGTCGAATTCATTTTTCGCCGTTTGGAGCTTATCGGGGGCTAAACGGCGCGCTTTGGATGCCACAGGTGGACCTGTGGTTGTGACGTGATGCATAACATTGCTGGTTATGCACGGAAGAGTGTGCTTCGGTTGCTGTAACTCTGGATATTTCTCCAGAACTGCCTGGTAGGACGCGTCGCCTGATTGTTTGGTCCTAACGATGGCTAAACTCGGACCTACATAGGTGGTGCCGCCAATAGATAACTTTGTGTTGTTATCTATCAGTCGTCGACGGCGAGCATCTACGAGTAGATCGTAATGGTTTAGCAAATCTATGCCAATGATGGGCATAGAGACGTCAGCGAGGAGGAAGATCCAGTGGATAGGTTTGCGTAAACCTAAGTTGAGGTAGGCATACTGTCTCCTGAATGTCGCGATTGCCTTGCCGTTGGCTGCTTGAAGATTGAAGGATGGGTCGTGATGACGCTCCTTTGTCGTTGCTGGAAGAACGCTAACTTCTGCGCCGGTGTCGACGAGGTAGCGGACTTTCGTTTTAATGTCGGTGACGTAGAGCAAACGGCTTTTTCCGCCGGCTACGGTTGCCGTGAGCACGTGCCGGCGTGACCGTTTCCCGAGTTTGTGTCCTTCTTAAAACGGCATGGTTTACGACATTTTCTGGCTTCATCTCCGTAAGTGTTATGAAACCAGCACCATTCAGGGTTTTCCACCCTGTTGGGTTTAGTTTTGGGGCTACCACGCGACTTGCTGCGATGCGCCAAGGTGCGATTCTGTGGAGTGCTACGTGAGCTAGGACTTCGAGATCGTAGCAACTGTTTCACAGAGTTGCAAAGCTTCGTCACCTCTGAATCCTGACGCTGTGGTTTGTCGCAGATAGAATATACCTTGGAGATGGGTCTGCTGGAAATCTCCAGTATTTTATCTGCTGAGGCTGCCAGATCATCGAGTGGGACTGACTGCATCTTGGCAATAAAAATTCTTTTGGGGTGGACCAGTGCTCCTCCACGCACCGGAGGAAGGCAAAAATGTCAGATTAAGGGAGAACTGGTTGGGAGTGACTCAGAGCATCCTAACACCTGATACCGCCACTCAAATAATCTTTGTGAGTAGTTGTCAGTTGATGTGCAAAGTTCCCCTGAGTATTCAGTGCTACATTTCTCACCCTAAATCTCTGCACTTGTGCAATTTAATGAAACAAAAGTTTTGTCGTAATGTAGTGCAGAAACGAAACAACCTCATAGTTTTACTGCTGGATGTTGTTTCTCAGGAAGCTTAAACTTAAAGGAGGTATCATCAACTAAAAAGCTACTGAAGTTTTTGAAGTGAGATAAGAGAAGTTTGAAGGCTCACAGGGCAAAGACACAGCAGTCTTATGTGCTACTCAAAATCGCACTACGGCCATCCGCTTATGAAACATGCAATATGCCTTTCCGCAAGAAACTGATAAAGATTTGTTACTTGAAGGACTTTAAAGCGCAGATCAAAATCCGTGGAAAGCATCAACCTGAAGTGATATCACTCCCAATGCCATGTCACTTACCTTAGCACCTGGCGTTTTATTGACCGGCCCCAGACAGCTGGACCAGAACTCAGATTTGCACTGACTGTTTGAATGAGGCCTAAACAACTGTTTAGAACCCGCACCTTCATCACGTCGTACTGCTCAACATTAGGGGGGTTAGATATTCATTACACTTAGATCAAGAAGAATGCTGTGTATCCAATTTAAGGCAGTATAAAACCTCGTGCAAACGTCGTCCATTCGCTCAACTAAGAGACCCTGGTCCCTAGCCCACAACCTCCTAAGAGCCCCTCAAGACCCCGAAGTTTCTCTCAAAGAAAAACTCTACCAGCTGAAATGGACTTTCTGAAAATCAACCATCTGTTAAGGTTCTCACTCCTGACAGTAGATTGGACACTAAGTGGCCGGTGATCGATGAGGGACCATAAGCGGCTGGAAATCCATTTCCCAGAGCCAAAAAGCTCATACACTAGAGGATCTTTTAAGTTATGTTGGGCAATTAAGCTGCTAAATTTAACCATGAGGTCGGACAATGAGAGATTTCTTGAGGCAGGAAAAGTCATCGACTTCATTTACTCACTCACTTTACTAAAAGGGGGGAAATGGGACCCTTTGAAGAACTCTGTACTCCCCAGTTATGGTCGGAACTATCTTCGAGGCCCGATCAGATATATCTTCCATGGATATTCAGTATTGCGGTGGTAGACGTAGAAGAACAAGGTAGATTTGAAGAGAACTAATGCACATATCTACGGCAAAGTCATATCCACAGACCTAGTAGTCGTGTGATTTTGAATGGAATTTTTTGTTATGTTTGTAAACCAGTAGGCTTCAAGTTATGACGATGGAATGTAAAAAGTTAGACGTCCCAACCATCAAAATCGGAAAAAAAGTTTACTCAGGGTTGTTAACTCAGTATCAATGATTCAGTCCACAGATGCCGAAATCTTGGGTCTGTGATTTACAATTTTTGATATGAGGTAAAACCGTTGGGGAGAGGCATCTTAGCCTGTTGCCTTCATGTAAAATGAGACTCAAACGCGAAATGAATGATTCCGGAACTCTTCTTATCGTGCTACACTTAGTTTTGATTTTCGTATCAAGCAAATTTACAGACGTCATCTTCCTCCAGTCCTCCGTTTTGCTGAAAACCGTGAGATTTTCTTGTTTAGGAACAGCGCAAGGTATGTGACATGTACTGTAAATGGCCACGGTGATGTGTGCTGAGTTAATATTCGGTGCCACCCTTTAAAGGAAAATGCAAATCATGATCAAGGTCATTACTGTGATGCGGCCTCACCTTCAAGAATATTGGATGATTCAACCGATGACCGGATAATCTTCAAATTCGAACTGAGCCTGCTTCAACACACTTACTATACGCCATAAATGACAGTATCTAATGTATAGCTTAACATTGTACATAACAGTCACTTCTCATCACCAGAATGATCAAACCTGTAAACTGGTTTACATTCATGTAACCTTTGTTGTTTGAAATACATATTATTATTATTATAGCAAAAAACTTATATGATTTATACCAGGAGCCTTACACTATCCTTCCCCGTGTTTGCATGGGTAACGGCCTAGACTTTCCCCGCAACTGCGCTACTCTTAGTCCATCCACACTCAGGAATTTCAACACACGTTACTGTTTGAATATATGTGTAACTCGTGACGCCTTCAGTGGTGTTCCTAACGGTTGTGAGTCTAGACTGGACAAAAATCTTTAATAATCATACCATTGGCGTACCAAACATGCTCAATTGTAACCTACTTTCAGGTGATTATCAGGGCGTCTTGGATACTCTGACATCCAGCTCACCTGTAATTTAGATAGAACTAGAAATTGCAGAAACAGTGACCTAGAATACATGAGGTGGAACAAAGAATGCCTCACACAAGAAAGAGTGAGGCTAATAATTCCTGATAACTGAATATTTGGAATAGTTGGTCCCTTCAATAAATTTCGATAACGTCATTAGATGCCAACATTATCTGAAAAATGTGTTGTGTTCGCGCGCTGCATTTTGAACAATCTGACTGCACATTTACCTGTCAAGTCAGTTCATGTATGAAACAAAAATAAAACAAAGGTCAGATATCATGAATATGAAAAGGTTGCGACGTTAGTCTTGGTTATATAATCGGATAATGATTCCCAGGGTAAACTGAGTGGAACAATAAATTGTTTTCGTACATACAACGAGGGCTTAAGCTTACGAATGGCTAACGCCTATACAAATTTCATCATGTTCCTACGTAATATCTTAAATGCCGTTTCAGTATTGACCCTGGGATCCATTTCGATATGTTTTGTTGTAAATGAGGGTGGACGTCTGTCACCTGCACTTATCACAGTTTGTGTGTTAAATTGTCCTTCTAGCCACTTAGGTATGTGTTCAACCACCCCAACCTGTGCGGCACGATTACCCCTCCCCATGTATGTGTGCCCTCTCATGCATGCAAACTAGTAAACACAGTATGATGCGACGTCATTTATAAGACGTTGGGGTTTGTAGCGAAGCAGGTGCTTCGTTGTCTCAACATTGATAAGCTGAGCTGCATAGTGTGTCTTACTGATAACAAATTTTAATCTCTGTTTCACTAACATACCCCTCGTTTCCCCGCTGTATGTTACTCTGAGAAATATATCCTTCTTCGGGACCGAGGAAATTATGGGCCTTGGGGTTAGCTGCTTTATACAATGCTTCGGAAACTGTAATGGATATTTATTTCCCATAGAAACGTCTGTAAGGAATTTGCTCTCATTATCCACTATGAGACGTACGAATAAGTCGGATCCAATTCAATAAGCGTCTTACTGAGCCTCCCTCATGTTTCATTGAACAAAAGCTGTAGAAACTCAAGTGCTGTCGCTTCTAAGTAGACTTTCTACAGATTGACCGTCTGACAGATCCATCTTCCCTGCGATACATGGCCGTATCATGGAATGCAAGTTGATGGTCATTTTCTTTCTCACGTACCAGGTTGATATAATCTTCTACGCATTAAGCCCTTTTAAAAAGCCCCGGGTGTCCTCATCTGTCTTACATATTACAATGATTCTTCAAAACAACTTTTGAGGAATGTGACATTGATGATTGGATCCTCAGGCATTAGTTCAATACACCTGCTAAGAATGGTCCTAATGGACCCACCGTAGCAACACTATCAGTTCGCCGACATTGTTCGCCTTCAAAAGTGGAATCAAACTTGTAAATACTTAATAAAAGTGGCTCCCTCCAGCGTATCGGAGAAATAGGGAAAGAAAGAAAATTCGGGGATGCATGAATGCAAAGAGTATTAACTGTCTTTGTCAGGGGGAAATTCTTAAATAGAGAGTTAACATCAAAAGAGTATACCTTCTTGTCTCTGATATTCATGCCATCAGGACAATCAACAGGTTCAGAAGTATCTTTCAATGAATACTTCTACAAAACATTGCGAATCTGGCTCAGTATTTTTGCGGAAACTTGCTGATTCCCGAAATCGTCAGTGTGAGTTCATTTGTCCTCTGAGGCCATAGGCAAAAGAATTTATGATAAAATAAACGTTTATCTGGCGCAACGTGGCATTACGAAGACGAGTCAAACACGTCGACCGCTTGCGACGAAAATATGGAGTTTTGCGTGACCATGGTGCTACGTATGGCGAAAGAAGTATGACTGAAGGGAATCTAAACTTTAACACCTTGTATATGCTGAGAAGTGATACTTCCTTATTCGCTTAATAACTAGTAGAATCTTCTGGCGTTCTCAATCGAATTTAATGGCCTCCCTTCTGTACTATTCAAGACTTGTAAAATCTTGTAGATTTTTCGACATATATCAGCGCGATAATGCCTGCAAACCGTCTTTTCTCATGTTAGATTACTAATGTGAGGGCAAAGTATTTGTTTACTACTTATTTATATAATACACCTATTTGGACCCTGTGTGATTCCGCAGAAACAGTGATATAGCGTGTTTTCGGTTTCTTCTGTCAAAAAGTAGTCAACAAAACATTGTTAACAACTGTGAAACCACGGCCCCTAGTGCCATCATGTTATCAAATGACGATATTCGTATGTCCAAAACTTCTCGGTGCTGCATTTGTGTAGCCTTGAAGTGATAGCGACGATTTTAGTCACTGACCTTCAAACAACAGGTAGGAAGTGTAGACCAGTTTACCCCTGGTTTCAGACGCATAATAAATGCTTTGAGCAGGTAGGTGAAGGCTGCTTCAGAAATAAGTATGGAGAAGATTATGGATGTTTTGCCTGAGCGTTTGTAACTTTGCACTCAATTATCTTGTTCGTGAATGCAAATAGAAGGTGCATTCTATTTATTCTACTCCTGGCTTGTTCACTGCATGAAAATCCCAAAAGGGGGAACTTTGTGAGAGTCAGTTAGTGCATGCCAGCACAAAAGAGTTCATGAGTCTAAATTCTGAAAATTATCAAGGATGCCTGTGTGATTTCGATGTCCATGACGCTATTTATTCTGCTACTGGTAGGTCTTGAGGCTTGGTCGAAAATCTGTTACCGAGTGGAACATAGACATCTACTGTCCACTTCCGGTTAGATTGAAGTTGGGTAGGGGCTCGAGAAAAAAATGCATCCTCAACTGTTGACGTTCGGGTTAGGCTTCCATCCGACGTACCGTAAGGCCATCCCATGAGGCTGTTTAGGGACTCCAGTGTGGTTATCAGTGAAGCCATGACCAGGAGAAGGGATAAACTGGCTTGAGATCTTCAGATTTGTCTACTGTATGGTCACAGCCGGTATGAAGATCTTTTCTACCGAAAACGAAACAAGTAAGATGCGCTTGGAAAGTGAGCAGAGGGGTTGCGACTCAGGAAGTAGATGAATCTGCATACAGTGAAACTGGCGCAGAAACACCCAGCTCCGACGGGTAGTTATGCTTACAGCTATGATTGAAACGAGGCTGCCCTATGCTAAAGACGTTTCAACCCCACGGAAACTGATACTTGAGCACAATTGCGGCAGACGGACTAAGAGCACCTATGGAAAGGTGGGCGTGGGGGCCAGCAACCCTACACCGCAAAACCAATTTAACCGCTAACGAAACTTCAAAGCACAAAGAAAGAATAAAAATTAAAACAAACTTATTCCTCACAAGAATCGGAGGGACGAAACGACGCCGGTCGGTGAAAGCCTCCCCAAAGCCAGTCGGCCGATGTGTTCCCTCTCTCTCTCTCGATGAAAGCGAAGGTAAACGGGGGAAATGGAACGTCTGCACCACGTATGAACCCAGCAAGGCTGCCCAGATTGTGAAAGAGATGAGGAGGTATGGCATGGAAGTGCTCGGAATCCCGAAAGCAGATAAAATGGAAGTGGATTCTTCGCATTCTTAACTGGAGAGGCAATAATCTACTCCGGTCACCCGGACGACAACCACGAGCACACTCAGTTCTGGGGTGGCTATCATGATGTCTCCAATATCATCCATTTCTGTCAGCCAATGGGGACCAGTCTCTTCCTGCAGGATCAAGATCATGCCAGCAAGATTCAAATCAAAAAGAAGGAAAGTCACAATCATTCAGTGCTACGAGCCAACAAATAGTGCAGATGAAGGGAAGAAAGAGGGATTCTACAGGCAACTGCAATCAGTACTAGAGAAGACTCCAGTTGGCGACATCAAAATTCTAAATTCGCCGACTTCTGCCCATTCAACGATTTGGTGATTGTAGGCACTGTGTACAAGCACAAGGGCATTCACAAGTTGAATACCTTCAAAGAAGCTGGTGATAGACCACAGTTCAAGTTCAACAACCAGAGCAGAAACTGAAGGGTGAAACTACTAAGGATATCTTCACGTAGGTCACTAATCAGGAAAAAGTGGAAGGCATTGGGCAACATCTTCGAGGAAATCTGCGTAGAAGAACACTTTCGAATTTAGGGATTATCGGTTATTGTTTGAATCTTCTAATATTCTTGAAGGTAGGGCCGCATCACAGTCATGACCTTGAGGTGTGCGCGTTCGTCATAAGGTTTTGATGGCAAGGCTCCTACTGACAAATGCGATTACTAGGATTCCATTTGAATGCAGGACTGGTTGGGTAAACCTGAAAAGTGAATAACAAAAGCCAGCAGCAGGCAAAATTCGAAACAGGAGCACAAAAGTATGCAGGAGTAGATCAACCACGATACATCTGGGTGAGTTCTTTGTGCTGACTGCAAAACTTACTTGAAGAAGTATCCATAACCAACAGCTCAGAGGTAAGCTTAGGTGGGAAAAGATAGAGGTGAGCACGATGGTAATGAAAATTAGTCTGAAGCCGAAAATACCACTACGACATCCCTTCGTTCCTTCTTTTTGCAACATAAACCCTACTTACGGACTGGACAAGTACAAAACTAATGCATAGTTCAACCTACAAACTTCCTTTATTTTTCGCGAAAAATATCGTAGCAGTCAACGCCATCAACCTGAGTATTTTTGCATCCTCAAAACGCGATTCAGGGGCTTTCGCTTTTAATTCCACAACGCCTGCAGTTAAATATTTCCGTAGGAACTCTAGCCACTTTTTCACTCACCCGCACAGCTGAGGCAATGTTGCGGACAGCACCACTGTTTGGCTCATGTCGAAGATAAAAATCTTGGAAGTTCCCAGGCGCGAAGCGAAACCGATCGAATTCCAGACAATTGATGGTGAAACAAGGAATGCATATTCAACTTGTAGAGGAGCCCGATGAAACGTCTGTCCTTTGCAGAGAAGTATATTTACCAAGTTCAACCGCAAACTTTCAGTTTTATGACCAGCACAGTTTCTAACCAAAGAGAGATCCAATGGTACCACTGGTAGGGTGACTTTAAGGGCCACCCTAGAAAAGATCGAAGTGACCCATCAGGTTGTGTTCCGATAGCTGGAAAAGCAGTTTTCCACAAGACAGAGAAGTCTGTTTGGTGGTTTTGGTTGTTGCTGGGCGACCCTTAAAGTCACTGCGCTAATCAAAACGAGAACTTTCATATGGTCATACCAACAAGATGAGTGAAGTCAAACAAAACAAATGATTAATGTTTATTATTTCGGTATTCGTGTTTCCCAATTTCCTTGCTAATGGTGGATAACATTTACACGATGCCAAACGTTTTTCAAACCATCAAATGGTCGCGCTTTTGGGTGTATCGCCAAAATGAGATCCAAGCATGCAACACTCCCCCCAAAGTACTTTAGTTTCTTTTAAAGTCGTTACTACCCATCAACATTCATCACGCCAGATGGACTAGCACAGGCATACAGATCTTTCCAATCGGTCGCCAGGTCCTTCACCGGAACACCTGGAAGCCTTCAGGCCCAATCTCCTCACTAAGACCCCCTAATTCGCACCTTGAAAACAATTTTACCTTGTCTGCCTTTCACCGACTTTATTTCCCCGTCCAACTTAACATTCCTAGGCAGAGACCACACTGAAGGACCGGTTGCTCCAGCCCGCAATGTCGACAGTCATTATGGCCGTTTCATGCCCGGATATTTGTGTGCGCAATGGTGTTGGTTCCAAATGCGTTCCAGCGTGGGTGTAGATAAGGAAGCTGGTATCACCCCTGTTTGATCTGAGTGTCGCAGGTCATATCCTAACTGACGGGCACCAACCAAACGTGCAAAAACAACAGATAAACCGAAAGACAAATGCCTTGAGATTTGGAAATACGCAACTGGGTTGGCAGATGTCCGGTGTAAATAGGTAAAACCAGTTTCAAAATAAAAGTGACATTGGTACATATGGTGTCTGTGGCAGCACCTGTCGACATATCACTACCTTCCACCAACCTACAACGCGGCAGCGTAGTAACTTGTTAAAAAGAACGCTTCGCCAAACCACTCACCAAGTTGCGTCTGACTGACAAAACGTATCTTGATTAAGCTACTCTCGCTGTTTTTGTAACAAGGCAAAATTGGCCTTCGGGATCGAGTTCTTTTGCGTTCACGAAAATGTTGTCGGCAAAATATATCACTCGCACCGTTAATCTGCAAGAAGCACACTAACAACGGCCTCAAGCTAGCCGAAGAGTATCCTCCAAGAGAGAGCAGTAATAATAAACTAATCAGTCAAATAGAGAATATAGTTCGTGAGGAAAATAAGGAAAATATGAGAAATGCCGGTATCGTAGCTAAAAAAGTATAAACCGGGAGGTATCCATCGAGCTTCTCAGGTGCAGCCCATGGGATGAGTACTTCATGTCAGTCCCATTAACAGGGTCACTTTCGTTTTTCCATAGAAATATAATGCTACGTCTAGATATCGTTGCTCCTATGAGAGCGGTTAAGGTGAAGAAGAATGATGACCAATACATCCCTCGAATACTTCAGAACAAACTAGGAGAACTATCTAAGTTATATCATTCCTCTAAAGACTTTCTGGTGCTGCACTCAGCCTACGACACTTATTAAGCAATTAAGACTACGTGAGAGAGACTGAATAAACGAAGAGCTGAACGCCCTCAAAAGTGGTTCTAGGAGACATAGTCTGACCTCCTTTTTGAATAAACGTTTGCGGGCATCGAGAGACATAGCTTGTTTATTACGCAACGGAATGGTCTGTAACGATCCCCTAGAAATTTATGAACTACTTAGCGAATTCTTCGCAAAATCCAGTCCTAACACACTTGACCCAACCACGTTTTTACCGCTCACTACAGGTTCATGCACCAATGTGAATTTTACTGTCAAAAGTATCAAAGAGGCTATCATGAACTTGCGACTAACAACAGGCATGGGAATAGACAACCTAAACTCAATTGTCATCAGGAACGGCGGTGACGATACGTCTCTGTTCCTGCTTAAGATATTCACCCTATCAATGGAAAGTGGTGTATACCCTACTGAATGGAAAACTAGCTACATAACGCCTCGCTATAAGTCCGGGGACAAATCGAACGCCAATAGTTACGGACCCGTCAACATAACACCAGTCCTCTCTAGAATTACGGAAAAAGTAATTAAAAGCAGCATCTCTGATTACCTATTAACAGAAAATCTAACCACAAAGTCTCAGCATGGTTTGGTTAAGAATGGGTCCTGCGTTACTTGCCACTTCGATTTCTTCAACCTAATCACTAGCGACCATGAGGTGCGCAAAATCGTCATTGTTCTATACTTTGGTATATCAAAGGCATTTGATAAGGTGCCTTGATAACCTACGATCAACTGGTACTTGCGGCCCCTTACCCAGTTGGATAAAATCATTTCTTAGTGGTCGTGCTCAAATCGTGAAAGTAAACTCCGTGCAGTCTGAACCTAAACATATAACTAGCGGAGTTATACAGGGCAGTGTCCTTGGGCCTTTGTTGTCCGTAATTTATGTCAGCAGCGTGTGACTGCTTCAGTGAAGGCAAAACATTCCTACACGCCAATGACTTGAAGGTTGTGTACACTTGTCACCCTCATGAACTACGTAATACTCTGAATACTGCCCGACAAGAACTGAATAAACTTGCGTCATGTTGTGCCGAGTCCCACCTTGAATTCAACAATGGCAAATGCAATTGGCTTACCATAGGCATCGACAACCATGACCTGACCCTCGAGGTACGCGGAAAACAGCTACCTAGACTAGCTTCTGTGCTAGATCTTGGCATCAGGTATTCCAGAGACTTGACATTCTCGGAACAAACAGCATATATCAGATCCAAGTCACGGAAACTCTTGGGATGTATCATTCGTAACTTCTATAGCACTGAGTCACGGGTTCTACTCTATAAAGTGTGCATTCGCCCACTTTCGGAATATTACCCGTTCATTCTCAGTGGCCTCCTTAGAAGTGATAAACTGAAAGTTGAAGGGGTATAACGTTACTTCACCCTCAGGACATTAGGAACTGACTGTAATCTAGACCACACATCCAGATGTAACATGATGGGGTTAGAACCACTCTAGAAGAAGAGGAGACTTAAACTGAACCTCATATTTTATTATAAGTTACTGCATCAGCACTCGCACTCTCGTGGTCCGCAAATCAAGCTAGCTGTATCGTCTACGTACGATATGTACAACCACAAAGTGTTGGTTGAAACTGAGTGTTGTACGACGAGGTTGCAAGATAATTTCTTCCTCGATAAATTCTCACACATTTGGAATAGGCTTCCAGAAGAAACTCGTACGGCAAGCTTGTTGACACTTTTCGACTCTCCACTTAATAGGCTACTGATAAACGACGAGCCTATCGCTCAGTTAGTCACCATCTATGCATCCTAGGCTAATGAGGATATACTTGGACCTCTAAATGTATGAAAAAGAGCTATTACAGCCCTTGGGCTCCTCCTGCACTTATGGTTGACGATTGCTTGCAAGGGTGTGAGCACTGGTTCCCCTCCTCACTATAATGAACTTATGTACACAGGTTCCCTCTCAAAGCTACCACGATACACTCGTGTAGAAAAGTTTCAAGAATCTTATAATGGAAAAACTACGTGGTAAATCACACACACGCACGAAAATGTGCATAACGTTCGGATGGGCCTAAAAGTGTAGGAACTCCCCTCTTTTCCAAGCCGATCTGTGTGGTAATTCCTTTTCCCACATTTGCCCTTGCTTCTTCTTTCTCTTTTTTACTTTTACAGCAACAGCTGGATGACGACATTCGACGCTGAATTTCAATCTGGACAAATCTACTATGTGGAAATAATACCTGCTGTTGGACTCTGTGAATTATTTCACTGCCCCCAATCTTTCGCGGTTTCTGGAGCATCTTCACGGTCAACTCATCAGCTGGTCAGGATTCTTCTTGCGACAAACCGTCTAAAGCTTTCCAACAGCCATAGTGGCACAAGTATTCTGAACAAGTGATCAAGCAAGAGACCAATATACGTTTTGGCTCGGAATATGACTTGCCTGCAGTAATTCCACACTACATGTTCTATAGTACTCTGTATCAAGTGATCTTCTTAAGTAAAAGTTACCATGCATCAAATACACTTCCCGAATGATGCTGCTTGCGCTAATATGAACGATGCCTGAAGTCCATATACAACTGCTGCCACCTGGACCATCAACCGTCTCAACATCTACTTCCACCTGCTACTAGAGGTACTCCCAGTGGAATTAATGCATACTACCCTCAAACCACATGGTTAACTGGAAATGCATGGATTTAGGCACTCACCCTGGTCATATAACTGTGGATACTTACTGATACTCCGGATCGTATAAATAGGTCCTTTGTGGCTAGCAGGGCTAAGAACTGAAGAACTTTCTGGTGAATGGATGTTTATATTACTAAATAAGAAACTATAAAAACGGACTGACAGCGTCGTCTGGTTATAACGCCAACTTCGAACATTGCGCACTTTTGTCGTTGGTAGTGGAACTTATCTGTGTAATGACAGATGGAAATCCATGCCCGTCTCTTGATTTGCAGCAAGTTTCAATAAGCTTATGCACATCAATAACTTGCTACGTGAGTTATATAATTCTAGATGCTATTCTGTAAGCTTTCAAGATCGTCATTTTGACGGTGCTTGTGAACTGGTATCTGTAATGTTAAATCCATCATATTTTCTTTGTTTATTTCCTCAAAGGAACTCTTTGCCAACGGCCTACCTCCAGTCGAATCGTCAATGAGAGACTTAGCAATCATATGCCCCTGTTCGAACAGACCTTGGTTAACTAGCCTTGCAAGATCATATCTAAGATCAGATGGCAGTAAAAAACATGTCTCTATTGCTATCGTAGTTTTTCCCTGACGTAAGTAGTAGTAATGATAATAAGTTTTTATTCTAACATGAGCGATTTCACATGAGAAAACCCAGTTTAGCGGCATCATCGCACTGATATACGTCGAAAAATCTGCGAGATTTTACGGGTCCTGAATAGTACAGAGGGGAGGTCGTTTAGCTCCATCGAAAACATCAGATCGCGGTTACGTGACAAAGAAAAAACCACTTTCAGCATATACAGTGCGTCAAAGTGAAGATGATAAAAACTCCCATCCTCATATCATGGATTTAGTATTACAAATACCAGTTCACAAGCACCGTCAAATGACGATCTTGAAAGCTTACAGAATAGCATCTAGAATTATATAACTCACGTAGCAAGTTATTGATGTGCATAAGCTTATTGAAACTTGCTGCAAATCAAGAGACGGGCATGGATTTCCATCTGTCATTACACAGATAAGTTCCACTACCAACGACAAAAGTGCGCAATGTTCGAAGTTGGCGTTATAACCAGACGACGCTGTCAGTCCGTTTTTATAGTTTCTTATTTAGTAATATAAACATCCATTCACCAGAAAGTTCTTCAGTTCTTAGCCCTGCTAGCCACAAAGGACCTATTTATACGATCCGGAGTATCAGTAAGTATCCACAGTTATATGACCAGGGTGAGTGCCTAAATCCATGCATTTCCAGTTAACCATGTGGTTTGAGGGTAGTATGCATTAATTCCACTGGGAGTACCTCTAGTAGCAGGTGGAAGTAGATGTTGAGACGGTTGATGGTCCAGGTGGCAGCAGTTGTATATGGACTTCAGGCATCGTTCATATTAGCGCAAGCAGCATCATTCGGGAAGTGTATTTGATGCATGGTAACTTTTACTTAAGAAGATCACTTGATACAGAGTACTATAGAACATGTAGTGTGGAATTACTGCAGGCAAGTCATATTCCGAGCCAAAACGTATATTGGTCTCTTGCTTGATCACTTGTTCAGAATACTTGTGCCACTATGGCTGTTGGAAAGCTTTAGACGGTTTGTCGCAAGAAGAATCCTGACCAGCTGATGAGTTGACCGTGAAGATGCTCCAGAAACCGCGAAAGATTGGGGCAGTGAAATAATTCACAGAGTCCAACAGCAGGTATTATTTCCACATAGTAGATTTGTCCAGATTGAAATTCAGCGTCGAATGTCGTCATCCAGCTGTTGCTGTAAAAGTAAAAAAGAGAAAGAAGAAGCAAGGGCAAATGTGGGAAAAGGAATTACCACACAGATCGGCTTGGAAAAGAGGGGAGTTCCTACACTTTTAGGCCCATCCGAACGTTATGCACATTTTCGTGCGTGTGTGTGATTTACCACGTAGTTTTTCCATTATAAGATTCTTGAAACTTTTCTACACGAGTGTATCGTGGTAGCTTTGAGAGGGAACCTGTGTACATAAGTTCATTATAGTGAGGAGGGGAACCAGTGCTCACACCCTTGCAAGCAATCGTCAACCCATAAGTGCAGGAGGAGCCCAAGGGCTGTAATAGCTCTTTTTCATACATTTAGAGGTCCAAGTATATCCTCATTAGCCTAGGATGCATAGATGGTGACTAACTGAGCGATAGGCTCGTCGTTTATCAGTAGCCTATTAAGTGGAGAGTCGAAAAGTGTCAACAAGCTTGCCGTACGAGTTTCTTCTGGAAGCCTATTCCAAATGTGTGAGAATTTATCGAGGAAGAAATTATCTTGCAACCTCGTCGTACAACACTCAGTTTCAACCAACACTTTGTGGTTGTACATATCGTACGTAGACGATACAGCTAGCTTGATTTGCGGACCACGAGAGTGCGAGTGCTGATGCAGTAACTTATAATAAAATATGAGGTTCAGTTTAAGTCTCCTCTTCTTCTAGAGTGGTTCTAACCCCATCATGTTACATCTGGATGTGTGGTCTAGATTACAGTCAGTTCCTAATGTCCTGAGGGTGAAGTAACGTTATACCCCTTCAACTTTCAGTTTATCACTTCTAAGGAGGCCACTGAGAATGAACGGGTAATATTCCGAAAGTGGGCGAATGCACACTTTATAGAGTAGAACCCGTGACTCAGTGCTATAGAAGTTACGAATGATACATCCCAAGAGTTTCCGTGACTTGGATCTGATATATGCTGTTTGTTCCGAGAATGTCAAGTCTCTGGAATACCTGATGCCAAGATCTAGCACAGAAGCTAGTCTAGGTAGCTGTTTTCCGCGTACCTCGAGGGTCAGGTCATGGTTGTCGATGCCTATGGTAAGCCAATTGCATTTGCCATTGTTGAATTCAAGGTGGGACTCGGCACAACATGACGCAAGTTTATTCAGTTCTTGTCGGGCAGTATTCAGAGTATTACGTAGTTCATGAGGGTGACAAGTGTACACAACCTTCAAGTCATTGGCGTGTAGGAATGTTTTGCCTTCACTGAAGCAGTCACACGCTGCTGACATAAATTACGGACAACAAAGGCCCAAGGACACTGCCCTGTATAACTCCGCTAGTTATATGTTTAGGTTCAGACTGCACGGAGTTTACTTTCACGATTTGAGCACGACCACTAAGAAATGATTTTATCCAACTGGGTAAGGGGCCGCAAGTACCAGTTGATCGTAGGTTATCAAGGCACCTTATCAAATGCCTTTGATATACCAAAGTATAGAACAATGACGATTTTGCGCACCTCATGGTCGCTAGTGATTAGGTTGAAGAAATCGAAGTGGCAAGTAACGCAGGACCCATTCTTAACCAAACCATGCTGAGACTTTGTGGTTAGATTTTCTGTTAATAGGTAATCAGAGATGCTGCTTTTAATTACTTTTTCCGTAATTCTAGAGAGGACTGGTGTTATGTTGACGGGTCCGTAACTATTGGCGTTCGATTTGTCCCCGGACTTATAGCGAGGCGTTATGTAGCTAGTTTTCCATTCAGTAGGGTATACACCACTTTCCATTGATAGGGTGAATATCTTAAGCAGGAACAGAGACGTATCGTCACCGCCGTTCCTGATGACAATTGAGTTTAGGTTGTCTATTCCCATGCCTGTTGTTAGTCGCAAGTTCATGATAGCCTCTTTGATACTTTTGACAGTAAAATTCACATTGGTGCATGAACCTGTAGTGAGCGGTAAAAACGTGGTTGGGTCAAGTGTGTTAGGACTGGATTTTGCGAAGAATTCGCTAAGTAGTTCATAAATTTCTAGGGGATCGTTACAGACCATTCCGTTGCGTAATAAACAAGCTATGTCTCTCGATGCCCGCAAACGTTTATTCAAAAAGGAGGTCAGACTATGTCTCCTAGAACCACTTTTGAGGGCGTTCAGCTCTTCGTTTATTCAGTCTCTCTCACGTAGTCTTAATTGCTTAATAAGTGTCGTAGGCTGAGTGCAGCACCAGAAAGTCTTTAGAGGAATGATATAACTTAGATAGTTCTCCTAGTTTGTTCTGAAGTATTCGAGGGATGTATTGGTCATCATTCTTCTTCACCTTAACCGCTCTCATAGGAGCAACGATATCTAGACGTAGCATTATATTTCTATGGAAAAACGAAAGTGACCCTGTTAATGGGACTGACATGAAGTACTCATCCCATGGGCTGCACCTGAGAAGCTCGATGGATACCTCCCGGTTTATACTTTTTTAGCTACGATACCGGCACTTCTCATAGGTTTGTTTGTTTTCCCTACCGAAAATGATTTTGCATAGATAACGGTTAACCATTCTCTGGTCACTGTTATTAATGTCTTTGCATTCGTACCTGGTGACTCTTTCGATTTTACGCAAAACACCAAATCCGGCATACTGCTACCACGTATGATTGAATGGTAATATTGTTTCCATCCATGGGAATACAAGGCAGTATATATTTTATCGTAGCGTTTTGGGCCGCAACTGGTTTCCTTATTAACTTCATGGAGGTTGAATTCTCCTGCAATCAGTTTGAAGTCGATACTGAATAATGCAGCATGGGAAAATGATGAAGCAACAGTCACATCAGTTTCCCTTGATGAACATCGTGTTGTATAGACACAGCCTACGAGGATTTTATAGTTAGTACCGTTTATATTAACCCATATTGAATCAGGCAGAAGATTTAATGTACCATCTTCAGTTTTATTAGCTGCGGCAAAACTACATATAAATCAGGCAACCTTCTCCACGCTTATGATCCCGGTTAGTGCGATAAAGAGTATAGCCATCTATGCACAATTCTATGTCAAGCACTAAGGTAGGGCACCGTGATTCAGTAGCTAATATCACTGTAGGTTTAGTTAGCAAGACTGTCCTTCTCAAGTCAGAAGTTTTCTTCCGCAACGACCGTGCATTGATGAGCAGAAGTGTGAAAAGGTTACTATGACTTGTGAAGGGTTTTACAATATCGTGTGCGTCTAGTTGGTTAGAGAAGTTTCCTATACTTATTCACTAGACTATGTGCCACTTGCGTTACGGACATGATGGGCTCAGTAGTGGTGAATGGCGACATGACCAGTGAAGTTTTGTTGTACCACGATTTATGATCACTTGCTTTTTGAGTGTGCATACTCGTAGTTGGTGCGCTGTTCATTCTTACTGGAGGCGCACAGCGTGGTTTATGGTCGGTGTAAATCGACGATTGTAGCTTCAGGATCGTGTTTCTGGAGGGTGAAACGATCCTATGAACCATGGGTCATATATATTGTTCGGGATCCCAAAGAACTTTGATGAGGCTCAGCAGTAGGGATGGCATCAGGGCTGTAATTATATACATTCCCACAGTACAGCTGATGGTTCATAGTCTGGCCCATGTCATTAAGTTTAGTTTCCACCACACTTCTAGACTGATCGACAAACATCTGGTGTTGGATGGGCTGCTAACCAAAATATATCGGCTAATCAGTTTCTCAATTCCGATACGAAGTCACTCCGTATATCACAAGCTTAGAGAGGATTTTCTGCATCTCTGACCCCTGACTTAGTTTGTGCCTTATAATTGAGATTATCACGCTAGCCACATGAGTCACGCACACTAACCGCGAAAAATTACTTTATCCTCACCGTTACAAAACAAAGTATTATGAAATTTTAAGTTGTTCTCTACGCATGAAAATCTCTTCTGACATTAAGGACCCGTTAAATGGCTTATTTTTGCCACCAGTTTGCATTATAGAAGAACAGAATCTATTCAAGATACGGGAACCGAATTCCAAAGCGTTAATGATCCACTCTGCCAGTAAAAAAGGAGTGCAGCCGAACTAAGGAACCCACGTTACGGCTAAAGCTACTGTGTAGCCAGTGGTGAATTTCATACCGAGACCTTTGTCTCGTGATATATGAGGGTGTTTGATCAGCCTCAAGGCAGTCATTCTTCCGGAAGCATGTTTCAAAAGGATGGCAATCGATGGGAAACAATCCTAAGCTTAAATGATCGGTGAGATGGAGTGGGTGGTGATGTGTTTGATGAAATTACTCATTAAGTTCCGAAAATCCACTTGGGTAGCCAACACGCCTTTCTAGCTTCTCACCTTCTTAGCAAAGCGACCAGCTTTCCGACCACTGTCTGAGATCTGGATTCCTACTTGGTCCAGTAAAAGGACTGGCAATAAGTTCCACAGCATCCCGAGAACCAGTGTAATTTGTTAAGGGTATTATTGGCCATGGATACTGACACAAGCGTTCGTAGTTTGTCGTCAACTCATTCGGCTATCATTGATGAAGAAATAACGAACGAAAACTGATTAAAATACAGTGGAGTTACCAAACATGTCGATCCATACAGTTATTCATAAATCGTTTGCGTCATGGCCTTCTTTGAGAACTCAGTGATGGTGGTTTTGCGGCTTCAAATTCAGATGTGGCAGTGTGTCTTTTACATCGCCTTTGTCCTTTGAAGAACCTTATATCTAGAACAAACTAGTAGGTGGATACCAGACGTCGAAGCAACCCTGCAGAAGTGTTTTCATTCCCCATCTGAATGACTTCTTTGAGACGTCTATGATCTGCGTGATTGGGGAATGCATTCCTTTTAACCATATGATGGAAGCATTTAGTTCCCGGATAAGCTACTGACAATCGCCTTTTAGAAATAGTGTTCCATGGGGCCCAGAAATTTAGAGATGGATAGAAGCTCCTGGTTGCCGTCTGGAAGACAGTTGGCGGACTGCTATAGCGACTACGCACCATAAATGTAAAGACACAGTTGGCATGGGGATGTATCCAAAATGCCTCGGGGCATGAGGCCGCTTTAAGTTTATCAGATGCTGTGATAACTGCAGCATTCATACAAAGTGTCTCCGGAATATTCCTCAGTATATTTCTCAATGAGTGGACCAGTCATGTGCAACAATGAATCAAACTTCGAAATCTGCGCAGCTTGCAAAAGCATCTTCATTCTGTCAACTTGATAGACACAGAGGTAAGTCCCTAATTCCTCGTACTTATCCAGTACCCTGAGTGCGAGGCCGGGAAATGACACGAGAGAGTAGGCAGGTGGGAGTGGTACATTCGATGAACCGTGGTGAAATACTAATGCGCCTCGACTTACTATCAGGAAGATCGATCAAGAGAAACTCAATGTGACATGAAAGAATGCCACATAACATCCATGGTTGACTGTGAACCTTCAGGTTAGCCAGTCTGTGGAACTGTGGAAGTCAGCATCAATGATGAATCTCACCAAACCCTAGGCTATTAATTTTGGGGAATTATTTGCCAACAAAAGTCACTGCATTATCTCAAGCGCTTAAATTTTCACCTTAAGAATGCACCAAAAACCTTCTTGTTTGCGGTTTCTTTGGACACCTGGATGATTAATATCAACATTGATCATGCATGAGTTAGTTCCCAAGCTGCTTCTGAATCTGAATTGCGGAGATTCTAACGGTACAGACCGGTTGAACTTCACAAATTTACTTCAGTAGCCGGTTTCTTTGGAGAACCGTCAACCTAGTTGGTCGGCGCATCACCACATTAGCTCGGAATCCGAACAAGTGAAGGGATGGTGACGCTGTTCACCTCCACAGTAAATGTTATTTTCTAAAGAGTGGTCTTCAGAGCGATAAATGCTACTCAGAACCTTAGTGCAGAAGAAATGAATTGGTTACCATGGCAGAATCTACACTCTCTTAGGTCTCACCTCTTCCACTGAATAATTTTCCGACCTTTAAGTGGGAAGAGGCGCTAAGCTTGGATAAGAACATAAATGGTTGTATCGAATCCACCAATTTTAATTGCTATTTTTATTTAGTTTGTCTAATGGGACTAAAGAGGGGCCTGAAGACCCACAGAACTGAAATTATGGTTAAGAGTCCAAAACAGCTCTCAAAAATGGGTATTCTCGGTATTTTGATTGGTCGAGGAGTCGCTTTGGAAAATATTCCATCTAAATGACACTCCATCCAGAGTGGAACCCCTCAGTGATATGTTTTTTGGATAGAACCCATGGTCGTATCCACGTTCTGTGCCAGTCCTGATCATCTCACACATATAAGTTACATCACGGTTTAGAAAATAAACCGTGATAGGTGATGACTGAGGGTACGGTGAAAATCTTGATCCAAGCTGTAACCGAATCAATCACTTTCGGATTAAGAACGGGTTCTCCGCCGACTGAGTCATGGGGATCATTCGCTTGACCAGAGTCCTCACCTCACCTTTAGCCATGTCTTGATGCCAGTAAATCACTCCTCCAGATCGCGCCTATCCTAAAAGGTCTCGTTACGTTCCTGGTAACCTTCGAGATGGCACGAGCGACTTGGGCATTCTAATCATGGCAATCCATGCGACTATATGATCGATGGTTTGCTGTTTTCCTAGGTTTTTAGGTAAAGGCATTTGGAATTCACCGCGAGGCATGATTTTTAGCCCACAAGAAACTGTGGGGCACCAGTTACAAAAGCTTTTCGGCCTTATGCTCCCTTCGTAGTACCATTAACTGCATGGGTAAGGGTGCTTCAGATGTTAAAACCAACACTTGGCAAAACTTATTTCAAATGTGAGATTCAAGAAGAGACCTCATGCTTGGTATGAGATAGATACGTTTGACGAAGCGGATAGTTACTGAAGCCGTCAAAGGCTGCGATGACCTTCCTAACGAGAAGACTAAATCGACTTTATCCATTTCCGTTCACCTACAATAGGTTGGAGAAAGGTTTCAGATCAGCCTGTTCCTCCCCTATAGAGCTAATCATCCGAAGGATTTACTGAAAAATTAAAACTCCCTCCTCGGACCGCCACATCTGGAAATCGGCCCTTCTCGCCGAACTAGAAATCTGCGGAACTCTTTGCTGAAGTGTTTCTTCTGCACCCCCATAAATTAAAGGTGTTGAGCCTCCACATTATTGTAAGGAAGAATTATGGCCCCACTTCTCATTTCAACTCAGTTTTAGTTGGTGGTAAATTACGTCATGAAGGAAATCAAGGGACAATAGTGGTATTCTTGTACACGGCTGTAAATTCAGTGTCAGATATTTATTTACTGTGCAGTGCCCTGTTTTGAAGTGGGGTGGTTAAAGCAAAAGCAGTGAAAAACTGTTGCAGGGGGGCTTCCGAGAAAAGTTATTAGGAGGCGCGGAGTGCTGTGTAAACCGAAACATCGAATGCTGAAGGCGGGCCAAGGAAGTAATTCATTGCTCCTCCTCCGTCTGACGTCATGATCTTACTCTATTTATTATGGTTCTCCCCATCACCTATCTCCAATGAACCTGTTCAGGTTTATTCTTCCCTTTGGTTTCGCTTCCTTCCATCTTTTTTCTTTACACCTCCCCTCCCCTGATTTCTATCTTTTTAAGACCACTTTTGACAACCGTCTGGGGCACGACACCTAAGGAACCCACTTTCACCACGGTCCTTGGACAAATCATGCGCCGCCCAAAAAATTAGTCAACGCTTAGTAGCTAGTTGGACTAATAAAAGCTGAAGCGTGTGAGCGGCTAAACCTACCGCATCGTGATCGACTAGAGGCCTGGAACCATTCTAAAAGACCTGAAGGGAAGCGCGAAGGAATCAGCCGGTTTACACCAAATCGTAGAAGGATATTGGACGTTGGAAGGTGCGTCTGAAATATGCTTCCTTTCATTCTTCTTGAGACTTATGTTCGAAAAATAGTTCGTTGCTGATGTACCTCAGGTGGATGCATTCAACTAAGTTTTGCGCGGTCTTTTACGTAAAGTATGTGATATGTGCTAGAGTAGACACCCCCAGGAGTAAGAGAGCCACTCATAGACACGGTAGGACAGGCGCTCGTGCCCGTGATACGCACACACATTATCATTCACGGCTTTTTACTGGCGAGCATCAACCTCTTTGCCATGAGAAGTGTAATTAAACTATGGACAAAATGCGGGTGAAGTTATATTTCAGCGGCGGACGTAGGAAATATCGGTGCTTAACCATCCCAACCAAAAAGGCTCCCCATATCGCAGTCACTGAAGAAACGTAGGGGTGACAGGATCATAGCAGATGCTCTGTATAGCTGCCGCAGACCTGTGTTACGCGTTAATACCGGGGAGGCAGAACACTCAAGTCACAGGTCAAGAATTCTTATGTAGAGCTTGTTCACCTCAGCTAGAACGTCTTCTGCCAATTCACCACCAAGTATATGATGGCAGTTTGACCTTGTATTGCGCAGTGCACAAGTGTACCAGCCACGTGATTTGTCAAAGAAGACCGCCGGTGTGCTGCTTAAGACGTCAGGATTGTGTTACCAAGCTCTACGGAACGGGGCTTCGTAAAATGCACCGGAAGCAAGCGTCCACATAGATAACGAAAAGCCGTGAATGTTCTAGAGGTGCATTCACGTGATTGCAGATCTACTTCAACAAAGTTGCCGCTGTCCACGAAAAAAACGTGTTTCTTGATCGTTTGAAATCCTGAATAAGTTTCTGGGCTGCGAGTGGTGTTAGGCGACCAAGAGGGGGAACGTGATCCCTTTGGGTTGTCACTTTTATAGCACTTCATCCACGCGAGAGAGGCTTCGGTACTATTCACGTTGGAACAGTGTGTATTCCAACTGTATGCCTTGGGTGTGCTCTTATGCAAGGGATCTGATCTCTGTAGATACCTTTTCATTTCTTTATAGGAGCTTCCAGCTCAACTATTAGTGTTATTCCTAATAAGTAGGAACATGTTAAGGAAATGCTGCACACCACCCATGTTTCTATTCAGTCAGTACCGGTTTAGATATCCGGCTACTTTACTGTCCAATCCAATGACGATTCTGCAACGCCAATAGAACCTGGAAGATTACATTAACACAGACATTATTTTTGGGTAGATTTACATGACACCAAGTGACGCAAGTATGGCTTTACCATCGCCCCTGTCCGAAAATTGTGCAGTTATGAAGTGTCTTTCCAAATGATCTTTTTACACAAGGCGCAGCGTGCATGGAACGCATAAAGCAATGTTCGCTTGCCAGTCTGCTACTTGAATAGTAGATAGTTCTGTCTGTGAATAATCCACACTAAAAGTCTCCGTCATCTTCGGTTGCAGCATGATTTCTCAAAAACTGTCTAGCATCAGCACAAAAGCACTTCTCGGTTTTTCATGGTTCATGCTAACATCGCAGGACGTCCGCGGCCGCAGTTGCCAGTTACGGCTAGTTGAAACATTTGACATCTAACAGTCGTTATGCAGAGGATATATCCTCGTTCGCTTGTATCATAAGTGGAGTCGATGCAGACTACTTAACAATAAAAATAGTGGTCATGATAATAATTCTTCTATTCCAAACAATATGTATGACAGTGTGAAGCCCTCAGCAGATAAGTTTTTCAGCAGGTTCACCCCCACGAAACTACTTGCAGATGAAATGGTTACTGCATCTGAATGATGCTAATAATAACAGTATTCAAGGAAACATTGTGAAATGACCGGTTGGCTTTGGGTGAGAATCTGGTTCAGAATAAGGATTCGACAGAAATGCGGGTGTAAGTTTGGTAGTAGTGGTTCATTCAGCTGATACTGCAACCCACAACTCAAGCTAAGTATCTGACAGGTGGAAGCATGGCATGTTTTTTCAGGATTTGTCATGGTGAGGACTTGACAGACGCAAAGACTAATCACTAATTATTCGGACTTGTTATATACCCACGAATACGAGACCAAGGAAGAACACGATAGCGTAGTCGGATGGAATAGTATATTTGGATGGTTATGCCAAAATACCGATGCGTTCCAACTAACTGGCTAGAGAGTCGAATACGAGCAATGCAACGTAACACGACAGCGTGCCAAATGGCGAGGATGCTTGACCGGGTGCCTTCAGCTTAGCGAGTCCAGTTAAACTATCAAGGTCAGCATCAATGTCGAAAGTCGTCAAACCCTAGGCTATTGATTTTGGGGAAGTGTGTGACGCTACAGATCACTCCCCCCTAGTGGGTTCGTGAGGACCCTAAGACGATACCAGCCGGAAGTAAAAACCCAGTGGTTTCTCCACTGGTAAAACTCTTCCGATGGGCTCACTGCGTGAGGTGGCCCCTGGTTGTCTGAACCTTATTCTAGGGTGTCGTGGCAATTAAATAAATAAAATACAATAAATGAAATTGTACGTCGGTCGCGGTCATCTGTTCCTTTCGACGTTCCGTCCAGTGCTCGTTGCACCTGGAATATAAATAAAAGTCTTTAATACCACGAAAACGTTGCGTAAAAATGGGAATTATTTATATATAAACATATCGAAAAATAAAAATTTACGCTTATCTTCACCGTTTTTTTAAAATTTCATTACATGGTAAATAAAAATTGATATAAAAAGGCAAAGTGTACGAGGGTTTGTATTGAGGTATCGGGTAGCAGTCCGGAGTTGTTTTGGCGTTGAGCCTTCGGTAATCACCGGTTGGACGCCAGTCGTTGCTATCCTTTTTGGGAACCATGTGCAATGGCGATGCCCAAGGACTGTTTGACGGTCTGATAATGCCCAGTTCGAGCATGTGGTCGAATTCATTTTTCGCCGTTTGGAGCTTATCGGGGGCTAAACGGCGCGCTTTGGATGCCACAGGTGGACCTGTGGTTGTGACGTGATGCATAACATTGCTGGTTATGCACGGAAGAGTGTGCTTCGGTTGCTGTAACTCTGGATATTTCTCCAGAACTGCCTGGTAGGACGCGTCGCCTGATTGTTTAGTCCTAACGATGGCTAAACTCGGACCTACATAGGTGGTGCCGCCAATAGATAACTTTGTGTTGTTATCTATCAGTCGTCGACGGCGAGCATCTACGAGTAGATCGTAATGGTTTAGCAAATCTATGCCAATGATGGGCATAGAGACGTCAGCGAGGAGGAAGATCCAGTGGATAGGTTTGCGTAAACCTAAGTTGAGGTAGGCATACTGTCTCCCGAATGTCGCGATTGCCTTGCCGTTGGCTGCTTGAAGATTGAAGGATGGGTCGAGATGACGCTCCTTTGTCGTTGCTGGAAGAACGCTAACTTCTGCGCCGGTGTCGACGAGGTAGCGGACTTTCGTTTTAATGTCGGTGACGTAGAGCAAACGGCTTTTTCCGCCGGCTACGGTTGCCGTGAGCACGTGCCGGCGTGACCGTTTCCCGAGTTTGTGTCCTTCTTAAAACGGCATGGTTTACGACATTTTCTGGCTTCATCCCCGTAAGTGTTATGAAACCAGCACCATTCAGGGTTTTCCACCCTGTTGGGTTTCGTTTTAGGGCTACCACGCGACTTGCTGCGATGCGCCAAGGTGCGTTTCTGTGAAGTGCTACGTGATCTAGGACTTCGAGATCGTAGCAACCGTTTCACAGAGTTGCACAACTTGGTCACCTCTGAATCCTGGCGCTCTGTTTTGTCGCAGATAGAATATACGTTGGAGACGGGTCTGCTGGATATCTCCAGTATTTTATCTGCTGAGGCTGCCAGGTCGTCGAGTGGGACTGACTGGAGTGTCACCAACACGGTTTGCACCGGTTGTGGTAGTTTCGAGAGAAATAGTTCTCGGAAGAAACCATCGTCAAATGTTCGTGCACCGATTACTTCTCGCATGCGTGCGAGGACTTCAGTAGCTGAGTGGCTGCCTAGCTCGATGTTACGAAGCAATTCGTCTAGACGTTGGCGATCTGTGAGATCGCTTTTCTTCAAGAGTGCGGCCTTTAGAAGTGCATAAGGGTTACTTACTTCAGGATTAAACATGTTTGCTGTAACATACCTGTTTAATTCTCGCGGTAGTGACCGTATGACAGCAAGAAATCGAGAATGAGGATCTGAGACACCCTGTTCTCGAAAATCGGCCTCGGCATACAGAAACCATGTTTCTGCATTGTCTGGCCAATATGGCACGAGTTGGATCGTGTTCGAAGTCGGCTTAATACGAATAAGCTTGGGAGTGTGGTCGGACATGAGAAAGTGTAGTAAATGGATATATAAATGTTATCGAAATGAAAACAATAAACAAATATAAAATGGAACAGGCTCACCAATTCAATACTTGTTATTGGTCGGGATGTGATCACGTCGGGTGATCACGTCGGGCTCACCAATTTAGGATTTGTCCTGGTGCGAACTTGACAGACGCAAAGACCAATCACTAATTATTCGAACTTGTTATATACCCACGAATACGAGACCAAGGAAGAACACGATAGCGTAGTCGGATGGAATAGTATATTTGGATGGTTGTGCCAAAATACCGATGCGTTCCAACTAACTGGCTAGAGAGTCGAATACGAGCAATGCAACGTAACACGACAGCGTGCCAAATGGCGAGGATGCTTGACCGGGTGCCTTCAGCTTAGCGAGTCCAGTTAAACTATCAAGGTCGGCATCAATGTTGAGTGTTGTAGAACCGTAGGCTATTGATTTTGGGGAAGTGTGTGACGCTACACTTTGTGCACTGAAATGTGCAACAGCACAAAATATTTATGAGGTCAAAACAAATCGAAAGCAAAGAACTTGATCAAAAGTGATCGGCGGATAATTTCAGTAGCCCAAGATTCATGCAGAGTGCCAATACCTTGGATATTTTTATGCAACTCTATTTGATCCGTGCAGGAAAAGCACACTCTTGACAACACTTGAAAACTGCCTTTCTTCGAATAAAGTTCCCTCAACTTTCCTTTCCGCCTCAAAAAGTCGAATTTTTCAGGTTGCGTCTAACTGTCGAAACGAAATTGCCTTCGCATCCATAAAACTATTTTTTACAACTTTAAACTTCATAATTCTTTAATCCTTTTCTGTAACGACCTTATTTAATTATACATGAAATGTCGAGTGAAATCACCTTTAGAGGATGACTGTTGCGATGGGGGTCTAAAATTCTCCTTCTCTTTCTCTGTTAGTCATCAGCTGCAAGTTTCACAAACCATAAAGAACTGCCTACAGGGGAGATTGTGAACCATTCTGAAAGATCTAATAGTATACTCATTCATCTTCAGTGGAACCAAAACATTGACGGACGGTTTCGAAATTCGTACCTAAGCCCTTGAAGTTTACGGTCCACTCCAAAAGTACACTTAAAAACAACGACAATGCACTTCAAGCAAATATCCCACAGTTCCTTGCCTCTCACAGGAACCAAGTTAGCGTAAGTAACTTCTGTTCCTCGTAAAGGACGAGTCAAATGCTGTCTGCTGCTCGTTTACTGTATCCTAAACCTCTTTCTAGCCGAAGGACTGCCTTGACAGCAACACTTCCTGGAACGCCTCAGTTAAGTCTACCGAGACTTCAGTGTTCCTGGAAGCTTAGGATGTGCTACCCAAAAGTACAGACTGCTCAGTAAATGATAACGGGAAAATCCAACAAGCATAATACAGGGAAATTAATGCTTTGCAGAACACATTTATACTATAAAAGCCACTTCTGTAGAATAAAAGTTAGAAACTCACAGATTTATAGCCAATTTTACCTCACTTGATAAGCGTTAGCTAACGTTTTGGACACAGGCTAATTTCCTCTTTACCAACTCGCCCATGATAGAAAATACATTGCTCACGTACCTCCAGTGGGTAGATGGTGGTTATTATGACCTCTTGAGCCGCAATGAACTCCATTTATTGCATTACGTCACCTACACTGAAGCCTGTTTCCTACAGTACCTACCTGAACAGGATTAAATATGAGAAACCCACTTCAGTTCTGTCGCTCAAGATAGGCTGGGAACAGAAGTCAGGAACATTCATTTCATGGATGAATTCTAGCCATACCCAATATTTACTAGGCATAAACCTTTTTCACTAAAGGGATTGTGAAATGTTTTCACTTCCGTTTAGGTAATGTTTCAATACCTTCGGTCAAACGCCACGGGCGGCGGTTATTAAAATTTATGTAAGTTTTTGGTGGGAAGTTCGTCCTCCGACTTCTCTATGGCTAACTTGTTTGGAACCATTTCATCTTAATCTGACTAAGGTATGCTCCAGATCCGTACGACGGACAAAATCTTTAGGTCTATTTCCAGAGATTATTAGTAAAAAATAGTGTTTCAGGTTCACTGCTATATCATCTATTATCTATAATCTCGTTGTTAGTTATTGCACTAGTTGCATTTGAGGGACTCGCCTCCTCCTTAAGCACTCCCGTCGAATTTTCTGCATATATTTAGTCAAATTAGGGGTCATAGTCCGCGATGGCTTTCGACATCGCAACATGACATTCCACCATGCATAGTGCACACATCGGAAAAGTATGGAATCGTAAGTAACATGCTTCGAACCTTTAAACCAGCCTTGTAACCACTGTTTATGAGTTGGAAAGTGCAGTACCCTGTCAGGCGATTGTATTTGTGCTAAGGGCCAGTGGTGGATCATGTAGTATTCTCAGGCACGGTACGTTTGTTTCTTTCCAACTGCTCTCAAATTAAATTGCGCCCACTATACCTATCTGATTTCGAAGTGATCCTTCTCACTACACATAGAAAGCATCTGAGTCTCTTAAATTCACACATTATGTTTAAGTTGTATTTCGTTTTGTGGTTTGTTCACCGGTCAAGCAAGGTACACCTCAGTTAGTACGATGTAACCTGATAACTGGCTGTTGCACCACATGGCTTCACTGCTTTAGCTTGACCTATTTCTGGTAACCACTTCTATAGCTTATCAATCGCAACATGTAAGCATTAAAGAGGATTGAAGTTCACATTCATTAGTTTCTAGTCTCGGCTTCACCAGTCCTAGTATATCAATGGAAATCTACGACTATGGTATTCTTATATCTACGAAAAATGCTCTAGGTATCTGGTTAACTCAACTTGCTCATGTACCTCTTGAAAGCATAAGTTTCTGAAAACTCAAAAGCTTAAATATTCATATATGTCCTTTTTTTATCCAGTTTCTAGCTACACGTAAGCGCGGGGTTTCATTGCCAGTTCCTCAGGAAATTCCCCTGCACTTACTGCCCAAAGCAGTAAACGTCTGTCAGGTTTTACAGGTTTGAAAAACCGAATTGATGCTTCTTTCACTGACGACTAGTTAAAAGCCTGTGCTCGTTTGCTTTTCTTCCTTTAATAATCATCATCATCATTATCAACATAGGACCAGGCAATACTGCGTAACAGTCCGAGTTGCCACACCTCATATCAGCACATCAAGTTAAAAAGTAGTGATGTGAAGGATGAAGATAAGTGAATGCAGTCAAAAGAAATATAAAGTACGAGAAGAAAGGAAAGAGGAGTGACAAAATAGTGAGATTCGGTATAGCGTTGTTAAGATGAGGATAATGTGTGTATACATCTGCGCCACTGACTTCGGTTCTGAGCCATATCACCTAGGGTCTCCAACCACTGGTTCCTCTTGTCCCGCCGACCCCAACCACCTAGTCTGCATCGTCCTACATAGCTTAAACCAACAGTCAGAGACTTCATACATTGGTGCCACGTTTTAGTCTGACCACCTCGGGCCTTTTTCCAGCCTGGACCCACCTCAGTCAACATTGTGTGACTAGGTAATCGGTGACTAGGCATACGTAGTACGTGTCCCAACCATCTCAGTCGATGAAGGTTCACAACCTCGTCAACTGACTTACCTCTTCTCCCCAAAACTCTACACCTAACTTCTGCATTACTCACTCACATGGTGACACCACGGAATACGTCCTATACTATGAAGGCAACGGTGGTCAAACACCTGAAGCCTTTTTGTATCCTCCACTTTCAATGGCCATGTTTCACAGCCATACAGTAGAACAGAGCGGACTGCTGTGCAGCACACGCGACCCTTAATAGACAAACGAATATCACGGCGGCGCCATAGGTGGTGCAAATTGGCAAAAGCCAATCGAGCCTTTTGTATCCGTGCAGAAATCTCATCGGCAACTAACCCACCGGGGTTGATCCTACTTCCAAGGTAAGTGAAGTGGTCAACACACTCAACCACTTCACTCTCTATTGTTAACCGCGGTACCACTGAAGACCAGTCCTGGAGCAAAAGTTTGCATTTGGGTGGTGAGAAACGCATCCCAAACATTCTCAAATTCCCACTCAAATTGTTCAGAAGACTCCGCATCTTGTCAGCGTCTTCACCTAACAGGACTATGTCATCTGCATATTCTAGATCTAAAGAAAATTCACCTGTGATTGGGTCAACATCTGTGTAATAAGGTGACGAGAGGGAAACCTCCATAAGAATATCTATGATAAAATTAAATAAGAATGGGGATAGTGGGCATCCTTGACGGACACCACTTGATGAGTATAGCTCCCTGGACAACTCGCCATAGGCTCTAACATGCCCACAAGTCCTTTAACTTCCTACCTTGTCCAATTAGCCACGTTAAGTGCATTACTATAATTTAGCTTCGTAACTCCATGGCTTATCTAGGAGTTTCAATATCAAGCAAAATATTAGCATCTGACAGTTTTTATCTACATGTTCATTTTGTTCAAATTCGGAACTGGAGGCACCACCGGCGGTTGACAATACCATTTTGTTATGATGTGGGTTGTAAGCCACACTTATTGTGTGAGGGCTAACGATACTATTTGGTTGTTCAAACGGTCGGTGGAGCTAGGAGCCTGAATTCACAAACCTGACAAGGAAAAAAGATATTTAGTATTCGAGTATCGACTTAGTTTACTATAAATCTGACTCTTCAGTCCCTTTACTTTTTATTCCCGATGGATTAAAAGTTCATATTTGACCAAAGACTAGTTAAAGCCAGGAATATCATGTTTTTCAAGCATCAGTGCTAAATGTTCACAACTAACGGTTACCAATGACTGTAACTTCATCGTCTTTTTCGATCCCAGCACATCTAAATTTTTAGCAGATTCATCATTGCTGTGCTTAAGATGTAAACAACAAAAAGTACCGAAGCTTATGCCTCCAGAAAATCAGGACATAATCCACTGGCATTTGATTGACCGTTTCAAGGCAGGGATTTTCCGATTCTGCTACTTGACAGCAGACTCTATCAAGCAATTGCTACAAAGCAATGGAGACACTATTTAGCAACATTTTTACATAGCGGGGATTAGGCTAACATGTATACTTTTGTTTAGAGTGCATATAGCATAAACTATAATGATGCTTTTAAAAGTTGAAACTCAGATGAGATTGTAACTTTTCTATCATAAGAAGAATATCGAGTCATTCCAAGCATGGTGAAGTCGCTCTTCTTTTTGGTCAGGAAATTGTCATCAAATGACTTAGTTTATTGACTTTCAATGATAAATCAAACGTTTTACTTATTTTTTCCTCCAGTAGTTCTTCCATATATTGTACGGATTTTTCGCTTCATTGCAAATTTTACACGCACTGTTTTCATGCTTAGCATTGTTTTTATGCCTTCAGGGAAAACGTAGAACCAGAGACTAGTAAGAGTGACTTTTGACCTGCCAGTCAATGGTTTAATAGAGCATGTTCTAGATGCACGTATGAAGCTTGATGAAGCAGAAGAGGGGGAGGTAAACGATTGTTCTGACCAAGAGGAGAATGTTTCAGGTATGAAATTCAGAAGCGTTTGAGTTACCTTAAGATCTTTCCAGTAACTGTAGTTCGTCGAAGTCACATGATCATCCATCTTCTAAACCTCTCAACAAAGTTGGTGCATCAGAAACGTTAAGCGACAAGAGCTCTGAACTGCTTACTGTAGACATCCTTCGGGAGTACGCCGTTCAACCTCCCAGTTGTTACTCTTTACAACCAGCCCAATGTACTATTTCATCAAAGCAAATAGATGCAACTGATAGCTGCAAAAGAAACTCGCTTCATGGGCACGCTTCACCAAACGAAAAACAAATTGCAACTCCTAAACTGCCCTCTGCGTTCGACCATATGAAACATTCCAGTAAGCAACTGTATTACCTTAAATGTTTTAGTTTCACATACTTTGGAGCAGGTTAGGCCTTCGCATACTTCGGCATCTGTCCAGTCACCGAAAGACCCTCTTAATGGTTTACGAAATTTGGAAAAGGTGCAGCTTCAGATGCAGCTAGGAATAACAATGAATTCAGTGAGTTACTGTCGTTTCATAATTTTGTTTTCTAAACACCCCTCTTCTTGCATAAAGTGTAAAACAGTCATGTCTTTATAAACTGCCGCAATGCACGAACTGATTTTTCTGTTTTGGAAACCTTCAGATTGATTTATTTCTAGCCGCCTGTATGATATCTGTGCATCAGCTCATTACAGTTCATTGGGATTTGAAAATAATCAAAATTCCAACATCTCTGAGTTTTTCAGAAAGTTCATTTTGCTCATTATGATTACAAAATGTAGGCACATGAAGGGTATTAAGAAACTCGAGTCTTATCAACTTTGTAAAATGTGAATTAGCTGAACAAAAAGTAGCACATCTGAAAAATGTGCATGGATTTAAATTGCTGCACAAGTACATCAAAAAACGTAAACGTCAATGAAAGGGTGTTGAATTAAAGAACAAATGGTGAAGGGTAAGATTATGTCCTCAATATCTCAGTAGATGGAATAAATACCTATCTCTATCGATTTGCAACCATCTAATGTACGATCTTCAACAGTAAATAATAACACTAATTTTTCCCTTTTATGTTATTATCATTGTCTTTATGGCTACAGTCGTTCCTAACCTTTGTTCCATGTCTTCACATCATGATCGTCGTCTTTTTTCCACTTCTTGGTATAACATTGTATCCATCCTACTTCGACCATCACCATATACTACAGGAGGTAGTAGCTCGAAACTAATACGTACTGTTCTTACTTCACTAAGCTCACATCTCCATCGACTAATATATCTCCGCCACCTACGCCTGTTTTCAGTTTCAATACATCATTTAGGAAATCCAACCACTCGTGAATTCTGTTACGAAGAAGATTGTGATCAGAAACACGTAACCTCATATCTTCCACATTCAGATATGACGCTACAACTATGGAGTACAGCAGTGACTGTTGAGCAGTGTCGCTTCTCCCACTTTCATGGGTAGCCAACTACTTTATCTTATTGATAGGAACACTTAACTTGCAGCCGTTGGATTACGGGTTCGAACCCCTTTCCGCACACCAAGGTCTGGGTAGCCAAGTAGTATCAGTAGCCCTCACACAATAATTGTAGCTCATTGCACAGATGTGCATATGGTAGCTGCATGGATTTCGGTTTTTTTCTGAACTTTCAAACGCCGTAGTTGGCACTGCTCAAGGAATGTAATTTGAGCCTTTAAATTAATCCAACTTATCGGATAAGTGAAGTAAGTATATTCGGCTGTCGCTATCCGTTCTTTTTTAATTAGGTGTCGATAAAGACCAGTCATTAAGCATTATCTTACAACTGATGAGGGAAGACTGCATGCCAAACATATTAAGATTTTCAATCAAGGGTTTCGGGAAACCCTATGTTTTGATGTCTTCTAACAGGACTACACCGACTAACTACCTAGGTTAGTTTGACAAATCTTCAGCAAATAAACTTCCAAGAAGTGAGAAACAAACATTAGCTTTCATCAGCACATCTGTGAGGAGATATTTGTAGTTTTTACCGAAAGTAAAAAATCACTTTATTTGATTCCGTAGGTTATCTCTGAGCAGAGCTAGTATAATCTATTGCAGTTGTTATTGAAAATATATTTTACTCCTCTGGAATAGTAACTTTTCTTATTTGTGAAACATGTAGTCTAGTGACTTGGCATTAGTTAAAACCTAAATTATCTCGATTTAAAAATTCGTATGAGATTTTTATTTCAGCACGTGATTCACGATACGGCATAGCAATGAAAAGGGTAGACAAAATCAACGTAGAATATCGCACAAAAGTGCATCAATTCAAGTTGCCACACTTGGAGCATAAAAGGGAAAATGGATAGGAAAAGTGTTATCGAAGTAGAAAAAGTGGATGAGAAAAGCGGAAGTCGTCCCCATATGATTGTAACTAAAAGAGCTTTTTGTATTTATTGATTGGAACTGTCAACGATGTAGCCTAGTGTAACGGGACTGTCTATTACTTTTACACACTAAGTAGTGCCTCCGTTACATTACGCAGTGGTTTTTTCCCTCCATCCTTGAACATTTCTAGTACTGAATCATCAGATGCCAACTGCTTTGCATCATTTCGCGTTTGAAACAGCCTTCTCAACTTCAGAGGTTGGAGAACCGACACCAAACTCTCACCCAGGTCCCAGCTAGATGCCGGACAACTGAAGCGTTGCTGTGGTCCAGTTGAACTGTTTCAAAGTGTTCCACCCAACATTCTAGCCATCTGTCCTGAGAGACTGTCAGAGTCCGGTCCCACCTTTTTCGGTGACGATGTCACTGGCGTCCTCTTCTTGCCGGCATCCTTAGTACGCCTAGATAAGTTGCCGGGTGTTACCCAACGCTGATGCCTTCTCCATTTCTCTCGCTTTCGCTACCCACCACACCTCACGATCATTGCGAAGACTTATTCAATTTGTGTATGACGTGATTTCGCTCTCCGTTGTTGTCAGGGCCAGCTGGAATTAGTTTTCTCGCACCAATGAGTTCGGGTGATGTTGAGGAAATCCACTGATTTTTGCCAACCTTTGAATCTAGCTTGCCAACAACAATTACTACTACTGTTTCTACAGCAGACTGAATACCACACCAGGTTGAATTGGAAGGAGACTTGGTGCCACCATCAGATAAATGCTTCGGTATCTCCTATCTAAATATACACTTGACATTCTTGTCTTTCAATCAAGTACACAGGGACTACTACTTCGTGATTATGCTTACATGTCATAACAGCCGAAACAGGTACTACATAGAGTGTCGATCTTCCACCGATCCTCTCCAACGATGTCTTATAGCGATATGACCTATCTGTACCTACTGTTTGCCTAATGCTGGTGGATGCCAGGTGAGAGAACGTCTCTCTTTGTCTTCAAATTTAGTGCTATCCAGAAACAAGTGACTGTCCCAGAAAGATTTCAAGAGATCACTGTCATCGGCTCGTTGGCATGGGATTTGTAGATATCTCCGAGGTGTTATTCTCATTCGCCCAAATTTCCTACTTGAGAGCTGAAGTCACCTGCTACTACGACCATACATGAAAGTCTTGCTTTATGCGGTGAAATCGTCAGTTTTCGATGGAAGTCCATCCTTTGTATTATAAGAACTGCAGTCGGTGCACGGCGCGTAGACTGAGACATTGACAAGTCTCACGATCCTTACTAGTTGTCAAAGATCTGTTCAGCTGGACAGCATACAGACAGCTGTTCACTGGTGTTCAGTCGAGAAGTGTACTTTCTGCTCTACGAATTAGTGCTACATGAACCACCACCAGTGAGTTCACGAATGCTAGCCGTTGAATCTTTAAACTCTCGTTAAGCCAATGTTGAAGATTCACTACACTGGCTGAGTGAGGTCTATTAAACAACCACACCACGGACGTATCTCGGAAATACAACTCATATCCATGGCTTGCGATTTCAGAGTTTTCACGAAAGGTATCTGTCGTCTGATGTTGCATAGGGTTCGCAAATTGAAAGCTCCAATATGAATTTGATATCGGGGTTCATGTAGATTATGAATGATGCTTCGCTGACTTGTATCGTTATCGATGGTAGGGAGGTGGGAGGTTGATGAAATTGTAGGAGGTTTAATATTATTGTCAAAAAGTGAAGGTCAAATTGAATGCAAAGATGGAGGAAGTTGTTCGTGGTCGAGGTTTGCGTACTGCTAGGAGTGTGAGGTCAGTTGGTACTACTGGAGTTTCCACACCATTGATGTTACAGTGTATAGATTTATTTGATGTTTCAAAGCTTTTTCATGTGACGCTGCTGTCGCTTTTGCTCTTATCTACATATCTCGTGTTGGTTATGATTACTGCGATGTGCTGTACCGTTTACGCCAAGAAATTAAAAGTTCGAAAATTTGTCTATTAAGTATGGTGGTTTTTGGCAGTTAGCATTCGTAACACGGATTTAACTTCGAACTGGATTTGAGTGGAAGTGGGAAATACTATAACCTAAAAAAGTCTGATAGTTTAAATTGTGTTACAAATCTTGAATTTGCTGTGATGCAGTCTTAATTCCTGTTGCAATTAATATTGTTACACACTGCTAGGAATATGTTTCGTGGCAGATCATGGAAGTGAGAGAGAAACATGATGGCATGACAACCGATGTTGCTTCGTCTCCTCGCAGATGCTGCAGGCCTCTTCATAAAACTTAGTAATATGAGCAATATGGTCGAAACTTGAAGAGCTGTTTGACTGGCATAAATTTGTACTAAAATTGAAGCCAGTGGTCGCACCGATAGCTGCTGCTAGTCCGGGTTGCGGTAGCGTTGCCTCTACTGCTCTGTCTGTAGCCTCAGCTAATTCCACTAGTTCAGATTGATGGGAAGGTGTAAAAATGCCTTGAACCGACTGTGGAAGGCGTTGGAGCCACAGTTGTTTGGGGAAAGTATTGCCTACCTTAGAATCGGAAATAAGCTGTCACATCTGGCGGAGCATTTGCGTAGTTTTACGAACGCCCAGCTTAAAATCTCGAAAAAGTTCCTACACCTTTCTCTGGTCAATCAGAGATACAAGTTTGATGAGGACCTGCTTCAGACGGTTATAAAGGTTTAGAGCAGTGTCATCAAGTACATCTGAAAACTCCATAATTTTCTCTGGGAGGCTTACAATGACTGCGTTCGCCTTGGTCTCTTGTCAAGTAATCCGCCTGAGGGCGGATTGTGCTTCCACACGGGCGAAGCAGATTGACGGTCTGTGTACCCAGAAGGTAGGAAGTCGGATAGTAACGGCCATTTGCGTGGGAGAATCGTTGTTCTCAGACATTGACAAGAAATATGATAAGGCACGATGTTAATAAAGAAGAACTCACGTGTAAACACAATACAAAAACGAAAACAAAACCCTCGTGTCAAAAATAAAAATAGAACAGATGAGTCACCGAAGCATATACAAAGTACTAGACACAACAAGAGAATGATACTCGGGCTCACCAATCGTAGAGGACTGAATATGTTACTATTACGTAACGCCTAACCAGCTCTACTAAATTCGATGTGCTCTACCACCTGCCTAACCAGTATCTTACCTAATGTGTAAGCACTGATACCGAAACACAAATCAAAAAGACTGCTATTTAGGAGCAAACTCGAAGGAACAATATGTTCAAATAGAATAAATATGAGAGTGATTATTAAGGAGAAGTTTGTCCAACGTATCTGGCTAATATAGCTGAGCTAGGGACTCTGAGAACGTGCGTGTTTACTAGCACAAAGTGGCATAGAAGACCTCTCGTTGGAAAAAAGTTAACTTCTTAAGCATACGGAGGCAAGCTAGACGTTCATTTAGTTAGTTCAGTTTAATTAATTTGTTTTGGCCTCAATTGCATTCTAGTGCTAGGAAGGTGCGCCACAGCTTTTTGAAATTAGCAATGTTTTTACAGAGCTGTTTATAAACTACGTAGGCGAAATTCACCTGTTTGATATCCCACTTGAAATCTTTTCCGTATTCGGTGGTTCACATTTTATCTAGACGTGCAGCTACATCGTCAGTATGTTCTTATGAGTGTCTGCGACCTTGGGCTAAGGTAATCAGGCGACCTGACATTTTCTTAACAGGTTGCATCACAGACTCGCATGTCTAGTACTCTATTGGGATGCATAATCCGTAACATTTACTTCGAAGATGCTTTAAAAACTTGCGTACGACCACTGTTAGAATACTGAGATTAACACTGAAGGATATTTCTATTAATGACAGATTAACATTTGAGGGTGTCCAAAGGTAGTCTAGATCAAGTTTAGACGGATACGAATACAAACAGGACCGGAAACCCAGATGCATGACTTCAAATCTGGAACCACTTTGCCTGAAACGACTCCAGATTAGTCTTATACTTTTCATCCATATACTGCATACATAAACCTTTAGTACCAATGGTGAATCTCAGTTCTAACAGAAACGTTATCATGATCTGCGCAACCAAGCCTGCCTAGCATCACACTGAAGCATTTTAGGTCCTTGTTTGCGCCAATTTCTCTACCATAAAGTTCGAGCAGACTGGGGACCGACTCGATTGGAGGGAAGACCTTCAGTTTTATCTCTGAATTTTATCGATTGCTAATTAGGTTTTTATGCTGTCAGTTTCTCCAGCAATTTCGAATCCAGTGCTGCGTTACTTGACTATCTACTGATCGAATGGAATCATTTCACTCATAACAGCAAACTGCAACGTATAAAAAAGGGTGAGATTTATTCCATCGATAACTTAATGATAATTATTACGTGCGATTTATTACGAAAGCGAATATAAACGCACAAACCACTTTATGGGTATGAATAAATTCCTATGTAAATCATGTTGCTTAAGGGCAGGTAATTTGAATCCCCACATATTCAGTCACTGGAAGATATAAATGTTTCATTTGAGGAAATTGACGATGGAAAATGTGATAGGTTGTTGAAGATTAGTGTTGCTTTTTGGAATGAGGATAACGATGATTGGTTGGGTTGATAGATTTTTGAGAGATTATAAGCTTGAGGGTGGGAATCTGTGCGTTATAATTTTGTTAAATGTGAGGAATTGAGTGAATAATTATTTGTATGTTCATTGGTATGTACTGCTCTTTAGTCAGGAGAAAACCATGGATCAGATGTTGTTCTCGTACTATTGAGAAGACAGAGGGCAAACACGACGGAAAGAATGTTTACTGTGGAAAATTGTAACGTTAGTCGTTACATATGGTATGCGTTGCACTAACCCAGTCATTTGCAAGTGTACTTCGTTCCTGTCTTTATCTGCTCTTCGTACATTCTTATCAGCAGCATCCACTGCAATAAGCCTGCGTTATCCCTAGCGTTGCTCTTGGCAGAAACCTTACCCATTGTCGGTAATTCCCTATGATTCCTGCCACCCTTTCAACATATTTACTACTTATATCCATTGTTATCAGCAACACTCACTACACTCTTCCCCCCCCCCCTTCAAAATTCCGGGCTCGCAATTTTGTTGATCGTCTTTACGCTGCCTGGTCTTGGTTTTCACTTGTTGTTTCGTCTTTTCCCCACTGCTTCCATTTTTGAAGTAGGCTGGCGTTTACTCTTTTCTCTTTATTGTTTTTTGATGGTATAAACCGAACCGCGTCTCTTGGTAATGGTGTATGGTCCTTCCCACTTCGGAAATAGTTTCCTTCTGCCATACTCACCTCCTGACATATTATCGTTCTTTACATTTGACCTGATCTCCAACCCCAAATGGTTTCCATTTACTTCCTTCTCTCTGCTCAGATTTTTCAGCATCAGCCTTCTGCTTTTGTTCCACATTTCTGATAGCCTGTTTCCGCTCCTCTCTCAATCTTGTCATGTTCCACAGCTGTTGTTGAGGCCAGGTCTTACTATGTATTGGGAGCCGTGGTTTCCTGCTATACATTAACTGGAACGACGACTTCTTGGTTGTTCCTTGTACCGAGGCACGATGGGCTAATACTATTAACGGCAGTTCCGTATCCCAATTTCCTCCTTTCGAAGCTAGCCACTCCTTCAGTGTACGGTTATTCCGTTCTGTCAAACCGTTAGTCTGCGGGTGGTACGACGTCGTTCTTATCCTCTTGATATCAAGCTGCTCCAAGCAGGATTTAAATCCTTCACTCTCAAAACAAGGACCTTGGCCGGTCAGTACCATCTTCGGCACACCGTGACCCGCGACAATATGCTGCATCACCGCTGCGGTCACTGTCTTCGCGCGTTGATCAGGAATAGCGACAGCGTCTACCCATCGTGTAGCATGCTCCGTCATCATCAACAAGTATTGGTTGCCACTACATGTCTGCGGAAATGGTCCCATTAAGTCCACAGACCACAGGTTACCAACTGCTGCTAGTAGAATCGACTGAAGCGGCGGCCGTACATACCGATCACCTCTCATCAGTTGACAATGAGGACAACCCAGCAAGTGTTTAGCGACATCTCTCATACCTGGCCAGTACGCACTTTATCTGAGGTCAGCTGTCCGTGAGACACTTGTATGAGCTAACTGGTGGCATTCTTGTATCATTTTGTCGCGTAAACATTTCGGGATCACTGCCAACCAGCTTCCGTCGTTTTCTCGCCACGTCAGCATTCCATAAGTATTCATCAATAGACGCTGTTTCTGCGTCTTTCAGTGTCGGGTCCGACTTCTGAAGGCGAATGAGTCTTAACGGGTCCTATTCCACTGCATGTACACCATATGCGATCTCAGGTAGCTCATTTTCCTCGTCAGATCTTGATAAGAAGTCTGCCAACCAGTTTTCTTTCTCTGCCACGTGGCCGGTTGTGAAATCGTACTCTTGCAGTCGTTACATCCAACGTGATAATCCTCCTCTGGGGTCTCTCACTGTCTTAAGCCACTGTAGAGGTTTATGATCCGTTTCAACATGGAATCGTTGACCGAGGAGGCACGGTCTCCACTTCTCTAGCGATCAAACTATCACCAGACATTCCTTTCCCATTGTAGAATATTTCTGTTCTGCATGTGTTAGGACACGGCTGGCATTCTCAACTACTCCTTCAGTCTGTCTCAGGACTGCGCCTATCCCAGAATCACTTGCATCGGTGGACGCGACAAATGGCCTCCGAGGTATTGATAGTTTCAACGTCATCTCCTGGTCATTTAGGAGTTCTTTGATGTGATTAAACGTTTTTAGTGCCTCCTCCGTCCACACAAATTTGGGGTCACCAAGTAGCTTATGTAAAAATGCTGCTATCTCATTGGAATTTCTGAGGAACCGCCTGAAGAATGCTGCTCTACCCAAGAACTGCCGCAGTTTCCTCTTGGAATTCAGTACCAGAATAGTTCTGACCGTCAGAATTTTCTCAGGTAGTGGTTTTATTTTGCCGTTTGTGTCCTAGCAACGTAACACTTTTCTTTGCTACCTGAGATTTTGTTTTATTGATGCGGAGTCCAAACTCATCGATGCGTCTCAAAACAGCTTCAAGGTGTTCTGTGTGCTCCACCTCCGTCTGACTGTACACCACCAGGTCATCGCCGAACACCTCTACGTTCTCTAAATTCTCCAGCAACCGTCTCAATGTAAAGGGCGCACCTGTAAGACCAAGTGGCTTTCACTTGGATTGGTATTGCTTCTTGCCCACAATAAATGCCGTTTTCTCTTTATCGTTGTCTTTTATTGGTAGTTGTCAGTAGCCTGCACGGAGGTCCAGAACTGCAAATACTTTCGCATTCTGCAAACGATCCAGTGTCTCAGCTACCGTAGGCATGGCACACGGCTTCAAATGCGCTATGCTATTTAACTCTCAGAAATCAACGCAGAATCTATGTTTCCCATTTAACTTTCTTACCAAAAGCGCTGGCGAACTGTATGGCCTACCAGCCTCTTCAATAATACCTTCGTTTAGCATTCCCCGAACCTGGTGCCTAACTTCTAAGTGATATAGTATTCGCCGCGTTGTCATTGCTTGACTTGTCACTGAGATTTCATGCTGAATCTTGTCATAGTATCCGTAGGGATCTCCATCTCCAGTGAACAGTTTGTCGTATTTCTTAACCAACCTCATGATGTTTGAGGCTTCTGGGGTGTGATGTTTTTGATACCTAAATCTCTGCTATCTTGCTGTTTTCCTGCGTGGTGAATGACCCACACTTTGTGGCCACTATTCCTGTTCTGGTGTTATTAACTGTACCCACTTCTTCCAAAAAATCAGCACCTAGGATCGTCCGTTGTAGACACGTGATGACAATGAATGGAAATCTAATTTCCCGATCTCGACGACACAATATGATAAACCTGCGATTTCCAATGCATATCCCTGAACCACGTGGACACCAACCGCTAGCGCACATGGTTTTATGTTTTGAGACTTACTCTTATCGATCAGCGGGACTGCCGGTTGATCAAAAGTTTCGTAACGTGAAACTATTAGGACTGATCAGCTCGTAGATACCGTACATCGTCATCCCTTTATTATGCTAACGTCCCACAGGCTGTTGATGAAACATGACGAATATTACGTTGTTTGTTATCTGCAGTGTTGGATTGCCAGCGAGAGGTAAAAATTGTGAATGTGGGGAACTTTAGTGGATGAAGTGGTGAATCTCCAGCGACTGAGGTCGCTCAAACGAGGAACGGCAGCATGTTCCGACTACTGGTGTCAGAGATATTTAAAGATGGTAATCTGGACAGTCTTACTAAACACTTCAACATTAACGCTCAAACTCAACCTGTACGTAGAAGAAAATACAGAAAAATACCGACGTGCCTTTACGTACATTCGCAGCAGCACTAATATGAATATGATGCTGTGTTCGTTCCTAAAGCTGCTGCTTCTCACTGCTCTACGGAACAACAACAATCGTTTCCGAACGAAAATGTCTTGAAGAAATTTGCGTACTTTTACCTGTTTGGTATCTTTCCTAGGTAGTTCTATTTACTAACGAAATATAAGTCGATGCTGCTAAAATTTAGTTCCAAGAAGGGAATCCCACCACAATCCACGAGCAGACTACATGGTGGACAGTGATCCTCATGAACCACGATTTTAACATGCGTTTTAGTTGTACTCAAGAATTTAGTCAAGCTCACCTTTTATTCCACCCCCTCGTCAACAAACGCCCGCGAAAAAGAGTGATTATTGCAGCTACATCCTTCGAGTTAGAAGTATGATCTAGTCTGCTCAACTCCATTCGCACACTGCCGATTACTGCATCCAAGATTGAAGAGGGGACACAACGACCCAATACAGCAACAAACTATCATGTGAAGTTTCGATGACCGACGATAATGCCGATTGGAAGACAATTAAATTTCTATCAACGTTGTCAGCCCGTTTGTCATTGATTCATACCTCTTATGTGTGTATCAGATATCGCTACAACTAGAAAGACCACGGATGCATCTACAAGTGGATGGCGCTGGCTAGATAAACAGTTCCATATACTTGATCTTGACTGATACAATGTCCAAATGACCTGAAATTGTCACTCTAGCACATGCCACATACTCTTCGATGACTGCAGCAGCAAGGATACAAAAAGGCTCCAGGTGTTTGACCACCGTTGCCTTCGTAATATAAGACGTATTCCGTGGTGTCACCACGTGAGTAATGCAGAAGTTAGGTGTAGAGTTTTAGGGAAAAGAGGTAAGTCAGTTGACGAGGTTGTGAACCTTCATCGACTGAGATGGTTGGGACACGTACTACGTATGCCTAGTCACAGATTGCCTCGTCACACAATGTTGACTGAGGTGGGTCCAGGCTGGAAAAAGGCCCGAGGTGGCCAGACCAAAACATGGCACCAATGTATGAAGTCTCTGACTGTTGGTTTAAGCCATGTAGGATGATGCAGACTAGGTGGTTGGGGTCCACGGGACAAGAGGAACCAGTGGTTGGAGACCCTAGGTGATATGGCTCAGAACCGAAGTCAGTGGCGCAGATGTATACACACATTATCCTCATCTTAACAACTCTTTACCGAATCTCACTATTTTGTCACTCCTCTTTCCTTTCTTCTCGTACTTTATATTTCTTTTGACTGCATTCACTTATCTTCATCCTTCACCTCACTACCTTTTTACTTGATGTGCTGATATGAGGTGTGGCAACTCGGACCGTTACGCAATAATGCCTGGTCCTATGTTGATAATGATGATGATGATGCAGCAGCAAGTAGTGTTTAGTCAATGAAGAATTCCAGAAATTCTCGTCTACAACAGCGCCTTCCGGTTCACATCATAGCTCACGAATTTAACGACAGAATAACAACATCTACACACACAAACTCCACCATGGCATCAAACGGTCAAAAAGAACGTTTTGTAGGGAATTCCAAGTGAACACCTCCGAAAACTCGTGAAAAGTAAACTTCTGACGAAACTATCGAAAGGTTACTATTGGCTTCATACTAATAGATAATTCACAAGTACATTACATCTAATATGTGTACAGCTTCCCTACCAGTGCTTTAATTTGAACCAAAGACTACCGTCAGGGGCATTCAAAATGGATACCGGGGTCATACATTCACCTGTTATGACTGGGTCAGATAGATGGACACAACACAGTAGCGAGGTGACAAAAAAATGAGACTTACCACCTAGACCAGTATTTTCAGACAAGTTGACATAAAACATTTGGTATGGCATCATTAATTCAGCGAACGGCAGAATCAAAGCAATCCAGGATAAGAATGCTACTGCTAGGCAAGCTGTGGAGCGATTGGAAATGTAGAACTATACATTCAACACAAGCACTCGATAATGTGCGTAGAATTACTATCCACCAGAGATGTCAAAAAAGATTATTTCCTGAAGACACCGAAAACATAAACATTTTGAACAATGCTGTCAATTCTGGTCTGCTCAAGCCGCTCTCTGAATGCTTGGTCAGTAAGATTACCTAGGAAAATTATACCCTTTTTACCATCAGTTAGGAGCGGTAGTGAATGCGTTCAATTTCTTCATGATTTGTTTTACTATCGATTGAGATCTACGAGACTGTGAAGCTTGTTCTAGCATGTCCATCAGTGTATCGTAACGTAACGCATTGTACTGCACGCCTAAACGTCAATAATGTCAGTGTCAAGTGGCTGATGTTCAGAGCCACCCTGGACATGCTGTACTACGTTTGGAGTCGCAATAATTAGGCAAGAGCTTATCGCACTACATGGTTGCCTAAACCGACGGAGATGGATCAGAGTCCGAACCCAGAACTTATCGCTCGAAATGTAGTTTTCAAGCCAATGAGCCACATTTCCAAAGCACATCATTTATATTGAGTCTAGAATTGATAAAGAACAAGATGCGAATGGATCAAACTACATAAAAGATGAGAGTGCATATTGTATATGAGGAAAAAACTCAATGAAACACGGTTGAAGTACGTTACATTTATTCAGAAAAAATATATATATAAATTTATGAAGTCAGCACAAACCTGTCTAACTTTCAGTTCATTCTCAGAAAACTTTACACCCTGTAGGCCATGCACAAGACGGATAGCAGCTTCAGAAGTTTCCATAATTAGATAGGCGTAAATAGATGGCGGGGTGCTCTTTTTACTACCCACAATTTTGATTGTTTGTACCTAAGACATGAATGTTGAAGCGTTTGATAAATTGGTTATACGTAAATTAAATTATATACAGAAAGAACCCATCAGTAAAGCATAAATCATGGGTGCAAATGGAACACTTGATAACAAAAAGCAGTCCAGCTGCTAATTGAACAAGACACCAAATGATCATATTCGCCTTTTATCATCATATGGAGACTGGATACTAAAAACTAAACGATAAGCCGATTCTCGGAAAAATCCACACGAACTACACGATTTCATATAAGCGTGTCGTGTTTTTGTTGGATTATGAAACCGAGGAACAAAATGTAACCCATTGAGTCGTACTATTTTACAGAGAAAAATTTACTTTCTATGGAACCAAGATGACATTTTTGCACAAACTGTAACCAAACCAAACAGACGAAGAGTGGGAATATATTTGGATTACCCAAACTGTAATCAGTTTGTAGTTGGATAGTAGGAAAACAATCTAAAAAATCGGTGATTAACACAGCGAAAGATAGAAGAATGCCTTATTAAACTCTACACGGGAATAAAGACAGAGAAATCATTTATCATAACTTGGAAGATTCAAACATTTCTGTCCAATATTTAATAATTCTAACCTTCAACAGAAGACCGAGAAATTATCCTCATTTCCACAAATTCAACAGAAGTGAGTGACAACCTCACGGAAAGACCGATAAAAGAAACCCGTATAACAATGTTAAGTGGCTCATACCTTCTTTTTATCAGTAACTATCAACGCTTTCACAAAATCTGAGCCTCTATTCATTTTGCCAACCTTTTAGATGTTGTGCATCAACCGATATTAACGCTTACTACCGTGTATTTCCTTATATCGATAAAGCCTACGTTGTAAGTTTATCATTAGTTTAGCTGCTCCAAAAGTACTACGAAGACATACACACCAGTGATACAGCCCTTGACTGACTTTCGTAACCTTATTAAAACTATCTATTCAAAGCTTCTTCCCTTCTGGACGTGTTAGCTAAGGTTGTAAGGAAAAGAGGAAGTCTTGATTCATATAAAAACCCATCTGCAATCCTCTATGGTTAACCATAAGCGGGTACAGACACGACATATTAAAGACGATAAATTGCAAAGATCAACAACTTCGCAACACACGCAAAACTAAGACATAGAGGTCAACTTGCTGTAATGTTAACATCTAATAAATCAATAAAGTGAATGGAATGCCAAAATATTTCGTACAGTCCTCATGATAATCCCGCTTCAATAAATAGGAATCTCAAAACTGATAAATACATAGTAGCTACTGGAAAGAATTATGTTACTTATCCTCTACATTTAAACAGCAAACAACTGACGCCACATATCCACACTCACAAAACACGTCACTCTCGGTGACAAAGGGATCTTACAATTCACACAAAAAAGATAGATAACTTACCTTACCATATGGTGAACACATTTCTTTAACATCAACCGCTCGAACGCCTTGAGGAAGATTGCTGATCCATATGCATTTCGAAGAAGATACTGAAAAATTCGAATCAAGTTGCAATTACATCCACATAGACAACTAATTCGAGGCAGAAAATCGCTCACAACTACATCAGTTCGATTTGCCACACATATTAGTATGTAAAACACAATGGCGAAGCAAAAGAGCAATATCAAAGTGGACAAAACTGTACCGCAGAAGAAAGAATTCGCAAAATGAAAGTCCAGGTTTCTGATGTCAAAGAACGAACACAATTCCTTGACTGGGACCGATTACAAACCTCATTATGTCAAATAGGGATCTTCGTTGACGTCCCATTCAGCGACAGCTATGATGACTCCAGATTCGGTTCCTTTGTCAGCATTGAACCATCACTATGTGAGGCACACTGACAAAAACTAGCGGAGTAATGAGGACGAGAACAACGAATTTTCGGAGAGCAGTATCTCAAGAATCCGAGTTAAGAGTTAGTCTTGAAGGTTGGTACAAAGGTCACATGCCCAGTGAGACCGGATGGTCTGTGGGATAATCCCTCGAAAGGTCAAGCGTGAAAGATGCTCGGACCAACATTGCAACGGGACAGTTGATCAGTAATTCCCCAGGTTTTTGATGATTCTTAATCCTGACATCTGTCAGCCCGTTGTGACTTGAATTTCCTACCCCCGAATATATCATTCAACTATTAGGCTTTGTACTGGACCTATTATATACAAAAAGTGAACGCATTCTCCGACATCACGGATCTGTTGGGACCGTCTCAATATATTTAGATGCCCTTTGAGCTGCTTCCTCACTGAGCGACGCTAAGATGTGGTCATAGTGGGCGGCTGGAAGATAAGTGAGGAACGACCGCATACGTGGCTTTTATATCTGGTAGTCTGAGAATATTTCGAAGGTGAAGTGTTTTCGTAGGACGGCATGCGGTTTCCGAGGAGAATTGCAGAGTTCAGTTGAGGACGGGCTGTTCACCGCTGATGGTTGGCTTCATTGTCTTAAACTTGCTTATTTTATCCCACTGGCAACAATTATGTGGCGACCTTTATGAGTAGCGGACACGCAGACTCGCAGCAAAACACAGGCAGGCCGAATGAAGAACAGGAACTACACAGTATCGTGCTTATTCCGGTCAGTTTGAATTCAGCGGGTACAAGTAAACTCGCACGCCAGACCAATTTTAATGTGTCCTCGTCGATGTTAAGCCTACGGATAGGTTGTTTCGCTTCTCTTAACTCTTTCGCTGCGTTGTACCCTGAAAGGGAAGGCAAATAAAAATGGCCAGTGCTATCAATAAGATTTGGAATACGCTGCAACTTTGATCAGGAGCGCGAAGTGCACAATGTTTGAAGAAAGTGTGAATGTTCTCAGTCATTCCTGATATAGAAAAACATCTCAAAAATGTACACTGCTCAACATTTGAATTGTTTGCTCGAGGGAGGAAATCGAACTTGAGACAAGCCCAACTGTAAGGACGTAAGGTAAACACATCAGTATTCATGGAGCGTGTTTGATGTGATTTGAGTGGCACTTCAGCTTGCAATTTGACTAAGAGACAAGTTCGTTTGGTCCAAAGATTCTGGGTATCCAAAAGGGCAAATCAACTTGGCTGACCAATCGGTTTGTTATAAATGTGAGTTCAAAATATTTGAACGAATTAAATTAGGACGTCCGGGCGCACAGGCCATTCTAGGTCGAAGGTGATGGCTTCTAGGAAGATGAAAGCAATCTAGGAAAATAGTTCGCCACGGCAGTGTATGCAACTACACACCGCCGACACAACAGGATCGGACAGAATGAAAATCCTCAAATCCGAAACAGCAAGATGCAGTGAGAAACTGGCAACTGAAACTTTGTGTACAGAATCAACACCTGATGCGCGGAACAGGAGTGGCTCAGTATATGTCCCGGTTATACCGAAAATCCCATTACGTATATCAGAGAGGAGGTGAGATAGTAAAAGTTAAACAAACCGTGTCTCACGGTTGCGGATATACGTTGATATAGCCACGGACAATAAACTGCTTCCAAAAAGTAATGCAATAAATAATGCCGTCCTTTGGTGTGAGGCATCAAATAACTCGACTAAAATATACACTGAATTTAGGTATTGCCTCATTCCTCCCCACTCTCTGTTCTGAAGATTTCCTGCCGCGTTCCATCAGTTTCTTCCGTATCTCTTGACCTATTTTGGTACTTTCTCCCTTGAGTTGCTGAAATGAGACAACTTGAACCGTCGCTCAATAGCACCAGGTCCTGTGTTTTTTATCTCTTTTGTACCATAATCTAGGCAGATATAGCGAGGAGTTTTAATAGTGTAATCACAGTTGGCCGACAGCTGTCAAGCTCATTTACCTTAAGTTTGCGCTCGGCACCATCGATGGAGCGGTGTGGCAGCAGTCTCACCGTGGGAAGGACTGTGTGACAGGCCTCAGAAAGATGTCTGATGAGCTCCGTGGTCAAACAAACCCTCCTGTCTTTCAGGTGGCCCAAGAAGAAATAGCCCTTCACTGTGTTGGGAGGCGGCAAGTGTCAACAACTCGCACGTCTTCAGTAGTACACAAGACCCCCTCAGCCATAACGCACCCCCTCAACTAAGTCCCCTTTTATGCGTCCAACTCCTGATACCAATGTTAAGCTCCTCAGGATTTCGTTACCTAGACGATGCCTATTCGTGTTCTCCTCCCACACACCCACCGACCGACGTTCGGATGATGCAACAGTTTTACTACAGGGAACTTCGCGCACAGTTGTAGTAATAATGTCAGGTGACCTCAACGCTGGGGCTAGAAAACTGGACTGAGCCACTGAAAAAGGCATGATGAAGACATCAACGAAGTCCCATGTTAGCAAACTAATAGCGTTGATTGCCTTTGACAATCTTTTTCTCATAATCGCTTTTCCTGACAAGGATTGATTTCAAGCATAGACGGAGGCGGTTTCACACGGCATCCGCCAACATCAAACCAACGACCGACACGGCTAGCTCATTTTGCTGCTATAAGACATCGTTGAATAGGGTCGGTAGGGGACCACCAGTCCTTCTAGAGCACCTGTTCAGACTCCTGTCAGCCACTAGCACCGACTCGCGTTTGTCTACTTCTCACTGGCCGCAGGAAGCGGGTGACAGTAAGGCCTGGCTTACCCCCGTCGGATAATGAATACGTAAAGTAGGTATTTAGGAAAGAGTAAGCTAGATATTACTCTGAGCGTGACGGAGATACTGACCCTGAAGAAACCTGGCGTGAAATTCAACTTAAAGTAGAAAAAGGTAAAAACAATTGGTATAGTACACGTGAAAGTTAATAAAATTCGTTGGATTTATGCGGAGTCATTTTGGCCGATTGATGATAAAAGACTGATTCCAGCTAGCCAGGACCACCGTGATGCAAGATTCTTCATAGAAATGTCGAGAAGTGGTGAGTGGTGTCAGTGAGAGGAATGGAGAAGGTATCAGCTTCGGGTAGCATCTGGCAGCGCACTGCATCTCTTAAAAATTGTATACAAACACTAATGTGGTTGCTGGACCCATAGCCGAAGAGAATAGGACACTGATAACCTCCTGGGATAGGCAGCTGGAACGTGGGTAGCGCATCCTGAAGCCAATTTCTACTGGCCCACGGCGACACATTATTGGTCCACTGTTCAGCGTGCACCTGAATGCACGTAGATGTTGTTCCTCTACCCCGCTTGAAGTTGAGAAGAGTGCGTAGAACCCAAGATGATGCAAAGCAACAGAATGCGAAGGTTTTCTAGCTGACGTTTTGGTGGTTGCAGGTAGGAAATTGCCGATTGGTGCACTTGAGGTACCAAGTGGCGTATGTGAAACAGTGGTGGTTCTGACTGAGTGGTCCACGTCACCAGTCACTCCGGTCTATAAGAAATGAGAGGAGTCATCCCTTGACAACCATGGAGGAACCAGTCCGCCCAAGATACTAGGATTCGCAGTTGTCCAACACCAAACTGGGGCCTCCTTGCAGGTTCTAGGACACAGCAACACCCGCAGGCTGCCAAAACTTGCCCAATTACTCTACATGAAGGTGATGTTTGACTCTATCGACCATGAAGTGTTGTGACAGTGTCTGACTGTGGGGAGAGTATCGAGCAACCATATGGTGGTTATCGAAGCTCTCTAATCGAACTCGCGCTGCCGCGTGAGGATTCATGGAGAGCTGTCTTCAGAACCGGTGAAAACCAGCCTTGTTCGCCAGGTATCCCCACTGTCACCGTCCCTGCATAACTGCGCCATAAATGTATTAATGGACGTAATCTCAAACAGCTTTGACTCCTCAGGGTTTCGTCTAGCCACGTATCTGAAGGTCATCTCGGTGGGTTGTTGTACGCAAACGATATTGCCCTACTGCATGAACAAGCCTACAAAATACAAGGTCACTTAAACGTGTTGAGCATAAATCTGAGTATGTTCGCCTGATGTACATTTCTCACCTGTGAAATACAATATGCTGCTCTATGACTATGGGTTGTGCTCACATCTAAAACTAAAGTTTACGGTCTGGCGTTTTGAAGAACTGAGTGCAAGACCATTTACAGAGGACCATCGCGTGGCAGTAGATAGGAAATCTTTTGAAAAGGATGCACGTACGGAAACTGTCAGGTCAACAGCAAGTTTGATCAAATTGTTACCGGGTGAAGATGGTAAATCATGCTGAAAGAAATAGAGAAGACACGTGGAAAGGACAGCTCCTCAGGGAACACCAGTTACAGTATGCAGTGAGGTGAAGTGCTTCCCCCTTGGAACAGTTTATTGTTTCCTTTGAGAGAAAAATGAATGAAGTCAGCTCATTATCCGGGATGGTAAGAGTCCCGAGTAGCTTGCCCAGCAAGAGAGGTCCTGAGATGGAACAAAATAAACAAAGCAGAATGAATAAATAGATAAAACAAATAAGTGTGGTCTAAAAAGGCACACCTGAGATACTTGGCATTTCTGTCAAGATTAAAAGCAGCATTCTGATACAAGACAGCAGTGGCAACCATAGTGCTTCTTCTGCTTTTGTGTGCAAATTGATTGTGGTCTCCGTGAGCCTTCAGTGAGAGTGTAAGCACAGGTATTATGAGCCTTCCTGTTATTTTCAAGAATGGAGAAGTAGCTGGAATTGGATGAAATTCCGGACACACCTCTAGAGTCCCTGACTCAGGTACGGAGACTGTCTCAATATCTTTCCTGCCACTCGTTAGGGTGTTTTCCAAAAACGACCTGCCGAACATGTTGGCTGATGAATGGCATAAAATATCACACGCTTCATGTACGCGAAGCTTGACATGCCATCCAGACCTAAACCGCGTCAAAGGTTCAGGGATTTGAGAAATTTGAAAGCATCCTTCTTAATAATCTCTGGACAACAGTCTTCATTGAAAATGTGTGGACATAGTGGGATGGGACAGGTGGGTTGGCGTATAAACAATCTGTTCAAGGCACAGACGTCAACACCTGCTTCTTTACTGAGGGGTTTGCTGCCAGTGAGGCCTTCAAAAACCTGGGATGGCACGTTACACTGTCAGCACTGTCGTTCAAACATCGCTGAAAAATATGCTCCATATATTGTAGCATTTTCTGTCGACCAGTGAGTAGTTTCTACGTACGATTTTCTGACATGCGAAGGCTTACTTATGTAGCTTGCCACGTGTTTTGGACGAAGTGCGTGCAGTGCAATGATCAGAGCTGGGAGTGGGACTCTCTTTTGAGGTCCACGAATGCCAGTATCACCGACAAGTATCAAGTCTAGTGCTGCATTCTAAAATGTTGTGAAGTTAACAAGATTTCGATGACCGGGAGTTTTGAGAAGGCTTTGGTCATATGGGTGGAAATCGCCATATATTATCGATGGGGAACGTAGGTTATAAGGCATGAGTTCCGTGAACGTGGCGAAGAAGCTAGATAACTTGGAGTAACTGCAACCAGGCATCCCCAAATATCTCCGATGTAAGTACAGCAATACTTCTAAAGTTTGAGGTGGCATTTTACAGTGACGCAATCTGTGTCATCATTTGAAAATTTAAAGTATATGTGACTCACAATGTACCAACAGATTTTACTGAAGGTAGCAACATCGCCTCTATGTTTCCTAGTGAAGCTACGTCGACCCCGAACCGTTCAAAGAAGCGAAAATATCATCACAAAGCCCATGTAACCGACTTTTTTGCGGTGGGCTTACCCTATCATTATAGTGCACGCTGGAGTACATAAGAGATTGTAAGTAATCTACGTTTCCGTGCAATGACGTGAAATTACTAATTTTAATTTAGCAGCCCAGAAACTTGGACTGTCTGCTTGGTAACCGGAGTGGTTGACTGCACAGCAGCCACAACGACCTGCGTCTACTAGAACCCTGGTTGTCAGAAAACGGCCTTACTTTCAAATTGGAAATGTACGAAATAATGGATATCAGTACTCATGAAGAAAGGACTACCGGATTCCAATAATAGTTGAGTAGCCATGCCATAACCAAAGTATCTATGGATAAAGAGCTGGAGCCCAACTTCCTGAGCACCCTCAAGGCCAGCTCCAACTGCAAAGGAATAGCAGCCAGAGCCGGCACCAATTCACACATTCCCGCTCGCAGCTTGGTGCTGTCCCGCTTTGGTTGTTTCCCACGGTTTTCAAACCTTACTTACAGCCGCCCCTGAGTTTTCAGTACTGTAGCTCTCCCAACGCTCAAGAGGGATGTCAGTCTTCTTGAAAAAAATGAAGATCTGCAGCAAAATCAACCTTGGTACTATAAGGGAAGATATGCTGTAACATAAATAAACACTTAAACCTATTCATTTTGAACTATGCCCTACGAAATCATTGATCAGACAAGTCACGCAAACAAACTAACCTTACCTGTGACATGGTGATCATCACAAAAAATCCCGTCAGGACTTCACATTAGGGTGCTAACACTAGGCGCAGATTAAAGTTTTCTTTTCACGGGCACGAGCTTTACGGGATGCTCCACCGTGGGATGTAGCCGCAGCCTCTTTAGACAGTTATGTTTGTTCCTGTGGCTTGCTACAGACGCACACATGGAGTTACTGACCTCCCTAGCAAACCGCCGCTTTCTGCTTAGTCACCATTCACAACCTCTCTTCTTGATACACCCACCAACCCTTACTTAGTAACTAAACTAACACTACCTCTACCTTTTTTGTTCGTACAACTTACATTTTCCCACTACCTTAATACCTAAATTTAGACATCTGTACTGAGAGGAGTCACATAAAGACTTCTAATCTTCAAATTAACCCGCTGCTCCCCAGTCATTTCAATCAACAAATTACAATTACCAACTAACTAAAGTATTCATCTCACCGGAGCAAAAAGTAGGAAAGCAGGAGAGATTTCTTTGCCCACCGCTAAAGCGAACCGCCTAAAAAAATCAGAACACAAGGTGTGAGAGATCAAAAACTATCAATTTTACACCCTTGCACTACTGTTATGGGATGCTGTTGGTTATGGTTTATACGAGCCAAATGGTTAGTTGCGGATAATTTACATGACAGCGGGCATTTTGGTTTGTGGTATTTATTTGCCACCATCTTTTAAGTCATTTGCATGATGAAATCAGGGTATGTGACGAGAAACACGCTTCAAAATGTGAAAGTTTTGTTTTGGAAAGATTTGGGTGATGACTGATATGCACTGCACTGTCCTTCTGAATATTTTATGCAGTATTTACTGAAGTAATTACTGCATTGAATGACTTATTTTAAGTGCCTTTTAAAAATTCTCGGCAAAACCCTTCACAATCAATCAGGGTTTCGCCGAATGGCTTGAAAATTGTCAGCAAAATTTAAGGGTGGAAAATGTCTCCACTTATTGTTGAAGCATTTTTACATTAAATGATGCAATCGCACCACAAACTAGTCGGTGGAGTGATTCGCAGAACATTTGCTTACATGTAGGACTAAATTGTGTCATTTCTGATCGAAATCTGGGTTTTCATAACCACATGTTGTAATCCTTTTTTAACTCACAAAAACCTGTTAAATAATTGGAAAGTGTAACCTTGATATAAGAGATTGTCAGAGAAAGCTATAATCAGTTATTTATTTGTGTTTCACATGGTATGGGTCTTTAAAAAATGATAGAAAGACGCAAACTGTCTGAGCAGTGTAATTGTGCAATACATTCCGAATACTCAGATCCCGCACGTACTTGTGGTAGGTATTTACAAGAAAATGCATAAAGATAAAGGACGAGAATATGAAAAAGGTTATGTAGGCGGCCTTATTAAAGGCCAAATAACGGCGAAAATCAGTAGGAACAAAATGAATTGGTTTTCATAGTTGAGTTCATCTAATGGGATTCAAATTATTTATGAATACACAAATGTGGTTTGGACTATCTAATAGCTAAGGTCTCGATAAACTTATGGATCTTTCTCGCACACGCTTTGTAAATAGGTCTAAAGGAAGAGGCAGTGCCAATCCTTTGACCTGTCTTAACAATATGTTTCGATATTAAAGAATTTAGACGTTTACTGCAGTTGTTCACGAATTCAGGTGATTCAGTTTGCTTCTGAAGTCACTTTGGAATATGCTTCGAGGTCTTTGCTTGCATGGGTCTATATCTTTCCCGTATTTAAGCAGCATCGCACGTACATTTGAATTGGTAAATGCAGTGGAATGTGAAACTGTTGTTCACATGCTATAGGAGTTTGTGAGGGTATACAGGCTTGGTGATTTCTATCAGTCTCATCGTAGCTGTATGCTAAGTCCTACTAACAGCAGCGTCAGGTGTCTGCTTAAGGATTGCCCTGTAGGAGTCACATTTGTACGGAAGACTGATGAAAGCATCGTGTTTCGGGACAAATTGAAGAGTAGGTTTTGTCACTGGCTACTATGTTCTGGCTGATAAATTTGGGTGGGTAAATATTCTCCACGATGTTTCCAGTCAGTCTTCTACCGTTACCTTTTAAAGTATCATCTGTGTATATTGGTTGAATTCTGATAAATAAGCACATAGTTAACGCTCAATTTTACTGAACTGGACAAAATCTTTGATACTTGTAATATTGCCCCGTCCACGTAGGTTTTCGACAAGGCTCCCTACTATCGCCGATCATCTTCCTGATTGTGGTCAACTGGAATGGCGTAGATCATGTAGCTAACCGTGAGGAGCGAGAACAGGGGCATACGCTGGAGCGACAAAGAGTTTAGAAGATTTAAATTTCGCAGATGACTTGTCTAATATCGCACAAACTCGGAGGTCTTCAGACAAAAACTAACACGTTGACAGAAGAGGCAGTGAGGATGGGACTTCAAGTAAATGTAAAGAAGACAGAGGTGATGAGAATACCCAACCACCACCAACAACAAGCACCAATCACCATCAACAGAAGACATCTAAATGAAATAGTCTCACCTACTTAGGCAGCATCATTTCAACTACGGTGGCGGCGCAGATGAGGACGTGAAAACCACGATCCCAAAAGCAAGACAGACCTTCGTTAACCTGAAATCAGTGTGGCGATCTACTGCACTCAGCACAAAGAACAAGACCCAGATTCTCAACACTATTGTCAGTCAAGTCAGTGCTTTCATGTGATGGTTCAGAGACTTGGCGCGTCACGAAAAGCATTTCAAACAAACTGCAGACATTCATCAACTACTGCCACCTACCCTCACTCCATACTGAAGATCAGATGGATGGACAGAATAATAAGAATAAGCAACAAGGAACTGTGGCTGGCTGGCTGGCTGGCAACGAACAAACCAAGAACCTGTCACCGAACAGATGTGCAAAAGAAGTAGAGATGGATTGGGCATACACTGAGAAGACCGTTTGGATGCATCAAGCGCCAGGCCAGACCCTGGAGTGGAACTCGCATGGTAAACGACGAGTTGGGCATCCGAGGCGAGAGCGACATGGAGGAGATGGTGTGAGGAAGAAATGAAAGCTTGTGGGCATTCGTAGAGGCATGTTGAAAAGAATGTAGAGAAGAGAGTGCAATGGAGACGTGATACTGAAGCCCTATGTTCCACTAGGAACCCAAGGGACTAATAATAATAGTGATAATAATGATAATAATAATAATAAAAGTAATGATAATAATGTAGGTTTTCTGTTGACAGATCATTTTTTGGATCCATTCTCACACTGAGTAACCAATTTGTCCAAGGAAGATAACCATTTGTCGTCCTCTTCTGCACATAATAGTGATATGCTGTTCTGCATCTCATTCATTTTGTGTAGAGATTAAGTGGACTGATTTGAATTATCATATATTATTAGGAAACCGTCGACTTACAATCGATAATAGACAGGACATCTCAACTACGTTTTGCGCTGTTTTTCACGTATGACATAAATATATCTGCTAAGAAGGGGGTTATGGGATTTACCATGGCAACGCCATCAATCTCAAGGAAATGTTTACCCTCAAATGCAAATTTAATATTGTTTGTACATGAAGATAGTAGCTCTTTTAAGTGATGCAGGGAAGTGGGTATTGAAAATTACGTATAGAAATATGATCACATAAAATGTCAATTGTGTTGGATAAAAGGACATTGGTGAATAGTCAGTTAGCATCGAATGGGCACATAATTTTGTTTTCAATGTTGACATCATCAAGGCATTTGATTACTTCGAACGTATCTTTTAAGGAATACTTACAGATTTTGCTTCTTAATGAGATCCAATAGTCTCACTAGCTACTGGGCTAGCTTACGCATCACAAACTGGCGAGTGATACCCACCATCTTGACTTTAATCCAACTCTGATCGTCAACTTAAGTTGGAACAAGGGTTTTCAATTGTTCATATGGATTTTCAAACTGTGCATAAATTGATAGCCAAATCTAATGAGTGTTTCGAGGAAAGCAAAATTTAAGCCCAAGGGATAAGACTTCCTTGTGATAGGTGGACTGTGTCACTGTAGAAAGATTAGTAACATATTTATCCGGACTAACAAGGAAACAATAATAATTTGCTTTTTCCTGTCAAGTGAACTGCTTAACTTCCGATGCATATTGGCTTTCATTTTAAGGATGGCATTACCACAAAGTTGTAGGGATTTCAAACGACATATTATTGATGAAACCGATAGAAAATATAATGCATTTACTTGGAACAAATGCAATTTATGCAACTTATCATGACCATTTTGGACGTGTGACTTTATAAGACGCATAAGATTTGAAATGTTTGGCTGCAATCTATTAGATTATTATTAAATTGGAAGTATGTTTTCACACAAAGGTCAATAAGTTCCACCAAGCTGAACATTGAGGTTTTGTGCATTCGGAAAGACTTGTGTCCTCAGTGAAGAGAATATACATAGTATACTCGGCTAGTTGTGGTTCAATTGATGTGCATAATGTTGTGAAATCGAAGGATATTATCATTCGTTATCTTCCATATTAATGCCTTGGATCCTTTCTAAGAATTCTGTCGGTTATTTCATGGAATTTCCGCATGATTGTATAAGTTGTTTAAGGTTCCTCGGAAGTTCTGTGGTTTTTGTATAAGTTGGAGTCCTCGGAAGTGAGACTGTTGGCCGTAGAGGGATGTCTGGTTTATGCAGTTTTGGTCTGCTGTAAGACCGAGGAAGAATATGTCCATTTTATTTAATTCGCTACTTGTCATGCTTTGTTATTTCTTCTGCTTGGAAGAGCTTGTATAAGGTTGTCAAACTTTTGGATAGGTTTTCTTTCAAGTGCCTACTATTTTTCTGAACGGATTGACGAGAGGAACTTAAATTATGCGGCATGAAACGTAGTTCTGAATCTTTCAAGCAATAACTGAGAAGGTTAACTGCATTTCGGAGCTTAAATGCCATGCTAATAATCCTTGAGTGTAATGTAGTCATTCATTTTGACTAGAAAGCAAACGGAATGTCCGGGAGTGTTTAATAAATGCTGTATATGATCCATCTATAGTAAGAGAGGACTGAGTTTAGTGGCTTAACTCATTATTATGACAGTTTTAAAAGCCTCTTACAATCCTGGTCACGCTTTTGTAAACCTTTTCTAGTTGGTGTTTGTCTTTCATAAAGTATGTCCAGTGTACGACAGTGTCGTATTCTGGATGTCGTAAGATTTATCTTAGCATAGGATTGCACAGTTGTTTTTTGTGAGTCTACCGAAAGCTCTGTGGAGCTTTGGCTCATTGGTTAAGGTAGTTGATTATTGACTGGTGGGTCAGAGTTACCAGCCCCGCTCCATATACTAAGGTGTGAGTAGCTGGTATCATTAGCCCACACACAATCGGTATGGCATATCACCTACTGCACGAAGTCCGTTGTGGATGCTGAGTGTATTTTGATTCGTTCAATTCGAGGTAATGCTCCTCACTGAATATTGGGTAATACAATACCTGCGGTATACTCATGGGTTATTTTTCATCTAATACAGCTGTTTTTACACTTTGACGTAATTCTGGTGATAAACAAATTCCACAGTCTGAAATTCAGCAATATTCGCTAAATGCTGTCCTTCATTGTTTAAATATATTTTTTTAAACTGAGAGCATGGAATAAAGCACCCAGTTTATTCAGTAGATCATCTTGTTACAGTGCGTTACTCGTTCGCGATCTCCTAGTCAGTGCAGTTGCAGATAAGTAGCTCTAAATCAATAGCTTAGGGTTCGACAAGACTTCACAGTAATGCTGACCTTCATGGTTTTAAAGGTCTGGTTAGGCTGAAGGCACACGGTCAAGTATCCATGCCACTTGACATGTTGTCAAATTAAGTTATATTGCTCTTATCTGATCTTCTAGCGAATTGGCCAAAACGCATCGGTATTTTGGCAGGGTTTATAAAATATTCTATTCCTATCTGGCTACCCTGTCAAATCTTTCTTGATCTCACATTCATGGGTATTCTAAAGTGTCTGTCAGGTTGGCATACGAACAGTTTCTTAGACCGGCTAGATAGTGCATTTTGGTTTGTTGGTGTCGTTCAACAGCTATACGATCACTCGCTGACAAACAACTTGGTGTCTTCCCTTATTATTGGACTTATGAGTTTTCATACAGGTATAAAAAACCAGCGTTTGCTATTTCCAGTCATCAAGATAACCTACTCCATTTCTAAAATGACAAAAAATATACCCCATTAAAATCTATAGTAGAAATCAACAGTAACATAAAATTCAGTTGAATTGTTTTACGACTGAAACTAGCCTAATATTTAACAACTTGGGCATTTCTGCGCCACTGCATTTGCCCACATTAAGTATATTTAAAATATATTTTCCCATTTTTGGGGAATGATTCTTTGTCTTTGGTAGACAGTGTTGCTAGTATCGTTCAGTGTTTTATCGGCAAACAGTACTTCAAGCAAATCGAAGAGTGGCGAAAGTTAATTAGTAAGGCGTTATCAAGAAAACGTGGGTTCGTAAATAAATACATGAACTGATTTTTAAGTAATGTGAATAAAAAAAATAGTGCGTATCCAGAAAGAGTGCAAAAATTGTATGGGGAACACGTTATTACGTGAATGTAATACGAAGAATTAATAGAATGAGTTATGGCATCAATGAAAGAAACAGTAAAACGCTTAATACGAGAGCAAGAGAATGAAAAGAAAGCATTACAATGGCAAGTCATTGTAGTATATCAATGTGCTCAGCCTCTATATCACTAAATATCTATCCAACAATTTTCAAGCTATCACCAATTTATAAGTAGCTGCGTTGACTATCAAAGCATTTGAATGGCTTTAAACTTTAAAAAAATACAGTCCGATATGGGGACTTATTATCTGATGTATGATACTTCTTGGACTTTTACGAAGATCTCGGGAGTGATCCTTTAGAAGTTTCCCTTATTTGGGTGATCCTTTTAACTACGGAGAATATTTATAGCCAAGGAAATTAATTTTGATGTTGTTGTGTTCTCTGAGCTGGATGGTTTAATTATGAAGCTTTAATTGTCATTTTGGAGAACATCATCGGCAAACTTCAGAAAGAAATGAGCAATAACGTTTTCCCCACAAGTGGCTTAGTCGCTTGTCTTAAGGGCTATGTGTTTGTGCCAAAGCCTTTTTCGTTGTCTCTATATATTTCGACTGGATGTCCTGCTGACATGAAATTCGACCTTATTGTTGTTTCTTATTGGTTGATAGGTCAGGTCAATATCAATATGTCTGTTGATCACTGACTGGCCTGAATACCAAGCTTCTAAGAATTCTCTGGCGTTTCTTGTATTTCCTCTGTTCAAGATTTCCACATTTCCTCAGTCAAATTCATGTTCATAGCTGTCCTTATGCATTGATATGGACGAAGATATATATGATCATGCTTCACTGCTAGTTGATGTCCATATAGACGGATGTGAAGAGGACGACCATTCTGTATGATGTAGTGTTTTTCGTAGTTTCTGTGGTTTGTTTTGTAAATAATTTTTGGTTTGTCTTCCCTTCTTACTGCATCCTTTGACCGGCATAACAGAGAGTGAAAAGCTTTTGTGGGCTTGTGAGCTACAGAGATTTCAAAAGGCTTCAATAATCTAGTCGTGATCTCAGAGATATTCTTCATGTAGGGCAAGGCAATCCGTTTGTTAGTTTTTGAGGCTGACTTCTTGGTTGGTCATGAATTATGCTAGAATCTTTTGATGAAGTTGCGTGGATAGCCATTCTTCTGGAAAGCAGTCATTAACATCACGTCAACTAGTAGTGAAGCATCATCATATATATCTCCACCCATATCAATGTTTAAGGAAAACTGCGGACATGAATTTGACTGAGGAAATGTGGAAATCTTGAACAGAGGAAATACAAAAAATGCCAGAGAATTCTTAGAAGCATGGCATTCAGGTCAGTAAGTGGCATGATGTTGTAGACTTCAAAAAGAGGTCCTATTAATCTTTGGTAGAGCTTAAAGAAAAACTATGAAGAAGGAGCACCCAATAGTTTGTTTACAAAGTTTACTACCCAGGTGTTTATGGCATCTCCAGCGGAATTTTAGCTTTTTTCTAGATTTTCGACTAAAAGAGCCAAGTAATATTTGGTCACGGTACCGAAAGGATGAGTACCGCAAAGAGTGTCAAGGACTTCAGTTGACTCACATGCATAGAATGACAAGGATTTGAGTGTATTACTACTACCTCATTTCCTTAGAAACTCTTAAGTCATCCCGTAGGACTAGCGTGTTCGGTATACAACTCATAAGTCTTCACAAATTTGGATTCTTTTTCCAAAGTAAATAATTGTGACGTGAATCTCCTTTATTTCAGTTGGAGTCCTAACTTCCTAAGTTGGCTTTAACTTCTCGTTCATATACTTGTGAAGCCCCAAACCTGTGCCTGCTCTATGCATGTGTTATACTGCTAAGAGAATCAACAAAATGCGTTCATCAGTACTTGCTCTATGTCCTCTCCGCACTTAAGCTTGCGCCGTAAATTTGCTTTCATGACGAAAGAAAACAGTAGAAATTCAGTGAGCGGTTTCGTTAGATCGATATGTAAACTGAAATCTAATAATCTGAACAATTTCACATTCACTCATGTCTTGCAGTGATCCCATCACAGTGTGGACCAAAAAATCTCTTGAAAACAAGCTTTTCGAATGGTTTTTCATATATCTGAAAAAGAGATGTGTATACTGAACTATATTGTTAACGTCCTATTTTCAGGTATCCAATCCTGCCAAATAAGCAACCAATTTCCTTGAAGCAATCTGCAGCTTTTACGCAAATCGAATAGACTGTCGTAAATTAAAACTTAGTAGTGTATATTACGCCGAAAAATCGCATGTCAGAAATCCAGGTGAAGTTAATTTACCTTTTATAATTACATTCTCTTTTGAGATGCTTTGAAGTTTCTTTCATAGCGGTTTCATGTTATATTGAAGTTACCATGCTTGAGTTTACTTGTCGAAATGCAACAAAATAAGTGTCGAGCAAATCTAGTCAGTTCAGTTTTTGGTTACTATTCTAGTGAACGTGGCTGATAAAAACGGATATAAGTAGTATGTGTTGAGAGGGTGGCAGAAATCATAGGGAATTACCAGCAATGGGTAAGGATCCCGCCAAGAGAAACGCAAGAGACAAGGCAGGTGTGTGAAGAGCAAATCAAGAAAGGAGCAGAAGAGGAAATGAAGCACATTTTGCAAAGCATTTGCCCTGTCTGTTGATATTCATTTGAAGTGCAGCCACCTTTTTTTGAAGGTTGTCGATTTGTTTTTTCCAGTTATTTACCTCTGATAACTCCACTGCAGTACCCATCAGCTGTCTGGTCACCTTGGCTATCTCACTAATATGCATGGGTTGGGCCGCATTGGCTAGTCGTAGCTGCTGGGCGATGACGTTCGGGACACTTTCGGTGGACTGCGTAGCCAGTAACTGTTCCTGCGACTCCTCATCCAACGTGGGAAGTGCTCGCCGAAGTAGTTCTGTCAACTTCATAGCCAATACCAGCACATCTTCCTCGATTCCAAGTTTCGTTCTCCGGAACTTCTGCATCGCCAGCTCCCTGTCCGCTGGGCTGTCGAATTCCACTTCCAGTCGTTCAACAATTCTCTCCCAAGTTTCTTTCCCTTTCTCCACGTTCCACACCGTCATATGCTGCTTTCGTTCTACCCCTCAGCAACGTGCCAAGTACTACCTTCGGACGCCCACCAGCTCCGCGACTGACTCGGAGTACCTGAGAACGACCTTGATGTCTCCATCCGCTAACTCTACAGGCTATGGATCTTCATCACGTCCAGAAACAGCGACACCAATTGAAGAAGCAAGAAGACAAGTATGAAGGAAAGAATGTTTATTGTCAACAAGTGGGACAGTAGTCCTTAAATATGGTACACCTTATCAGCAACGCCCACTACACTATTTTTTTAATTTTCTGGAACTGTGGATTACTTCTTTGCATGACTTGCCTTGAAATGAAGAGTAATGAAAATGCGACTGCACCACAGTGATGTGATTGAATCAACCCTAACAGATACTGGAATAATTTTTCGTAACTTTCGCTTAACAAACCACTTAATAATAGGAGGTCCTCTCCACCTTTTAGTATTAAGTTGATGTGAAATGTATGCGTTGAAAACCTAATTGTCTAATTGCGTACTTGCACCAGTTCACAGCCATTATTTTCTTGTCGATCTGGGAAGCGCTGTGTGGTTTTTTAAAACACTTGAGACCACTGTTTGAGCATCATGAGTGCAAAAGGAGTATAACATGATTTAAGTTTGCTTATTTAGGCTATTTTTCATGGTTAAGTTGATAACACTTTTCCATATACGAATATTCGAATTCTAGTTACGGCAAATGAAGAGGTGACTTCTTTATGGCTATCAGTAAGAAATCATCCTAAGAGATTCACTAAGCTGGAAGTAAGCTGAGTTGTTCAGATTAAATTATTCTCCAAGCTCAATCTAAACACATACACCTTGAGCCATAGATATTCTCCACAATTTCTGGTTTGATTTATTTTTTCAAGTCTTTAAACAAGCCTATATTTAAATTTAGCCACTGATTTTTGCAATGACATTTTTACAGACTGAAGCACTGAACCTATTTCTTCACGACCAAACAAACCTTAATAGATATGTTATACAAAATGCTATTTCTTCAACAAAGAAACCGAAGTGGAATTCAAACATTCCAAATTCAATTGCGAACTCACATTCGTCATCTTCTTTGTCTAACCAGTTTATGCAGACCAAATTACATCACCAATATGCCTTGAATCAAATTCGAAGTAAACATATTCGTGCTGAAGAGACATTTAAGCAGTCTACAACAGAGTGGCTGGAAAACCATAGTTTAAAGGCGAAACAGTTGACAATACACGACTTCGTTGCGATGGGTAGAATTCCAGAAAGTAGAATGCGAAAATTTTCTGGTAAATTTGACTTAATAATTTTAATCTTCTGCATATTTTAACGAAGCAATTTCAAAAATAACAATGGACCAAATTGTTGACGAATTCAAACAAAATCCTGCATCACATCTGGAATATGACATAAAGCAGCTCAATGAATTTGAATGTGGTCTGCATGAGTCCATCTATTCCTACATGAACAGAATCAAGTGGTTGATGAGGGTAAGTTACTTATTATTTATTGTATCTTTACTTTTTTACAGTCAGGTGTACACGTGATAGCGCGTAATTTGTTTTCAAACTTTTATTCAATGATCTTAGTAACAAAATTGGGTTGACCTTTTTCACAAAGTACAATATATCCTATGTTTCTTACTTGGAGGCAACCAAAATTGTCTCGTTATGTCAGCAGTCACATTATAAACATTTATGGATAGAATTTAGTAAGCAGTGAAATACGATCATGGCTATCGGAAGCACTTAATTTATAAAATATTCTATCATAGTTAAAAGGTATTTTGCAAACTAACAAAAATAAGGAAAAAAACTGTAAGTCAAAGAAGCACTATGATTAAGATCAGCTGGTAAAGTTATAAAATATAAGGAGGTTCAGTAATCTCAATAAATATCGTGTTGAGCAGCCTTGAATACAAGTGGATTTTTCACTGGAGTTCTAACATTTGAGGATCATCTCCAACATGACTGTTAACTTTCAGCATGAAGTTTTAATTTCAATGACGTTCAAAATAAATTTTGAATCAGTTGCGCTATAACAGTTTTTAACACCAGTTTTGACCTTCAATTCAAACTTGGATGCTGTACGTTTGTATAAATTTTAACTGTAAATTTTCCCTAATGATGAATAATAGTGATATCTATTTTGAACTTTTCAAAATTTTTAAGCCAAACTCCCATAAAACGACAAGATGGTTGGGAGTTTATCTATGAGACATTCGAGTCAGGCAAATCTTTCAAATCAGTCACTCAATTCCAAGACTGAATAAAGCCTTTAAGCAGATCACAAGGATTACCTGTAGTGGTATTAGACTGACAGAGCTTACTTTTATGGACATTTAGGACAAATATAGCAGAATCTGCTTCTTCAATAACCAAAAGGTTTTGAATCCATATCACCATAAAACAATCCTAGATATTAACCGATTTCAGCTATTTTACGTCAAGTTTCCTACAGAGTAGGCAAAGAATTATTTAGGACTGATATGTTGTTTATTGCAGGTGTGCATTCAAATGCTTCTATATTGAAAAATTTCTATTATTCAACAGACTCTGTCTATCAACATTTATATAAGAAATAGCTTTTAAAGCATTCACTTGTAGTTGGTCCATTTCATCTTCGAAAACTTGTGTTCCAGTGACATGTGAACTTAGGTATGTTACTTCTAAGCTTATAATATTTCATTAAAGTATTTAAAAAAGTGCTATACAGCTATGCAGTTTGTTAAATTGTTATAACGTACTGCTGAGGAGTCCCATACTAAGACGAAACAGCTGTCCAGTGCTCCCAGATTTCCAATGGCTCCCCAACTAATGTCCGTCCAAGATGAATACTACTTCAAAATTAAAAATCCCCATTCATCTCAAAAATAATTTTCATGTTATGTTCGAAATTAAAATACACTCAAGTCAGCATAAAAAATTATCTGAAACATGAAGAAATAATTTTTGATTGCACTGACTCAGTGTATTTTCTTACTTAAAATCCCTAGGATACTAGAAAGATATTTGGCTTGGTTCGCGGAGAACATGTTGGACTTTTATTAGATGGTTCAGATGCAAATTTAGGATTTAATCGAGATAAACAATTTAAAAAGCATTTAATCGAGTTCATAAATGAACAGTTGAACGTAGAAAAGTTGAAAACATTGTATGTAGCAAGTTATGGAACGCATATCAATTCGTTGTGGCCATATCCAATGAGTGTTAACACACGCACAATTGATGAATTAAAATTTTTTATCAAGGAACAATTGGTTCCATCTGGTGGATCAAACTTACTGAATGGTATAAAACACGTAAGATCCAATTAGTTTTATCATTCTTTACTTCAAAACAACATTATCGTCTTGTATTCAAAACCTGTCAGCGTAAAATAATTTTTTAAAATTATTTCGGTCAATTCCCAATTATTTTAATTGAACATTATTATATTATAATTATTAGTCCCTTGGGTTCCTAGTGGAACATAGGGCTTCAGTAGCACGTCTCCAGTGACCTCTGTTCTCTGAGGTCTTTTGAACCTGGTCCCACGACAGCCCACAAGCTCTCATTTCCTCCTCGCACGACCTCCTCCATGTCACCCTCGGACGTCCAACTCGTCGCTTCCCATCGGGGTTCCACTCGAGCAACTGGCCTGACGCGTGATGTCCTCAGTCGGCCTTCTCAGTGCATGGCCAATCCATCTCCACTTCTTCCTGCATATTTGTTGGGTGATAGGTTCTTGGTTGGTTCGTTCCCAGAGTCCCTTGTTGCTTATTCTTTCTGGCCATCTGATCTTCAGTAGCGAGCGTAAGCAATTGTTGATGAATGTCTGTAGTTTATTGGAAATGCCTTTCGTGACGCGCCAAGTCTCTGAACCATACAGGAGCACTGACTTGACGTTGGTGTTTAAAATCCGTATCTTGTTCCGCATGCTGAGTGCAGAAGATCTCCACACTGGTTTCAGGCTAATGAACGCCTGTCTTGCTTTTCCGATTCTGACTTTGACGTCCTCGTCCGTCCCGCCTGTAGTTGAAACAGTGCTTCCTAGATAAGTGAAGGAGGTTACTTCCTTTAAGTTTCTCCCGTTGATGGTGATTGGAGTTTGTTGTTGTTGTTGATGGTGGTGGTGCGGTAACTTCATCACCTCTGTCTTCTCTATATTCACTTGAAGTCCCGTCTTCGCTGCCTCTTCTATCAACTTGTTAGTTTTTGCCTGCAGATCTTCAAGTTTATGTGACATTAGGCACAAGTCATCGGCGAAATCCAGATCTTCTATGTTCTTTTCCGCAGTCCAGCGTATCCCCCTCTTCTCGCTGCCTACTGTTTGCTGCATGATCCAGTCCACCAGATTATTTTGCTTAATTGCATCGATAGGATCTTCTAACCTACAAAGCTTGTTTCTAAGTGAGTTTGTTGGTTTGAATGCCACTTTAATCCCAGCCTTATTGAGAATTCTTCGTAGTGCTTCTGAGGTGCCTTCCTTGTATGGTAACACATCAGAGGCTTTGAATTCTCTCTTAACACTGTCGCCATTATTACAACTAGTAGTGGGATTATTATTAATAACATCTGTATTACTACTACTACTACTACCACTGCTAATATTTTTCTTTCGATTTCTTATGAATTTATTTATAAATTTTGGTAGGTAACTATTGAGACGTAGGGTATTCTTGATGTGTCTAATTTCTTGTCGCAGATTTTCCGATCTACTAGTAAGTTTTTTCACTCTATCACCTAAGCATTTAACTAGGCCTACTTTAACTGAAATGGGGTGGGAGGATTCGAAGTCAAAGTAGCGATTGGGTAGGTGTCCTATAGACACTAGTCTCTAGATTTCCTTCTAGTGTTCGTTTAATCTTACAATCCAACATTGCTAGCTCACCTTCTTCACTTTCTTAGTCACAAGTAAATTGGATTGCATTTACTACTGAATTTATATGTGCCAAGAACCTATTGATGTGTTCCGATTTCAGTACTGTAAACGTATCATCTACATATCGGAACCATATCTTTGGAGTAGGACTAAATGTTTGAAGGACCATCTATTCCCAATTATCCATAAATATGTCTGCGACAATAGGGGATATCGGTGATCCCATGGCAACACCTTCAGTTTGTTTATATATTTCATTTTGAAACTTAAAAACTGTAGGTGTTAGGCACAATCGTACTCCTAGTATGATTTCCTCGATCGGCAGCTTAGTTCGATGCGTAAGCTCTTTGTCATCTTTAAGCCCATTTCGAACTGCCTCCAGAGCCATGTCAATCGGTATGTTTGTGTAAAGGCTAGTTATGTCAAAACTAACCATTTTTTCATTGTCGTCTAACCTATGCTTTAAGTCATAAGAGTTGGTAATTCGAGACTGAGTGATTTCTTATTGGACCTAACACTATTGCTAAATATTTAGACAACTCGTAAGTCGGAGTGTTTCTAAAATCTACTGTAGGCCTGATGGGATAACCTGGCTTATGAATCTTAATGGTACCATACATTCTACTGGGATTATTAGTTTTCGGCATTAAATTAAACCACTCCGACTCACCTAGAAATGGCTTCATCTGGCGTATCAGATCTACTGTCGATTTCTTGACCTTATTCATAATAGTATCCACTGACTTCTGAATTTCTTCATATGGTCCTGTTTCTATATGCTCGTTCACCTTGCAGATGTAGTCAGATTTGTTCATCACAACTACTGAGTTGCCTTATCCGATTTGGCAATTACTATATTGTTATCATTTTGAAGGTTCCAGCTCAGAGAGGGAAGCTCTGAGGAAAAGAAAGAGGATTCGGGAAGATCCATTTTGAAGGTTCCTGAGAGCTTCCCTCTCTGAGCTGGAACCTTCAAAATGATAACAATATAGTAATTGCCAAATCGGATAAAGGCAACTCAGTAGTTGTGATGAACAAATCTGACTACATCTGCAAGGTGAACGAGCATATAGAAACAGGACCATATGAAGAAATTCAGAAGTCAGTGGATACTATTATGAATAAGGTCAAGAAATCGACAGTAGATCTGATACGCCAGATGAAGCCATTTCTAGGTGAGTCGGAGTGGTTTAATTTAATGCCGAAAACTAATAATCCCAGTAGAATGTATGGTACCATTAAGATTCATAAGCCAGGTTATCCCATCAGGCCTACAGTAGATTTTAGAAACACTCCGACTTACGAGTTGTCTAAATATTTAGCAATAGTGTTAGGTCCAATAAGAAATCACTCAGTCTCGAATTACCAACTCTTATGACTTAAAGCATAGGTTAGACGACAATGAAAAAATGGTTAGTTTTGACATAACTAGCCTTTACACAAACATACCGATTGACATGGCTCTGGAGGCAGTTCGAAATGGGCTTAAAGATGACAAAGAGCTTACGCATCGAACTAAGCTGCCGATCGAGGAAATCATACTAGGAGTACGATTGTGCCTAACACCTACAGTTTTTAAGTTTCAAAATGAAATATATAAACAAACTGAAGGTGTTGCCATGGGATCACCGATATCCCCTATTGTCGCAGACATATTTATGGATAATTGGGAATAGATGGTCCTTCAAACATTTAGTCCTACTCCAAAGATATGGTTCCGATATGTAGATGATACGTTTACAGTACTGAAATCGGAACACATCAATAGGTTCTTGGCACATATAAATTCAGTAGTAAATGCAATCCAATTTACTTGTGACTAAGAAAGTGAAGAAGGTGAGCTAGCAATGTTGGATTGTAAGATTAAACGAACACTAGAAGGAAATCTAGAGACTAGTGTCTATAGGACACCTACCCAATCGCTACTTTGACTTCGAATCCTCCCACCCCATTTCAGTTAAAGTAGGCCTAGTTAAATGCTTAGGTGATAGAGTGAAAAAACTTACTAGTAGATCGGAAAATCTGCGACAAGAAATTAGACACATCAAGAATACCCTACGTCTCAATAGTTACCTACCAAAATTTATAAATAAATTCATAAGAAATCGAAAGAAAAATATTAGCAGTGGTAGTAGTAGTAGTAGTAATACAGATGTTATTAATAATAATCCCACTACTAGTGGTAATAATGGCGACAGTGTTAAGAGAGAATTCAAAGCCTCTGATGTGTTACCATACAAGGAAGGCACCTCAGAAGCACTACGAAGAATTCTCAATAAGGCTGGGATTAAAGTGGCATTCAAACCAACAAACTCACTTAGAAACAAGCTTTGTAGGTTAGAAGATCCTATCGATGCAATTAAGCAAAATAATGTGGTTTACCAGATTCCTTGCAATGATTGCGAGGTCAAGTACATAGGTCAAAGCAGTCGACAAGGGTCGATTAGAATAACAAAGCACAAAAGCTTAGCTAAATCAAGATCAGTAGATCCTAATAAGATAAGAAATCTAGAGAAAAACTTGGCTATAGCTCTGCATGCGATGACACACAATCACACAGAAGGCTGGGATAGGGTGACAGTTTTGAAAACTAGCTTAGTTGGGTGGAGGAAGAGATTGATAACCGAATCTTTGTTTATCGAATCAACACCAAAGACACGCAATCGAAATGATGCTGCACCTGTCCAAGATATATGAAAAATTTTACTACCCTTGTCATCACAGAGAAGGAGAGAAAACTAGGAATATATAAAGACTGTCTCGAAGTTGTGGAGTTACCTGATATGAATATGGACAATAAATTATGTCCGAAACGTTATCCAGTAAATGTTACTGTTTCACTGTGTGATATTTCTAATAAACAGAATAAAATGGAATTACACTTGACCACAGTGCCCAAGTTTTACACTTATGTATATGAATGTGTTTTAATATATGCATAGGATTTACTAAATTTTGCCCTTTGTTACTTATCGTGGCGGGAGTAAAACGTGGGCACTGTGGTAGAGCATACCGTAAGCAGTATTATACTGCATCACTATGTGCTTTGTCAAGTAAGCAGTCTGATATGGAATTATCGTGGTAGGGCCCACCATTCTATATTTAGCTGAGTTTTCGTCTTCTGCTAACTTGACTGGCCCTAATTGGTTAGTCTAACGTATACATTTAACCTCACGGTCATTGCATGAAATTCGGGAAGGTAACTTATTTCATCGCAAAGGGTCACTAAACTAACAAAGTTAGTTTTTAAGTGAACTCGTAGATTGAAATGCCATGCTAATCATGGCCTTTTTGAGGATTCTACCCAAGGTTAATTATGTACCTTCTTCATATGACCTCGAACTCCTCGTAAATCATGTTACAATCACTTCTTATATTACCACTTCTTTTCTTACAAGGTTTTACGAATTTTAAAAAGGAATTCCGAGGATATCGATTTACGAGTATTGTTTCTCTTAAATATTTTGTTCCTTCCTCTAGATTTTTAGACTTAATTAGTTAAAATGATTATTTATAAATTTAGCATAGTTTTCCTCTACGGATGTGGGAGGGGATAAACTAGAGTTTTCATATCTAGTAAAGTGAGGTAGTTTTCCGTTAAAGATACAATACTTTGATAGTTATAAATTTTTGTCAAAACGGAGGTACTCATTTTCATATAACTCAACTTAGTCAACCATATACAGAATGTTGATTCTTATCGCCACAATGATTTACAAGTATGCAATAAATTGCACATAGGACTTTCTGAAGTGATTTGGCAGAGTATGTAATACTGAGGACTTCAGTCTAAATATATAGCAGAAATCTTTGTACTTCAAGAGCGCAACTACGATGTTGTCTTTTATGAGTTGAAAGGTCTAACTGCTAACATCCATTGTCATTTTAACCAAAATCATCAGGGAAAGTTTAAAGAACAAATTAGTTGTCAAGATTTTCTTCACTAGTGCCTGAGTTGCTTGTCTTGGTGACCTGGAATATGACTGGTGTTTTCCGCCATTATATCATCATTGTCTGAACAAAGACTTCGATGATCTGTCCTACTGACATGAACTCTTTGTAGTTGTTCCGTATTGTTCTTTGGTTGATAGACTAAATCATTGTCAATATGACTATTAATTGAACTAAATATTCACCTCATAAGAAATGTATAGCATTCTTTGTACCTCCTCTAGTCAAGATTTCCACATTTTCCCTATTGAATCAATATGCATAGCTGTCAACAGGAAATCATATTAGTGGAGGTATACCGTGATGCTTCACCGTTATTTGACGTTCATTTAACCAAAAATGAAAGCTACTGCTATCCTATCCGATATCGTGTTTTTCTCGCAGTTTCTGCATCTTATTTTGTTGCAAATATTGAACCCACTTTCTGGTACTATTTGACATTTCGTATCGGTAATATGAAGTAGAGAACCTTTATCTGCAGCAGTTTGATAGGTTTCAATAGTCTGGTTGCAACCTCCCAGAAATTCTTCACATTTGCAAGACAAACCATATGTAGTTTTTCTGGAACAATTGCAGTATATCTTCGCTCTTTTGAACTATGGCTTTTTACAACTTATTTTACGTGTTTTTGGACTGATGCTAATGTAAATGAGCATTAGATTTGTTTAAGTTGGTGTCTCAAGGGAAGAAAGGTAGATCCACTAGTATGTAATTGTTCACAAACTTTTGAATAAGAATTTAGGGTTAAAATATGTATGAAAGGCATCATTCTTAATTTTAATACTTAACTCTTTCTTGAATTACTTAGATGATTATGTATGGTAGGAAACAACTGGATGTTATCATCATAATATGCGGTAGTTGTCCAGATCAGCCTACACCATTTATTCTTCAGTATTTAGAGCAAATACTAGTTGGTTTCAACCTACCTCGACTGCATCTGGTTGCTTATGATTGTCAAAACCCTGAAGTGAACCAGTTATTAGCTCAAATGGCTACGATAAAACGAGACTTCATTTACCATTGCTATGTATCTGACAACGAATCAGCCGTGTACACAAGTGATGAAATCGCTCGTCTTTTGAAAGAAGTTCATGATGCACAGGTATGTACTGAACATTTTTAGGCGTTATCTAACTGTTTAACAGAAGACCTGTTCTATAAATTACCGCATGGCTAAGGAAACTTGTTTTCGCTTAGATCCGAAAACTTATATCAAGAGCTCTTTGGAGCCATTATTTGGTTTGATTTTGGCATCTGAAAAAGACAGACAATTAAAGTCGAATCTGACCGAGAAGTACATTGGTTCAAGTTGCCACAGTTTACAGTAGTATGCAAGGGATAAGTGTATAGAAAAACTGATATTAAGGTCGACAAATGTGAATAATATTCAGGTGGCCTCTATAATAGGCAGTTCTTGAATAATTTTAAATAGTTGCTAAAAGGTAGGGAAACTACTGGCTTAAGAAATGACGCCATGTAGTTATTATCATTTGGTCTGGGACGGTGCATTTCCTACATTACAATCATCTGGTGGGTGTTCCAGCCACCGTATAACTCAGTAGCTTTAGGTGGTAAATCTGGTTGTAATATGAAAGTCTTCTGAGAACCGTCTTCTACAAATAAAAAGTAATAAAACAAAAAAAACACATGGAAAAACTGGGGCGAAAAATATCTTCCTTTTTCTTCTTATAATTAACAGTATATCGTATCTTGGTTCACTTATCACGACGTTATTTTGGTCTGCTCATTTGTTCTCTCACTCCATGTGTTGTTTGCATAGACAAAATTAATTGCTCAGTGTACGTCCTGTAGATAGAC